>CM053026.1:360055976-360186758 GCA_028564925.1 Lithobates sylvaticus | reverse complement strand
TTATGGCTTTCTTTCAACAATGGCTTTCTTATTTCCAATCTTCCATTAAGGCCAGATTTGTGGAGTGCACGACTAATAGTTGCCCTGTGGACAGATTCGCCCACCTGAGCTGTGGATCTCTGCAGCTCCCTCAGAGTTACCATTGGCCTCTTGGCTGCTTCTTTGAATTCTCTACTTGCCCGGCCTGTCAGTTTAGGTGGATGGCCATGTCTTTAAAAAAATAATGGATTGAACAGTGCTCTGTGAGATGTTCAAAGTTTGGGATATTTTTTTATAACCTGACCCTGCTTTAAATTTCTCCACAACTGTATCCCTGACCTGTCTGGTGTATTCCTTGGCCTTCATTATGCTGTTTGTTCTCTAAGGTTCTCTAACAAACCTCTGAGGGCTTCACAGAACAGCTGTATATATACTGAGATTAAATTACACACAGGTGGACTCTATTTACTAATTAGGTGACTTCTGAAGGCAATTGGTTCCACTAGATTTTAGTTAGGGGCATCAGAGTAAAGGGGGCTGAATACAAATGCACGCCACACTTTTCACATATTTATTTGTAAAAAAAAAAAAATTTAAGAACATTTATAATTTTCCTTCCACTTCAAAATTATGTGCCACTTTGTGTTGGTCTATCACATAAAATCCCAATAAAATACATTTACAATTTTGGTTGTAACATGACAAAATGCGGAAAATTTCAAGGGGTATGGATACTTTTTCATGGCACTGTACACCTAACTAGCCTTAAACTGCCCCCTCCTAACACCTATGCCACATGTTTGTCCAGGTTTTTCCATTTCTAATGGGACAATACAGGGTTGCCCTGTTGGCATGGTTGTTTATTTTCTGGCACTTCTATAGACTGGTCAAAGAAGCCTTTCATCACAATATACATATATCTAAATGTTGATTCTAGCATAGGGAGAAAACTATACTGTTTCAGGTCACAGGTCACTTAAGAAGACACGTGGCCACTCAACGAAGTTGAATGAGAAGTGGTTTACCCATAAACTGAGTAAAGTAAAGCGGTAAGAGTGTGGAACTCCCACAGTTGATGATGTCAATGTTGATAATTTCAAAAAACTTTTAGGTGAGAATCTTAGCGAATACAATATACAGGGATATGGGAAAAGCTAGTGACATAAACACACACACAGGTTAAACTGGGTCTTTATTCAGTCAGCTATGTAACCTCTTGGAGTGGGACTAGACCCATTTTACTTGGTTGAGGAGAATTCATAGTTCTCATTAATATTTTGCTATGATGTGTTTTTTTCAAATCCTTCCACATACTATTTCGGAGACTGAATTTCTGAAACTCTACAACCTTTTTACACAGTTCTTTTGGGGAAGGCGAAAGCAACAGAGGCTACCGTACAAATTACTGCAATGATCAAAGGACAGAGATGAACTACATCTCACTGATCTTTGGCTGTATTATCACGCCACTCCACTGGCAAGAATTGTAAACTGGATAAAGAATAAGCTGAAATTATATGCGTCTGGGGTTTGGTATAGAATTTATTTTTTGCGTGAGGTCCCCCTTTAAATTCACATCTGATCTAAAGAGCTTGGTATGGTTTAGAGGAGAAAAATCCTTGCTGTTTTTTTTCTTTACTGTGTGGGGTCCACCATTAACATATATACCAGACCCTCATTTGGGATAAAGATCTAGTATAGAAGACTGGAATCTGTGGGCATTCTGTTAACAAACAGAATGAAGCTGCCAGGAGCTGTAATTTTGCTGGCATACACCCCCCCCCCCCCCCCCCCCGCCCGACAGTGCACATTTAACTGAGTTTTGCATGTCTAATGTTTTACATTAAAGCGTTTGTTACCCCAACACTTCATATTCCTGATATGTGCCTGATGTACCATGTACTTGTATGAGAAAGTATCCTGTTCTATTTGTATTGTTTCCTTTATGTGAAATCCCTGGTGTTTCTGCCAGTCCCTCTGCTTTCCTAATACAAACTGACCACACTAAGCTGGAGCTCAGTTCACTAGCTATGCTGGGAATTCAGTGTGCTCTCCTCCAATAAACCAACCCCCCCCCCCCCGCACAACCATTCACTGGGAAGCTCAGTGTACTGCTGCTTCTCCTCCCCCCAGCTCTTATGCAGCTAAGAACAGAGGGAATGTTGATCACTTATAAAAAAAGAAAAAAAGGTATTTATAATGTTTTTTTTATATCTGCCTTTCATTTCTATTTTCAACTGAATGGGCTGTTTTACAATAACTTTAAGCACTACTAAAATCACTGCCCTCAGCCAAGCTTTGGTACATGTCCCCTGGGGCAGTGCCCAGCCTCCTACCGGAACCACCCCCCGTCCATTGCCTATAAGCCCAGAAAATGGCCAGAACTGTTTAACATTTGGCTCCTATTGACTTCATTGGGGTTTACTCATATCTGTGCAACCCTGCTCGAACCAAACCTAGCTGTGCTTGGCTCATCACTAGCAGCTACCTTCTCCCACTCTTTTTTTCCCCTTGACATGACACATGAATTAGCAGCATGCCCTTGTGTGCTGAGCCATTTTGGCCTGTGCTTATTGATGAGGATCACTGATCGTTTGCAGACATCAGTCTTCAGTGAAGTGAAGAGACTGACTTGTACAGATTGGTTTGCTCATCCTTACCCACATCCATAACTGATGTTCACATGGGAATAATTTGTATAAAATATTTAGTTATACCTTGGCAGTCCAGTTCTCTTGTGTCATTTTTCCTGTGGTGGATAGGGTGTGTGTAAATATCTGCCCATCATCTGGTATCCAAGGACCACATATTCCACCTTTTCCCTAAGGTAATTAAACAGAAACAAGTAAGGAATGAATACTAATGCTTGATTAGAAAATACCAGCATCTTAAAAAAAGTGTATACTCCTCTAAATGATTTTGAAGAAAATAAAAGCTATAAATCGTAAAAAGCTAATGTCAGCATGTTTTAAAAACCTTGTTGGCATTTAAGTCCTTTGTACAATTGTCATATTATGAGTGATGCATAAAGTGGTTTTAAAGGCTACAGAAAAATACACACACACACACACACACACACACACACACACACACACACACACACACACACACATATATATATATATATATATATATATATATATATATATATATTCACACAGTTGTGCTCATTAGTTTACATACCCTGGCAGAATTTATGATTTTTATGGCCATTTTTCAGAGAATATGAATGATAACACAAAAACTGTTTCTTTCACTCATGGTTAGTGTTTGGCAAAAAGCCTCCAGTACCTGGATATTCTTGTGCTGTCTTGCATGAACTGCACGTTTGAGATCTCCCCAGTAGGGATGGGCCCGGTGCTCGATGCGAACCCACGTTCGCATCGAGCACCGGGCGTTCGCTCGCTCGGCGAGCCCAGAACTATTTTGGCCGCTCGCATCACGTTCGTGTGATGCGAGCGGCCCCGCAATGCATTGCGGCCGGCGCGGCCGGCGCAGTGCATTGCTGGCTGATGATTGGCCAAGCATGCACTGTGACCCCGCATGCTTGGCCAATCACAGCCCCGGAAACTCGAAGAGCCATAATTGGCTACAGGCAGGACGCCTGTAGCCAATTACAGCTCAGGGGCTTTAGTACACGCCCCCCCCCTATAAAAGGCCGCCACGCCGTCTGCGCCGGTCACATGCTGTTCCGGCGCAGATAGAGCAGGATAGATCTGTGACACTCTGCTGGATTTAGTTAGTTAGAGAGATTTACTTAGAGAGATTGAGTTAGATAGATTCATTTACAAAGATTGATTTAGAAAGAGGGGCTTGTAGTGTGTTCGTGGCAGGCAGGCAGAGCTCCTATATTTTGTTCCCAGAAGCACCTATAGGACTTGTAGTGTGTTCGTGGCAGGCAGGCAGAGCTCCTATATTTTGTTCCCAGAAGCACCTATAGGACTTGTAGTGTGTTCCTGGCAGGCAGGCAGAGCTCCTATATTTTGTTCCCAGAAGCACCTATAGGACTTGAAGTGTGTTCGTCCCATCACACAGAGATCATATATTTTGTTCCCAGAAGCACCTATAGGACTTGAAGTGTGTTAGTCCCATCACATGAGAGATCATATATTTTGTTCCCAGAAGCACCTATAGGACTTGAAGTGTGTTAGTCCCATCACACAGAGATCATATATTTTGTTCCCAGAAGCACCTATAGGACTTGAAGTGTGTTAGTCCCATCACACAGAGATCATATATTTTGTTCCCAGAAGCACCTATAGGACTTGAAGTGTGTTAGTCCCATCACACAGACCAATATTTTCTTCCCAGAAGCACCTATAGGACTTGAAGTGTGTTAGTCCCATCACACAGAGATCATATATTTTGTTCCCAGAAGCACCTATAGGACTTGAAGTGTGTTAGTCCCATCACACAGAGATCATATATTTTGTTCCCAGAAGCACCTATAGGACTTGAAGTGTGTTAGTCCCATCACACAGAGATCATATATTTTGTTCCCAGAAGCACCTATAGGACTTGAAGTGTGTTAGTCCCATCACACAGAGATCATATATTTTGTTCCCAGAAGCACCTATAGGACTTGAAGTGTGTTAGTCCCATCACACAGAGATCATATATTTTGTTCCCAGAAGCACCTATAGGACTTGAAGTGTGTTAGTCCCATCACACAGAGATCATATATTTTGTTCCCAGAAGCACCTATAGGACTTGAAGTGTGTTAGTCCCATCACACAGAGATCATATATTTTGTTCCCAGAAGCACCTATAGGACTTGAAGTGTGTTAGTCCCATCACACAGACCTATATTTTCTTCCCAGAAGCACCTATAGGACTTGAAGTGTGTTAGTCCCATCACACAGAGATCATATATTTTGTTCCCAGAAGCACCTATAGGACTTGAAGTGTGTTAGTCCCATCACACAGAGATCATATATTTTGTTCCCAGAAGCACCTATAGGACTTGAAGTGTGTTAGTCCCATCACACAGAGATCATATATTTTGTTCCCAGAAGCACCTATAGGACTTGAAGTGTGTTAGTCCCATCACACAGACCTATATTTTCTTCCCAGAAGCACCTATAGGACTTGAAGTGTGTTAGTCCCATCACACAGAGATCATATATTTTGTTCCCAGAAGCACCTATAGGACTTGAAGTGTGTTAGTCCCATCACACAGAGATCATATATTTTGTTCCCAGAAGCACCTATAGGACTTGAAGTGTGTTAGTCCCATCACACAGAGATCATATATTTTGTTCCCAGAAGCACCTATAGGACTTGAAGTGTGTTAGTCCCATCACACAGAGATCATATATTTTGTTCCCAGAAGCACCTATAGGACTTGAAGTGTGTTAGTCCCATCACACAGAGATCATATATTTTGTTCCCAGAAGCACCTATAGGACTTGAATTGTGTTAGTCCCATCACACAGAGATCATATATTTTGTTCCCAGAAGCACCTATAGGACTTGAAGTGTGTTAGTCCCATCACACAGAGATATATTTTTTTCCCAGAAGCACCTATAGGACTTGAAGTGTGTTAGTCCCATCACACAGAGATCATATATTTTGTTCCCAGAAGCACCTATAGGACTTGAAGTGTGTTAGTCCCATCACACAGAGATCATATATTTTGTTCCCAGAAGCACCTATAGGACTTGAAGTGTGTTAGTCCCATCACACAGAGATCCTATATTTTGTTCCCAGAAGCACCTATAGGACTTGAAGTGTGTTAGTCCCATCACACAGACCTATATTTTCTTCCCAGAAGCACCCATAGGACTTGAAGTGTGTTAGTCCCATCACACAGAGATCCTATATTTTGTTCCCAGAAGCACCTATAGGACTTGAAGTGTGTTAGTCCCATCACACAGACCTATATTTTCTTCCCAGAAGCACCTATAGGACTTCTAGTGTGTTAGTGGCATCACACAGAGCTCCTATATTTTCTTCTCAGCAGCACCCACAGGACTTCTAGTGTGTTAGTGGCATCACACAGAGCTCCTCTATTTTCTTTGCAGAAGCACCCATAGGACTTCTAGTGTGTTAGTGGCATCACACAGAGCTCCTATATTTTCTTCTCAGCAGCACCCACAGGACTTCTAGTGTGTTAGTGGCATCACACAGAGCTCCTCTATTTTCTTTGCAGAAGCACCCATAGGACTTCTAGTGTGTTAGTGGCATCACACAGAGCTCCTCTATTTTCTTCTCAGCAGCACCCACAGGACTTCTAGTGTGTTAGTGGCATCACACAGAGCTCCTCTATTTTCTTTGCAGAAGCACCCATAGGACTTCTAGTGTGTTAGTGGCATCACACAGAGCTCCTCTATTTTCTTCTCAGCAGCACCCACAGGACTTCTAGTGTGTTAGTGGCATCACACAGAGCTCCTCTATTTTCTTTGCAGAAGCACCCATAGGACTTCTAGTGTGTTAGTGGCATCACACAGAGCTCCTCTATTTTCTTCTCAGCAGCACCCACAGGACTTCTAGTGTGTTAGTGGCATCACACAGAGCTCCTCTATTTTCTTTGCAGAAGCACCCACAGGACTTCTAGTGTGTTAGTGGCATCACACAGAGCTCCTCTATTTTCTTTGCAGAAGCACCCATAGGACTTCTAGTGTGTTAGTGGCATCACACAGAGCTCCTCTATTTTCTTCTCAGCAGCACCCACAGGACTTCTAGTGTGTTAGTGGCATCACACAGAGCTCCTCTATTTTCTTTGCAGAAGCACCCATAGGACTTCTAGTGTGTTAGTGGCATCACACAGAGCTCCTCTATTTTCTTCTCAGCAGCACCCACAGGACTTCTAGTGTGTTAGTGGCATCACACAGAGCTCCTCTATTTTCTTTGCAGAAGCACCCACAGGACTTCTAGTGTGTTAGTGGCATCACACAGAGCTCCTCTATTTTCTTTGCAGAAGCACCCATAGGACTTCTAGTGTGTTAGTGGCATCACACAGAGCTCCTCTATTTTCTTCTCAGCAGCACCCACAGGACTTCTAGTGTGTTAGTGGCATCACACAGAGCTCCTCTATTTTCTTTGCAGAAGCACCCATAGGACTTCTAGTGTGTTAGTGGCATCACACAGAGCTCCTCTATTTTCTTTGCAGAAGCACCCATAGGACTTCTAGTGTGTTAGTGGCATCACACAGAGCTCCTATATTTTCTTCTCAGCAGCACCCACAGGACTTCTAGTGTGTTAGTGGCATCACACAGAGCTCCTCTATTTTCTTTGCAGAAGCACCCACAGGACTTCTAGTGTGTTAGTGGCATCACACAGAGCTCCTCTATTTTCTTTGCAGAAGCACCCATAGGACTTCTAGTGTGTTAGTGGCATCACACAGAGCTCCTATATTTTCTTCTCAGCAGCACCCACAGGACTTCTAGTGTGTTAGTGGCATCACACAGAGCTCCTCTATTTTCTTTGCAGAAGCACCCATAGGACTTCTAGTGTGTTAGTGGCATCACACAGAGCTCCTATATATTCTTCTCAGCAGCACCCACAGGACTACCGACTACAATGGCTGGAAGACCGCCAAGGGGAGGCAGAGCGTGCAGAGCCAAGAACACAGGGCAGGCAGGCTCTGTTTCTAGTGGACGTGGCCGTGGACGTGGACGTGGTCGTGCATCGTCATCAGCACGTGGCCATGGGACACGCACGTCTTTGTTTTCGGCAGCTGGACATGTGGAGCCGCATCATGCTGAAGGCTTGGTAGAATGGATGACCAAGCCCTCCTCATCCTCCTCATCCTCTCTCACCCAGGCTCAGGGTACTGGCAGAGCATCATCAGCCACCCCTTCCCTAGACCCACCATGTCCTCCTGAGGAGTCCCCCGAACTCTTTGAGCACAGTGTTGGGTACATGCTCCAGGAGGATGCCCAACGATTCGAAGGCTCGGATGATGATACCCAGCTTGAGGAATCTGGCAGTACTGTTCCACCAGCTGCAGCTTACTGCCAGGTTTGCTCTAGTGGTGAAGAGGGAGGGGATGATGAGGTCACTGACTCCACGTGGGTGCCTGAAGGGAGAGAGGATGAGGAGGAGGACGAGGAGGAGGAGGATGCAGCGTCACATGTCCAACGAGGCAGGATGCCCCCTGGAGGCCAGGTAGAGGCCAGCACAGCAACTGTACAACACCGCAGAGCTCCGCCTGTGCAGGGCGCTGCCTCTGCACGTTATCAGAAAAGTTCTTTGGTGTGGGCCTTTTTTGAGACGAGTGCAGCAGATCGCACCACTGCTATTTGCAATATTTGTCTCAAGCGTATCTCGCGTGGCCAAAACATCAGCCGCTTGGGCACCACAAGCATGACCAGACATATGGCGACCTGCCATGCAGCTCGTTGGCAGGCACACATAAAAGACCCACACCAAAGAACTAAGCGGACCTCTCCTTGCTCCTCCTCAGCTGGGATCTCCATCCCCACTACACCTTCAGTCCTCTCTGAAAGCTGCTCTGAGAGGACTGAAGGTGTAGAATTAGGTGTGTCACAACCAAGTACTTGCAGTACACCGACGTCCGATTGCAGCAGGCAAATTTCCCTGCCCCAGCTGCTGGACCGTAGAAAGAAGTACACTCCCAGCCATCCACATGCCCAGCGGTTGAATGCTAGCCTGGCTAAATTGCTAGCACTTCAACTGCTGCCTTTTCAGTTGGTAGACTCGGCCCCCTTCCGTGAGTTTGTTCAATGTGCGGTTCCTCAGTGGCAGGTTCCCAAACGCCACTTTTTCTCACGGAAGGCGATTCCGTCTCTCTACCGGCATGTGGAGGGCAATGTCCATGCCTCGCTGGACAGGGCGGTCAGCGGTAAGGTGCATATTACCGCTGACTCATGGTCCAGCAGGCATGGACAGGGACGGTACCTTTCTTTCACGGCCCATTGGGTCACTCTATTGGCAGCTGGGAGGGATGCAGGACAAGGTGCAGTAGTGTTGGAGGTTGTTCCGCCACCACGCCTCCAAAACGCTACTACTGCTACTGGTTGTGACACACCTCTCTCCTCCACCCCCTCCTCTTCTTCTTCCTCCAGTGCTCTGTCCTTGGAACCAGCGGTGCTCCGTAGGCGTACAAGGGGCTACGCAAGTACGCAGGCAAAAAGATGCCATGCCGTGCTTGCGCTGGTGTGTTTGGGGGACAGGAGCCACACTGGGCCAGAGGTTCTGGCAGCTCTGCAGGGGCAGGCCGAGAGGTGGTTGACGCCACGTCAGCTTAAGCCAGGAATGGTCGTTTCTGACAATGGCACCAACCTCCTCTCCGCCCTGCGACAGGGGCAGCTCACCCATGTGCCCTGCATGGCTCACGTCCTCAACCTGGTGGTGCAGCGGTTCTTGGGCAGGTTCCCAGGCTTACAGGATGTCCTGAGGCAGGCCAGGAAAGTCTGTGTGCATTTCCGCCGATCTTATAATGCCAGTGCTCGGCTGACTGAGCTGCAAAAGGAGCTGAACCTGCCCAAGAACCGCCTAATATGTGACATGCCCACCAGGTGGAACTCAACGTTGGCCATGCTGCAGCGACTGCACACGCAGCAGAGGGCCATCAATGAGTACCTTTGCGACTATGGCACCAGGACAGGGTCAGGGGAGCTTGGTTTTTTTTCCCCACGTCAGTGGAGCATGATCAGGGATGCATGCACTGTCCTCTCACCATTTGAGGAGGCCACGAGGATGGTGAGCAGTGACAGTGCATGCATCAGTGACACTGTCCCTCTTGTCCACCTGTTGGAGAATACGCTGCGTGGGATAATGGACAGGGCACTTGAGGCAGAACAGAGGCAGGAAGAGGAGGACTTCCTTGCCTCTCAAGGCCCCCTTTATCCGGACAGTGTTCCTTCTGTCCCACCCATCACACAGGAAGAGGATGAGGAGGAGGAGGAGGAGGAGGAGGAGGAGGATTGTGTGAGCATGGAGGTGGAGCCTGGCACTCAGCATCAGCAGCAGCAGTCTTTTAGGGATGATGTACAGTCCCAACAAACCAGTGGACTTGTACGTGGCTGGGAGGAGGTGGCTGGCGATCATGTCATCCTCAGTGACCCAGAAGACTCCGGACCGAATGCCTCAGCTAACCTACGCTGCATGGCCTCCCTGATCCTGCAAAGCCTGCGGAAGGATCCTCGTGTTCTTCGGATCAAGGAGAGGGACCATTACTGGCTGGCCACTCTCCTTGATCCGCGGTACAAGGGTAAGGTTGCGGACCTTATCTTGCCGTCGCAGAGGGAGCAGAGGATGAGACATCTCAGGGAGGCCTTGCAGAAAGGTCTGTGCAACGCGTTCCCAGAAACTGGGAGGCTACAAACTCCTGGTCCTGGGCGACGAGTTGCTGAGGCTTCGGTCAGTAGCAGAAGGAGCGGTGGGGAAGGTGGACGTCTGACCGATGCGTTCAGACAATTTTTTAGTCCGCAGCCCCAAGGTATGATCGGTTCCAGCAACCATCGCCAGCGTCTGATATACATGGTGCAGGAATACCTTGGGGCAAGGTCAGACTTGGACACCTTTCCCACCGAAAATCCTCTGGCTTACTGGGTCCTGAGGATGGATCACTGGCCAGAGCTTGCACAGTATGCAATTGAGCTACTGGCCTGTCCTGCCTCCAGCGTTCTTTCCGAACGCACATTCAGTGCTGCTGGAGGATTTGTCACCGATCATAGGGTGCGCCTGTCCACCGCCTCGGTTGATCGACTGACCTTCATCAAAATGAATCAGTCTTGGATCACCACCAGCTACCAGGCACCTGAGGCGGATATAACCGAATAATTTTTAATATCACATCCCTTCAAGACTGCCTATGCTGATGCTGAGTGACTGTCCTCTTATGTTCACTGACTATCCTCTTCCTCCTCCTCAATGATCCATGCCACCACACCAGTGCCTAAGGCACAATTTTTCAGCCCCTGTTTAACAGGGGCGTGTACATACAATTTTTATAAAAAAATGCTTCGCAACACGTGTGACTGCTGTGCTCCAAGTACAGTATCTGTGAGGGGTTGCAGTGTTGTGGCACCAGCACCAGTGCCTAAGGCACAATTTTTCAGCCCCTGTTTAACAGGGGCGTGTACTTAAATTTTTTAAAAAAATGCTTCGCAACACGTGTGACTGCTGTGCTCCAAGTACAGTATCTGTGAGGGGTTGCAGTGTTGTGGCACCAGCACCAGTGCCTAAGGCACAATTTTTCAGCCCCTGTTTAACAGGGGCGGGTAATTACAATTTTTTAAAAAAAAAATGCTTCGCAACACGTGTGACTGCTGTGCTCCAAGTACAGTATCTGTGAGGGGTTGCAGTGTTGTGGCACCAGCACCAGTGCCTTAGGCACAATTTTTCAGCCCCTGTTTAACAGGGGCGGGTAATTACAATTTTTTTAAAAAATGCTTCGCAACACGTGTGACTGCTGTGCTCCAAGTACAGTATCTGTGAGGGGTTGCAGTGTTGTGGCACCAGCACCAGTGCCTAAGGCACAATTTTTCAGCCCCTGTTTAACAGGGGCGGGTAATTACAATTTTTTAAAAAAATGCTTCGCAACACGTGTGACTGCTGTGCTCCAAGTACAGTATCTGTGAGGGGTTGCAGTGTTGTGGCACCAGCACCAGTGCCTTAGGCACAATTTTTCAGCCCCTGTTTAACAGGGGCGGGTAATTACAATTTTTAAAAAAAATGCTTCGCAACACGTGTGACTGCTGTGCTCCAAGTACAGTATCTGTGAGGGGTTGCAGTGTTGTGGCACCAGCACCAGTGCCTAAGGCACAATTTTTCAGCCCCTGTTTAACAGGGGCGGGTAATTACAATTTTTTAAAAAAAATGCTTTGCAACACGTGTGACTGCTGTGCTCCAAGTACAGTATCTGTGAGGGGTTGCAGTGTTGTGGCACCAGCACCAGTGCCTAAGGCACAATTTTTTCAGCCCCTGTTTAACAGGGGCGGGTAATTACAAATCTTGATCTAATAGTTCACAGCAGGGCCCATTCCTGCGCCCACCAAGAGTAACTATGAGGGCCTACAGTCTTGTGGCAACACCGTCCACCACCACCGCCAAAGGCCCAATTTTTCTGCCCAGTTCATCAGGTGCTTGCAATTACAAATCTTGATCTAATAACACACAGCAGGGCCCATTCCTGCGCCCACCAAGAGTAACTGTGAGAGCTTACAGTCTTGTGGCAACACCGTCCACCACCACCGCCAAAGGCCCAATTTTTCTGCCCTGTTCATCAGGTGCTTGCAATTACAAATCTTGATCTAATAACTCACAGCAGGGCCCATTCCTGCGCCCACCAAGAGTAACTGTGAGAGCTTACAGTCTTGTGGCAACACCGTCCACCACCACCACCACCCCAATTTTTCTGCCCTGTTCATCAGGTGCATGCAATTACAAATCTTGATCTATAACTCACAGCAGGGCCCATTCCTGTGCCCACCAGTCTTGTGGCTACACCAACATCTAATAGGGCAAATTTCTGCAGAGTATATATGCCAGGCCCCTACTTTCAAACATCCAACTTACAAACGACTCCTACTTGCAAATGGAAAGAGAAAACAGGAAGTGAGAGGAAATCTACCCCTAGGAAGGGAAATTCTATCCTGTTAGATTTAATTTGGGAAAAAGGTATCTCCTCTCTACTGATACTTTATCACCAATCCTTGTTTCAATTAAAACCCCACTTTTTCCAAAAACATTTGTCATTGGGACGGAAAGTGAGGTGACATGTTCTGAACAGATGTGCAAAGACAGCAAATGTTACAGGGGTGATAACCCCTCCCTATGTTCTCCAAAAAGCTTAAAAATAGATTTTTTTGGGATGGAGCTACACTTCATAATGTACCTGTTCAGATTCTACTTAAGAACAAACCTAAAGCCGCAAGTGTTTTTAAATGGCTTCTTTTTTTCCTTTAAAAATGTCATTTTGTGCAAGGACAGTTCTAAACACGGGAAACACATGCCACTTCACAGGCATACGTTAGACACCCCCCAGGTACCATATTTAAAGGAAAATTTCACTTTTTTTTTTTCACTTTATGCATCATTAAAATGACTGCTCCCGAAAAAACGTTAGTTTTTAAAAGTTCTTTTTGCATTGATATATGTCCCCTGGGGCAGGACCCGGGTCCCCAAACCTGTTTTATGACATTAACATGCATATTGGCCGTTGTAATTAGCACTTTTGATTTCGAACGTTCGCGTCCATTATAACGTATAGGGTTCGAAAATTCGCGCGAACTTTCGGTCGGTTCGAAGGTTCTGGTGCGAACCGAACCCGGGGGTGTTCGGCTCATCCACAACACATCAGCGATCCAACTCTGTGTTTATCAGTAGGAATGGTGTACCTTTCATCATAGGCCTTGTTAACTCCTCTCCAAATGTAGCGTTTATAGTTGTGGCCAAAAAGCTCAGGTTTGGTCTCATCACTCCAAATGACTTTGTGCCAGAAGGTTGAGGCTTGTCTCTGTGCTGTTTGGCATATTGTAAGCGGGATACTTTGTGGCATTTGCTTAGTAATGGCTTTCTTCTGGCGACTTGACCATGCAGCCCATCCTTCTTGAAGTGCCTCCTTATTGTGCATCGTGAAACAGCCACACCACATGTTTTCAGAGAGTCCTGAAGTTATATGTGGGTTTTACTTTGCATCCTGAATAACTTTCCTGGCAGTTGTGGCTGAAATTTTAGTTGGTCTACCTGCCCATGGTTTGGTTTCAACAGAACCCCTCATTTTCTACTTCTTGATTAGAGTTTGAACACTGCTGATTGGCATTTTCAACTCCTTGGATATCTTTTTATATCCCTTTCTTGTTTTATACAGTTCAACTACCTTTTCCCGCAGATCCTTTGACAATATATATATAAAATCAGTATGTATTCTTAATTTAAACAGTACTACTGTGCTCAGGTTCCTCCAAATCACCAAATTCCTTTTTTTATTTTTTTGTGCTGTAAATTGACTTTCTGTTAGAGGGTGGCTACATTTGTTCTCAATGCTCCCACTGCATGTAGTCACCCTCTTTTGTTCGATCTCGAGATGGACTGTGAACTATGGGATTATTAGTTTGCATAGAGCAGTATACATAACCACTAATGTACACTGCTCATTCCAACCAAACAACAGTAAGGGTAAAAAGGAGAGATTCGGTAGCTCACAAAAAATGTTACAAGGCAGAAAAACACAGTAACCAATTTCAAAATAGATTGGCCCCGTTCACACTGGAATTAGAAACAGGCATTTGGGATGCATTTGTGCCGCTGCCACGAACAATTAGCAAAGTAGCCTACAATGAATAATATGGACAATGGACAGAGCTGATCACATTTGAAAAACATGTAGTGTTTGTGTGGCTTTGCGTTGCTCTGTATCAAAAACAAAGCTACATGTTGAGTCTGGAGGGAATTGAAGCTTGTCAGCTCTTTCCATTCAAGTCTATGATAAATGTGCCTGCAGCGTTTACGGCGTGTTTACAGCACATTTGACAAGCATTTATCAAATATCGGTGAAGTGGAAAAAAAACATTTCCCCCTTAATAAAAAAATAGAAATAAATAACCTGGAGAGCACCTGGGGTGCATTATTTTAAAGTGTTTTAAACACATCAAATTCAATAACGCTATAAGTTTGTTGGTTCACGTAATGCCCCGACAACATTCCGACAACAAAACCGTGGATTTTTGTTCGAAGGTTGTTGGCTCCAACCTGTCTTGCATACACACGGTCACACAAATGTTGGCCAACAATTACGAACGTAGTGACATACAAGGCGTACGTGATATCTCCATTACGAATGCTAGTTTTACAAGACCGAGCGCTTCCGGCTCATACTTGATTCTGAGCATGCGTGAACTTTTGTGCGACGGACTTGTGTACACACGATCTGAAAGTCCGACAACAACGTTTTGTTTGTGGAAATTTTGAGAACCTGCTAGCCAACATTTGTTGTCATTTGAAAGTCTGACAACAAATGTCCGATGGAGCATACACAAGGTTGGACTTTCAGCCAACAAGCGAGAAAAGAGAAAGAGAAAGAGAGGGACAGGCTTTTCCTGTGGTGATTTCCCTGGAGAGCGCTGCAAGAAGATAGAGGGGAGCCAGGATCGGTGTCACCCACACGTTCCACCACCGTTAAGCTCAGGAACCCTGATCGGTGACCCAAGCAACATGCCCCACGACCCACGCCATTTCAGGGATCGCGATATCCATCCAGGTATCAGGTCGGCCGCTGCCTCTTCACCTTGCGAGTTTTACTACCAGTCATCTAGATCAGCCCATAAGAAGGGGATCC
Source organism: Lithobates sylvaticus (assembly GCA_028564925.1). Classification (NCBI taxonomy): domain Eukaryota; kingdom Metazoa; phylum Chordata; class Amphibia; order Anura; family Ranidae; genus Lithobates; species Lithobates sylvaticus. The sequence continues at coordinate 360,171,531 of CM053026.1, read as the reverse complement.
AGTGTCTTACAACATCGCTAGGAGCATCAGGAGCCTGAACCAGAACCTGGGATTATCGTTGTGTCATTGCACAGAGGATTGTTGAGAGAGGGCAAGCCCAACATCCTTCTTGACACAATACTGACACTGCATGCAATCACCAATTTCCCCTTTTAGTGTCACAGGATGCTTGTTTGGAGCTGCCATCTCTAGTAGTTTGCCCTTTTAAATCTCTACCTAACGGAACATTTTAGAGGATTACTGCTTCATGCAAGCTTGTTTAAACCTACTCTTTTAAAACAAGGGCCCCACCGTTTGCTAGCAGAAGACACTAGTATTCTTCACCTCAGGACCTGCAACATTACAGAACTGTGCTTACTGTGTAACCCTTTTTTTTTTCTCAAAGGTGTTTGCGGCCCAGAAGGAGCTGATAAGTTGACAGGTCTTCTCTCCTCCCTCTCAGCGCCTGTGTTAAGGGCATATAGATTACTGCCCTTTTCTAAATTTACAGTTGCTAAGTAATGAAGGTTGTCTTTTCTAATGTATTAATTCTTTGCAGAAAGGTTTAACAGTGTTGTAAGCTTCCATATGCTTTAAACAGTGATAATATATTCAATTTGTTTATCACTACCAGGTGTCTGTTTTTGGTGATAATCCACAACCAGGATAACACTATTTTCCACATGTGTCTTTAAATATGTTTGCAGTAATTTAATTTAACCAGGTGTGCCAGAGGGGCTGAGGCCATTCTTGGGGTTGGGGTGGAGATCAGAGAACCCAAATTTACCAAGCAGATCTTTCGGGGGTGGTGCTACATAACCTTAACCAAAGTTGAACATTGGCCTTGCTATAGGCACAGGTCATTTATGTACCTCCTGAAGCCTAGCTGAAAAACTCCTAGGACATTGTTAAGGATGTTGTTAGGAACAACAGCTGGGCTTCTCTTAGTAATGTCCTAGAGGTTTTTCAGTCAGGCTTCATGAGAAACATAAAGTAAATGGCCTACACCTATAGAAAGGGTATAATTCAACTTGGATAGGCAGTTTTTGATAGAAGAAAAAAACATGCCTTTAACCTCTAGCTGACCGCCCACTGTCTATTGACGGCGGTGCGGCTCTTGTGGCGGGACGCCGTCATGTGGCGGGACGCCGTCATGTGGCGGGACGCCGTCATGTGGCGGGACGCCGTCATATGACGGGACGCCGTCGTATGACGGCGCCTACATTTTGGCCACTAGGGGGCGCGCGCCCGGCGGGCACCCGCGATTGCCCAGTAACTGAGCAGGACGTGGATCTGTGCATGTAAACACACAGATCCACGTCCTGTCACTGGAGAGGAGACCGATGGTGTGTCCCTTGTACATAGGGACACCGATCGGTCCCCTCCCCCAGTCAGTCCCCTCCCCCCACAGTTAGAATCACTAACATAGGGAACACATTAACCCCATGCAGCGCCCCCTAATGTTAACCCCTTCCCTGCCAGTCACATTTATAAAAGTAATCAATGCATTTTTATAGCATGGATCGCTGTATAAATGTGAATGGTTCCAAAAATGTGTCAAAAGTGTCCGATATGTCCGCCGCAATGTCGCAGTCATGATAAAAATCGCAGATCGCCGCCATTACTAGTAAAAAAAAATAATAATAAAAATGCTATAAATCTATCCCCTATTTTGTAGACGCTATAACTTTTGCGCAAACCAATCAATATACGCTTATTGCGATTTTTTTTTACCAAAAATATGTTGAAGAATACGTATCGGCCTAATCTGAGGAAAAAATTTGTTTAAAAAAAAAAAAATTGGATATTTATTATAATAAAAAGTAAAAAATATTATGTTTTTTCAAACTTGTCGCTCTTCTTTTGTTTATAGCGCAAGAAATAAAACCCGCAGAGGTGATCAAATACCACCAAAATGAAGCTCTATCTGTGGGGAAAAAATTATAAAAATTTTATTTGGGTACAGCGTTGCATGACTGCGCAATTGTCATTCAAAATGCGACAGCGCTGAAAGCTGAAAAATGGCCTGGTCAGGAAGGAGGTGTTCGTGCCTGGTAGGCAAGTAGTTAAGGAATTTCCCATGGAGGCTGGGCCAGGTACATGTTACATGTCAGAAAACCTACAATCTGGCTTTTGGAGAAAAAAAAAAAAAAACCTTGGGAATGCTATTTTATATTAAATGACATAAAGAATAAATGATCATAATGATGTAACATAGCTTTGCATACCATCTCTATGTACATAACACTATAGGTTATAAATAAACTGTTTATGTACCTCTACACTTCCAGCATACTGCTACGCCAGGTGTTGGCCTATTTTTCCTAAAGCACTCTATCATGTAGCAAGGCTTGTGTACTTACCATGAAGGAAAGGGGACAGGAGTGGATGTTAGCATGATGGACACAGCAGTTTTCTCCATTCGCGTCTTTCCAGTTGGCCGGACACTCTTGTTCCTCACAGAACCTTTTAGCAGACTCAGCATCTCTTCACTATGCACATAAAGAAATCATACACATGATCACCTCATTATACTGTGCACTTCTACCATTATTTCATTCTACATTTCTGCTTATAAAAATACAGGAAATCTTTCATTGGAAACAAAACAAAGCCCCCTGAGATTTCTTTTTACTTGCATCAACATTATTTTAATCAAGAGTGGGTTACTAATACAAGTTATATCGATACTGTACTTATGGAAAATGATATTCTGAATCACGCCTGAGGAAGAAAGCCAATGTTCTTACATTTCCACTCTACTGAGTCGCCAATAAATGGTATTATTTTAACTGTTCTTTTTATTGTTTTAACATTTTTTTTTCCCAACATTATTTTATAACTTTTGATTTATAAGTTAATGTTCTCTCTGATGTTGAAGGGCACCTTTTAGTAATTTTATAAATCTGTATGAATAGATCCCTGACGTGTCAAATTATACAACAGTATTATTTTTCAAAAAAGCTCCATCTTTGTTCATTAAAAGCAGTCCTTGGGCTTTCGGAAAATGACTTTGCCTAGCCTGAGATGGTACTATTAATCTGCTGCAGACAGGAAGAAACATTTTCTCAGTCCCCACCCCCACCCCAACCACTTTAGTTATCGTACTGCAAGACTGTAACTTTGTAACAAGGTGAGAAGCTGTAGGAGGGATTGATCTGTGTCTGCCAAGGACTGCAAAGGATCCAGGATTTACATGACTGTGCCATCTATCAGCTTGTAAACAGGTGCTTATGAGGTACAATAGTGTTGGTTTTATTTAGTATTTCTTTGATATTAAAGTCTTGTTTTTTTTTTTTTTTTTTTTAAATAGCAAACATGTTATACTTACCTGCTCTGTGTAATGGTTTTGCACAGAGCAGCCCAGATCCTCCTCTTTTGTGGTCCCTTGCCGGTGCTCCTGGTCCCTCCCTCCTGCCGAGTGCCCCCACAGCAAGCAGCTTCTGAGCTGCTGCTCTGTGTGTCCATTCAGACACAGAGCCACGGCTCTGCCCCGATCTCTCAGTCTCCCCATTGGCTCACAGACTTTGACAGCAGCAGGGGCCAAGGCTGAGGGGGGTGCAGAAGGTTTTTTATAGTAATGCATAGAATGCATTTGGTTTGAGCCAGATAACGAATTAAAGTCTATGGGACCCAAAATGGAAAAATCAAACATGCCCATTTTGAGGGCATAGATGCAAGTTTTATGGCATACAAAGCATATAGGGGTCCGGCTACTGCCCTGGGGGACATGTATCAATGAAAAATACATTTGTAAAAAACTTCATTTTTAAATGAGCAGTGATTTACCGATGCTTAAAGTGAAATAATAAAAAATAAAAATTCCTTTAAATATAGTGCCTGGGAGGTCCTCTTAGTTTGCCTGTAAAGGGGCATATCTGTACTGTGTATAGGACCTACTGCAGCAAAAAATGACATTTATAAAGGCCAAAAGACATTTTCCCTGCAAGCTTTCTTTATTTTATAAACAACGGCTTGGGGAGCCAGTCTGTATGATGAGGCCACAATTTAGTGTAATTTATTTGTAAAATTTTTGGTTACATTCTGGTGTCTGTTTCGTAGACTTTGGATAGAAGTAACAGGTGTGGAAAAATTGGGCTTTGGGTGTTGGTGGTGTCTGCACGCCATAACACTATAAACTGGCCTTGCTGTCAAAAATTGAAATTATATGCACCTGTCAAACAAGTGTGGGAAATTGGTCCTTGGGTGTTAATTGTGCCCATAAAACCTATACCAAAAAGTTTCTTCACAATAAAATCAACACCCACAGAGCTAGGCAGCCTAGACAGTCTTGCACAGATTCCACATTCCAAAAACGCTTAATCAGCAACATTGGCATCAGGGACTTGATAGCGGCTGCTAATCCAGGAATGATTAATTTTCATAAATTTCAGCTGGTCAATGGAGTCTGTGGACAGACACACTCTTTTATCTGTCACAAAACCTCCGTCAGCACTGAATGTCTGTTTGGAAAGCACGTTGGATGCAGGGCAGGCCAGCAGCTCAATTGCATACGGGGCAAGTCCTGGCCAGTGATCTATTCTCATGACCCAGTAACCCAGTGGATTATCAACTGGAAAGCTCTCCATGTCTGTGTTCACTCCTAGATAATAACCATATGATGCAGATGTTGCTGATGGGATGTGGAAACTCCTGTTTAAGGTGTCCTCACGATATTTCATCCTCTGCTCCCTCTGTGAGGACGGGATGAGTTCTGAGACTTTCTCCTTGTAACAGTGGTCAAGGAGGGTTGACAATTAACCACTTGCAGACCGGCACGCGACGATATACGTCGGCAGAATGGCACGTACAGGCAGGAGGGTGTATAAATAAGTCCCTCCTTTAGCCTGTCTGTGCCATCGGGAGCGCGCCGGGAGCAGTCCTGCACCGGGAGAGGCGCGCTCCCGCGCCGGTCGGGACCCCCGTGAGTCCGGTCACGGTCCCCGCGGGCTCGATCGCTGCGGGGACACCCGCGATCGTCTCACGGGAAGGCTGAACGGGGAGATGCCGAGATAAACAGCATCTCCCCGTTCTGCCTAGCAACTAGTGACGCCGATCTCTGCTCCCTGTGATTGGAGCAGAGATCAGCATTCACTAGCTGACAGCCACGCCCCCCCACAGTAAGAAACACACCCCTAGGCATACTTGACCCTTACACTGCCCCCTTGTGGTTAACCCCTTCACTGCCAGTGTCATTTATACAGGAATCAATGCATTTAAATAGCATTGATTGCTGTATAAATGACAATGGCCCCAAAAAATGTGTCAAAAATGTCCGATGTGTCCACCATAATGTCGCAGTCGCAAAAAAATCACAGATCGCCGCCATTACTAATAAAAAAAAATTATTAATAAAAATGCTATAAAACTATCCCCTATCTTGTAAACGCTATAACTTCTGCGCAAAGCGATCAATAATCGCTTATTGCGATTTTTTTTACCAAAAATATTTAGAAGAATACGTATCGGCCTAAACTGAGGAAAAAAATGTTTTTTTATATATTTTTTGGGGATATTTATTATAGCAAAAAGTAAAAAATAATGCATTTTTTTCAAAATTGTCGCTCTATTTTTGTTTATAGCGCAAAAAAAATAAAAACCGCAGGGGCGATCAAATACCACCAAAAGAAAGCTCTATTTGTGGGAAAAAAAGGACGTCAATTTTGTTTGGGAGCCACGTCGCACGACCGTGCAATTGTCAGTTAAAGCGAATCGCGAATCGCAAAAAGGGGCCTGGTCCTTTGGCTGCAAATTGGTCCGGTCGGAAAGTGGTTACCAGTGACCCTTCTCCTTGATTCCACAAATTCTCGGGTCCTTTCGCAGGCTTTGAAGAATGAGGGAGCCCATGCACTGCAAGTTTGCTGAGGCATGAGAAGCAGAGTCCTCGGTCACTGAGGATTGCAGTATCTGGAACTGCCTCCTCCCAACCACATACTACTCCTGGGGGTTCTGGGGACGGAAAACCATGTCTCAGGCCTGCTTCACACCTGTACTTTTTTTAGTACGTTTTCCATTTTGCAGAAAAACACTACAGTCCATGTAATATGGTTTCCGATGGGCCATGTTCATATCTGTGCATTTTATGAAAAGGGCCAGGGACTTTTTTCAGTTTTTTGGTTCCAAAGACTTCAATGGATCAAAAATGTGTATTGAAAAATGCAATATGCACCTGGAATATGCAAACTACAACCTGCATAGGTGTGAATTAGGCCTTAAGGTTTGACGTATGTCTTCCTCTGCTTTAATGCTTCCAGAACTGCCATAATTCTCCTCCTCCTGTGTGTTCTGTGGCATTGCTAGAATGGTGTCTGCATAAAGCGGTCCTTGAGAGGAAAGGAAGTCCTCCTCCCGCTGCTCTGCTGTGAGTGCCCTATCCATAATGCTATGCAGAGTCTGCTCCAGCAGGAACACAACAGGGATTGTGTCACTGATGCATGCATTGTCACTGCTCACCATCCTTGTTGCCTCCTCAAATGGTGACAGTACAGTGTATGCATCCTTTATTAGCAGCCATTGGGGGGGATAAAAAGCCGATCTGGCCTGAGCCTGTCTTTGTACTATTTTTACACAGGTAATCGTTGACGGCCCTCTGCTGCATGTACAGCCCCTGAAGCATTGCCAAAGTTGAGTTCTACCTGGTAGGCATTTCACAAATCAGGCAGTTTACGGGCAGGTGAAATTCCCGCTGAATTTCAACCAACCGAGCACTGGCTGTGTATGACCACCTGAAATGGCTACAGACTCTTCTGGCCTGCTTTAGCAGATCTTCCAACCCTGGATACCAGCTTAAGAAACACTGCAGCACCACATTGAGGACATGTGCCAGGCATGGTACATGTGTCAACTTTCCCTGTCTAAAGCCCCATACACACGGTCGGATTTTTTCATGGATTCTGTCCGATCGGACAATGTTGTTGAAAAATCAGACCATGTGTATGCACCATCGGACAGTGTACGTCGGATTGTCCGACGGACAAAGTCCTATCTCCTGCTGGATAGATTTGCCGACAACACGGTCCGATCACACCAAATCCGATCGTGTGTACGGTTGTCCGACCGGACAAAGTGCTACGCATGCTCAGATCACATTACAAGACCAAAGCTATTGGCTACTAGCCTCTACGTAGTCCCGTCGTAGGCAACAAATGTCACCACGTTCAGAATGATCGGATTTTCCGACAACTTTGTCTGACCGTGTGTACGCAAAACCAACATCAGACAAAGTATGACGGACATGGTCCGACGGACCTGGTCCTCAGATAATCCGCGCGTGTGTATGGGGCTTAAGGGCTAACAGGAGGTTAGTGTCATTATCGCACACCACCATTCCTGGCTCCATCTGGCATGGTGTGAACCACCCCTGGGCCTGCCCCTCCAGAGCTGAAATAATTTCCACTCCGGTGTGGCCCCTGTCCCCTAGACAGTCCAGCTGAAGCACTGCAAGGCATCTTTTAGCTTAAATCATTGAATAGCCCCTTGAACGCTTAGGGGGTACTGGTGATTTACAGGACAATTCAGCAGAGGAGGGCATGGAGGAGGAGGAAGAGGAGAGGGTGGAGCTAACAAAACTTGCATCAGCACCACCAGCTGAATGGAGACATGGCGGCAAAACAAGCTGCAGCACTGAGCCCTGTCCTGCATCCTTCTGAGTGTAGCCATGGTGTTGCTGCTAGTAACAAACAATCTGCCAAATCACCCCACTGCCGGACTTCATACATCACTTCCAGAGACAATGAACAGTTGTTTGCGAGTTTTGTTTTTGTTGTTTTATTGGGGGGTACAACTTGGATAGGGATTGGAATATGGGATGTCCATAGGATTATTCATTGCCATCATATTTATAATTGAAGCACAAAAGCACAAAGTTAGAGCCAGAAGATTAGATGCACATGGACATTAAATGTAAATCTCCTCCTGCATCTCCATGCAGACTGTTGATCCTCCTCTGCTCTCCTCCCGCAGACTATTTGCTTCCAAGGATTCCTCATTCAATACCATGTTAGAGAATGAGGACACCACTTCTGACCGTGTAGAAACGTCTTCCCTTCTGCACAAAGCTTGGTACCCACACTGGTTTCCTCCTGAACACACTTGTAGTTACTGAAATGAAGTATGTCACATCTTCTTCTATTGGGTAACAGGAGCCCACTCTGAATAAGTCCCTTTACTGGCTCTGAATGCTCGCTGCTACTAGGCCTGAGGCCAGCAGAACATCTCCTCTGAGGCCTAGTAGGTTAAAAGCATGACTTTAGGTAATGGACTACTGTTCCCAGCCAGCCCAACTTGCAAATCATGTGCCCTCAGGCCACATCGACTTGATACAGATCCCCACAGTCTCTTTTCTGATCCAGGACTCCCCATCATCCACTGTGTGTTTGATGAAGACTGCTAATGACTGTGTAAAAGAGTTCCCTCACAGACTTCATGGCTCATCCAGCCCTCCACTGTGGTAACACTCACCAACCTTCCAAAGCCCTGAGTCCTTGATGAGGAACTTGACCAGACCATGCGCTCCGACAGCTTCACCTGCCCCTCTGCTCCAGGAGTTCTGTACCATTCGACCGTGTGGTGGCAGAGACATTGCCAATGACCATGTAGAGGCAATGTTCCCACACAGTTCTCCCTGGGCCTCCTCCTGCGGTCGGCACTGGCCCCCAGATGGGGATGGCCTCCTGCTGCTGCCTAGCATTCCATTCCTCACTTCACTCAGCCGACTTCTCCCCCCAGTGGCATATCACCTCAGCTTATATATGAGGCACGTCCCCTGCCAATACCAAATGGGGATTGGTCAGGGGGTCACACGCAAGCTGCCTGCCACTCCAGTTCCAGGCCCAGACCCTCTTTCAGAATCTTCTCTCTGGAAGCAGGGGAGGTGCCCCAGAGCTAGAGCACAGGTGGTCACACCCACTGCTACTCTGACCACTCTCAGCCCCCAGATCAAAACAGACAGGCCTAGCTTGCAGCATAGGCCTGCCTAAATTTGCCTGTGCTGACTGTCACTAGTAAAAAACCTATACTAGCACCTACCTACTGGTAGAGGGTGCTACATGAGTTACAAGCAGAGTTACCCAGTGTGCTGTGAACGAAATATAGTGTCCCTGACCATGCTTGCTGGACCACATGTCAGCAGTAACGTGGACCTTGCGGATGACTGCTTTGCCCAACGATGCCACAACATTGCCTTTCACCTGATGGTACAGAGCTGGAATGGCCTTACATGCAAGAAATAGCAACTGGGAACCTGCCATTGTGGTACAGCACAGTCTGCAAATTCACGGAAGAGGGCAGAATCCACCAGACGGAAAGGCAGGAGTTGTAAAGCCAACAATTTTGACAAGCTGGAATTTAGACGCTGGGCATGTGGGTGGCAGGGAGTGTATTTTTTTTTTTTGCGCTGCAGCAGCTGGGGCAGAGAAATTTGCCTGCTATAGTCTACAGCTAGTGGTGTGCTGCGGGCAGAAGTGCTGCAAGGACCTGTGACACCATTAGTTAACATTAGTTAGGGAACATTAGTTAAAGTGGCAACTGTCCAAGATGGAATTCCCCCTAACTTTGAGGCTGGGTTTACACTATCTTCGCATGCGGCTCACAGCAGGGGTTCAGTGCGTCCCCTTTCACCGTTTCAGATCCGATTGCAGCCAGAATTTTTGGCTGAATCCGGACCTGAAATGGACCAAAAGACGCACAGGGCTCCTGTGCAAATTCACACCGGAGCTGCAGCGGAGATATAGAGAGTGGGTCAAAATCTCCTGCTATTGCGAATTGAATTCTCTGCATCCAATTCGCAATAGTGTGAACCCAGCCTGAAGAGATTTTCTGTTGTTCTTACTGTTTCTGGAACAGTAAGTGAGGGAACAAAAAAAACTGGTTGCTCAGTTAGGGTACATGAACACCAAATCAATATACAGTGCATCCGGAAAGTATTTACAGCGCTTAACTTTAATCTTGTTCTGTTACAGCCTTACTCCAAAATGGATTAAATTCATTATTTTCCTCAAAATTCTACAAACAATACCTCATAATGACAACGTGAAATAAGTTTGTTTGAAATCTTTGCAAATTTATAAAAAATAAAAAAATCACATGTACATAAGTATTCACAGCCTTTGCTCAGTACTTTGTTGAAGCACCTTTGGTACCAATTACAGCTTGGCACACCTATTTTTGAGCAGTTTCTCCCATTCTTCATTGCAGGACCTCTCAAGCTCCATCAGGTTGGATGGGGAGTGTCGGTGCACAGCCATTTTCATATCTTTTCAGCGATGTTCAATTGGGTTCAAGTCTGGAGTCTGGCTGGGCCACTCAAGTACATTCACAGAGTTGTCCTGTGGCCATGCCTTTGTTATCTTTGCTGTGTGCTTTAGGGTCATGCCCTGTTGGAAGATGACCCTTCGCCCCAGTCTGAGGTTTAGAGAACTCTGGAGCAGGTTTTAATCAAGGATGTCTCTGTAGATTGCTGCATTCATCTTTCCCTTGATCCAGACTAGTCTTCCAGTTCCTGCTGCTGAAAAAGATCCCCACAGCATGATGCTGCCACCACCATGGTTGCTCTTCTGGAAGGTTCTCCTTTCTCTACAGAGAAACGCTAGAGCTCTGTCAGAGTGACCATTGGGTGTCATGGTTATGCAGTAATCTTTCCCTGTTTGCTTACCTCTCCTCATGTGTTCCAACTAAGAGGCCAGCCACTCTCACCTGGTGGGTTTTATAACCTCTCCTCTAAGCATGGGTCCACCCCAGGCCCTATCAGGGAACCCTATATTAACCTGTGCACTGCAAGCCAGTGGTGCTGATCAACCATTGTGTATCCGTGGTGTGTTCGGCTTCCTGGTTCCTGCTTGTCGTGTGCTCTATGTTTGTCTCTGTTACCGACCTTGGCGTGTTCTCAACTATTCCTGTCTGCTGGTGATCTTGACCCTTTGGCATGTCCCCGACCATCCCTGTCTGCCTGTGACCCTGAACCTTTGGCGTGTACTCTGTTGTTCCTGTTTACCCTGATCTCTGCCTTATCCCCTTACTATCCTTGTCGTTCCAGCCTGCTGCTTCTTTCTCCTGTAGTCTACTGTGAGCGTGAGCTGTGAGACCCTGGGGGTCGCGACCTGGAGCCAGACTGCAGCGAAGTCCATCCTCACCACTAGAGGCTCTGGCGAACACCTGCTGGCTCTTAGACTCCGCGCCCTGGGGAATCTATGCTCTAGTTCCCACTGGGATCTGTGTTAGTGATCCAGTAGACCTGTGTCCTGAATCTCCCTGGGTACAATCCGCAGCAGTCAGTCCTAAGGTCCACTACCTAGCGGTGCACTTCCAATTCCTACTGAGTGCACCTGTCACCTGGTCTCAGGTGACCTGACAGTTTGATCAGCCATGGACCCAGCTGATGTGCCGCTACCCGCAGATGATCCATTGCAGGGCTTAGTTCGCAGACTTGAGACCCAAGAATCGCATCAGACCCAGGTGATGCGATTCCTTCAGGATTTGGCATCCCGTGTTGAACAGGTTCAGGCCTCATTAGGACCCCCGGTTCAACAACCTCAAACGCTATCTGCTGCTGCACCTATCGCATCAGTCGCAGCCACACATTCATTACAACTACCAGCTCCGGCCCGTTTCTCTGGGGACTCCAAGGCTTGCAGGGGGTTACTTAGCCAGTGCACAATTCATTTTGAACTTCAGCCCCAAAACTTCCTGTCCGATCGGGCGAAAGTAGCATATATTATATCCCTTCTGTCAGGCGAGGCGCTAGCTTGGGCTGCCCCTCTGTGGGAACTGAATGACCCAGTGGTTTCTAGCCTGTCTGATTTCTTGAAACTTTTTCGGAATATCTTCGAGGAACCGGGTCGTGTCTCCTCAGCGGCTAGCGCTCTTTTACGTCTCCGTCAAGAGTCCGCTTCTGTGGGCCAGTATGCTCTTCAGTTCCGTATCCTCACAGCTGAATTGAGCTGGAATAATGAGGCCCTAGTTGCAACCTTTTTGCATGGCCTCTCTGATAGAGTGAAGGATGAATTAGCAGGAAGATCCCTTCCTGTTGATCTGGACAGTGTCATCACCTTGGTAACCAGATCGATATTCGCTTTCAGGAGAGGGCCCTGGAAAAAAGACTCCAGCACTCCCCGTTCTTTAGTCAGCCTGAGCTCCCAGTCCCTTCTCTTCGATCCGATGAGCACCCCCTGCCTGCTGAGGAACCTATGCAGTTAGGCTGGACCAAGTTATCTCCCGAAGAACGCGCTAGGCGCAGAACTCTGGGCCTATGCCTCTATTGTGGGGCCAAAGGTCATTTCCGTGACACTTGTTCTCTTCGTCCGGAAAAACGCTCAGGGCTAATACATCTGGAAGGTGGAGTATTAGACCCTGAAATATCACCTTCACCTTCTTGTCTTCTCCTTTCTGTGTTGCTTCATGTCGGCACTTCCTCTCGTTCGGTCTCAGCACATCTGGATTCCGGAGCCGCTGCCAATTTCATGGATTGGGAAACTGCATCCTCCATGAGACTTACCCTTTTGCCCCTTACAACGCCATTGGTGGTCTTGGCGATTGATGGCACTGTTCTCCCAGGGGGCCCTATCTGCTTCCAGACCCTTCCTGTTAAGATGTCAGTAGGGACACTCCACCAGGAGTGGATATCCTTCCTTGTCTTACCTAAGGCTTCATCTCCTATCATATTAGGTCTTCCTTGGTTACGGCTCCATTCCCCCCACGTTGACTGGACTGCTGGACAGATCCTGGCTTGGGGTTCCTCCTGTTCCTCTTCCTGCCTACTCAAGGTTACCCCAAAAGAGAAACCTCCTGTTGCCATCATCCCAGTAGCTTCTGCTCATCCCGCTGTATATAGTGATCTCTGGGATGTGTCCTGCAATAGTCGGACTGATGCGATTGAGATGGTCACTACACCTGACAATACTATTCAGTCGGCCTCTGCACTAGTTATGCCAGTCCAGCCCATGCCCAGTGAGCTTTCTGCTTCTTGTTCAGGACCTTCTGTAACCTGGCCTCACCCTACTGCTACTATGCCCTTAACCATTCCTAAAAAGCCTTTAGTCCTCTACAAGTCCTCTCGTCCTCTCCCTACCTCGGTTCCGGTCTCCGAGGATAATCTAAAATACGAGGTTAGTCAAGTTTTGGATTCCCGACTCCGTAAAGGCATTCTTCAATACCTCGTACATTGGAAAGGGTTTGGTCCTGAGGAGAGGTCTTGGATCACTGCATCTGAGGTCCTTGCTCCTCATCTGCTGAGGAGGTTCCATCTGGAGTTTCCCTTTAAGCCTGGACCCAGGTGGGGGAGGCCTCATAAGAGGGGGGGGGGGGGGGGGGGTACTGTCATGGTTATGCAGTAATCTTTCCCTGTTTGCTTACCTCTCCTCATGTGTTCCAACTAAGAGGCCAGCCACTCTCACCTGGTGGGTTTTATAACCTCTCCTCTAAGCATGGCTCCACCCCAGGCCCTATCAGGGAACCCTATATTAACCTGTGCACTGCAAGCCAGTGGTGCTGATCAACCATTGTGTATCCGTGGTGTGTTCGGCTTCCTGGTTCCTGCTTGTCGTGTGCTCTATGTTTGTCTCTGTTACCGACCTTGGCGTGTTCTCAACTATTCCTGTCTGCTTGTGATCTTGACCCTTTGGCATGTCCCCGACCATCCCTGTCTGCCTGTGACCCTGAACCTTTGGCGTGTACTCTGTTGTTCCTGTTTACCCTGACCTCTCTGCCTTATCCCCTTACTATCCTTGTCGTTCCAGCCTGCTGCTTCCTTCTCCTGTAGTCTACTGTGAGCGTGAGCTGTGAGACCCTGGGGGTCGCGACCTGGAGCCAGACTGCAGCGAAGTCCATCCTCACCACTAGAGGCTCTGGCGAACACCTGCTGGCTCTTAGACTCCGCGCCCTGGGGAATCTATGCTCTAGTTGCCACTGGGATCTGTGTTAGTGATCCAGTAGACCTGTGTCCTGAATCTCCCTGGGTACAATCCGCAGCAGTCAGTCCTAAGGTCCACTACCTAGCGGTGCACTTCCAATTCCTACTGAGTGCACCTGTCACCTGGTCTCAGGTGACCTGACTTTTAAGTACACAATGGTGTTAATTTACTAAAGCTGGAAAGTGCAAAATCAGTCTCACTTCTGCATATAAACCAATTAGCTTCCAGGTTTTATTACCAAAGCTTAATTGAACAATCTGGGGTTAGAAGTTCATTGGTTTCTATGCAGAAGTGAGCCTGATTTTTCACTTCCCAGCTTTAGTAAATTAACCCCATTGTGTACTTAAAAGTGGGGTATGCCTGTAATACACTTCTACATTTCTAATCATCACTCATATCAATCAGTTGACTAAAATAGGAATACCTGTGTGGCAGAATTCCCTTTGTTACAGCAAACTGATAAAATCCATCAGACGCGGAAAGAGAGTAGATGACCTCAAAGGACTGTCCACTGTATGCCCTTCCAGGAGGCCTGCGAACCCATGCCATCTCCAGACCTAAAGAAAATAATACGTAAGTTTAACATACTTTTTAAAGTAAGTATAACTAAAGGCATTTTTTTTTGGATAGAGTTGGGTGAGATTAGAACACCTTCGGCTTTCATTGTTGTCTGTGTCCCCATTAGGGAGAGATCCCCCCTCTCTAACTGTCCTGTTTACCATTATTATTGAAAGTGAAGGTAAAAGAAAATCACAAATTTTGGGTTGTCCCCAGAAAAGTAATAGAGGCGAAATCTTCCAATGGGGACACTAGTTCTGGTGACCTGGGCGGCTCCAAGAGATTTTCTTAATTTGCAGGGATTTCCTCTCACTTCCTGTTTTGGCTATGGGACAGGAAGTAAAGGTAAATCTCCCCAATGGGAAAAAGATGGCAAAAATAAACCTTACAGGGGTTATAACCCTCCCTTACTCTATTGAATAGGAACATAGGAGCAAAAATGTTTTGTCTATATTTCTATCTTAGGATATATAAAAGCCCATTAGTGCACATGGTCAGTACAATAAAGTGTGGATCTACACCCTAAATTATAATTTTTTTGCACTGTCTATACACATGCACATACTGTAAGAGGTTGTCTGCACATCATTGGTTCTGGACTGGTTGCCTGACAGTGATGATGCTGGAACATGTCTAAAGCCCCATACACGCGGTAGGATTTTCCGATGGATTCTGTCCTATCGGACAATGTTGATGGAAAATCCGATCGTGTGTAGGCACCATCGGACAGTTTCCATCGGATTGTCTGACGGACAAAGTCCTATCTCCTGCTGGATAGATTTTTTGACAACAATGTCCGATCCCACCAAATCCGATCGTGTGTAGCGAATTCCGACGGACAAAGTGCTACGCATGCTCAGATCACATTACAAGACCAAAGCTATTGGCTACTAGCCTCTACATAGTCCCGTCGTAGGCAACAAACGTCACCACGTTCAGAATGATCGGATTTTCCGACAACTTTGTCCGACCGTGTGTACGCAAAACCAACATCAGACAAAGTACGATGGACATGGTCTGACGGACCTGGTCCTCGGATAATCCGCGCGTGTGTATGGGGCTTTAGAAGTGTGGGCCAGGTCAGCTGCCTATAGTATCCAATGACAGCAAATATGACAGGGCGATGGTGCAGGACCACAATTGGGAGAAAGTTATTATCCAATAACGGGAAAAGCATGAACAAGGAAATAAATTTAATGTATTAGTCCAAGTTTTTACGGTGATTGCTGCTGTCTTCCAGGTACTGTGCTGAAAAGCTGCCCTTCTGCATAGTAACTACCGGGGGTCACTCGCTCGGCTCTTCCGCCATTCAGAAATTGCCTTGTTTTTTTCTCAATGAATGCAAAGCCATCTCTTCTTGGATGAAGTGAAGTCTGTGATGTTGCTGCCCCTCCTCTCCACCTTGTCCACTCAAAGAACGCTTTGCATCCATTGAGAAAAATGGTGTTGAGCAACGGGGCAGCTACTTGATACAGCACCCAGAAGGATGTGGATATTACAGCGTCCATACTACACTATGTGCCTAGTTACATTGTGCCAAACAGGAAAAATTTGCATTAATGCGTTTCCTTTGTAGTTTTTTTTTTTTTTTTTACTTGTCTAATAGTCACAGTGTCTCTAAAAACTGAAAATGTCCTATCTAATACTACCGTAATTTTCCTTTCCTGATAGACTCCATGGCAGCATACGTGTGGGTTAGCCCCACCTCCATAACTACCATATAGGACCCCTCTCCCATAAATCTTTGCTCCAGGCCAAGGGCCGTGTTCCGTAACTAGCCTACTCCAGGCATGGGGAGGGGACTCCTGCTGCCATGGAGTCTATCAGGAAAGGAAAATTACGGTAAGTATTTGATAGGAATTTTTCAATTTTCCTGACAGATTCCATGGCAGCATACGTGTGGGAAATTACTTGCCATACACACCCGTGTGGGCCAATGCTGAGCAAAGAAAATTTATTTAACACCGTCAACCGACAGTACTTGTAAACCAAAATTGACAAATGTTAAAGCGGTTGTATACCCGCTGATTTTTTTTTTTTTTTACACACCTGTAAGGCAAAAGGCATAATGAGCTAGCATGCACCGCATACTAGCTCATTATGAAATACTTACCTTAGAACGAGGCCCTGACATCTCACCCGATCTACGCCGAGGGAGCTGACATGTTCCCTCGGCGTGTCTTCCGGGTATCGCGACTCCAGCGCTGTGAGTGGCTGAAGCCGCAATGTCATCACTGCGCGCGGGAGATTTCCTCCCGGCAGGGTCCGGCGTCTGCCAGGCTTTCAGCCGAGAATCCCATGTGCGCATGCACCGCTGCAGTCAGCGGCTCATTGCGAGGGGAATATCTCCTAAACTATACAGGTTTAGGAGATTTTTTTTACCTACAGGTAAGCCTTATTATAGGCTTACCTGCAGGTAAAAGTTCAAATTTTGACTATACAACCACTTTAAGGCAGCTGGTTCAACACAGCAATGGGACATAAACGTGTTGATTGAGGACCAGGACGCCACCCTAAAGATTACTTCGGGAGTAACATGACGTGAAGCTGCCCAAGATGTCAAAATGCTCTGGGTTGAATGCGCCGTCACTGCTTCCGAGGGAACCAAGCCCTTCACTTTATAAGCCCATTGAATCGCCTGAACGATCCATGCAGAAATGGATCTGACTGATGCGTGCATTCCTCTGTTCTTCCCATGGAGGAGGACGAAGAGAAAGTTTGTTTGACGGAAGGTAGCCATGGCTTCCAGATATTACTTTAGAGTGTACCCCACATCAAGGGGATGGACATCCAGATTATCCGCTGATCTGAAGGTGGAAAGCACAATCTCTTGATTTTCGTGGAAAATGATGAACACTTTAGGGTTCGACTCCAACATGGGGATTAGCACCACTCTATATGGAAAGAAAAGGCTCTTTTGAACCCAGGCCCCTGATTTTGGATACTCTTTTAGCTGAAGTGACAGCCACTAAAAAGATGGTTTTGAGTGTAAGTTCTCTAATTGAGAGTGGTTTGTCAGAAACTGATTCGAGCTGGGAGAGGAATTCTAGAACAATAGGGATATCCCATTTGGGGAACCTCGGCTTTCTCTTGGGCCTGAGTCTGATAGCCCCCTTGAAGAATTGGCGGATGAGGGAGTGTTTGGCCCAAGATACTCCTGTGAATGCTGAGATGGCCGACACCTGCACCCGGAGGGAGCTGACCGATAGGGACAGGTCTAGCCCTGATTGGAGGAAGCTTAAAATGTCCTGGATTGCAGGAGCACTACATGGGTTGGACCTGGAAGATATGTGTTCCGAGAATCTGGCCCAAATTCGCTCATAGATTCTGTTGGTACTTCTTCTCCTAGTATTCAAGAGGGTAGGAATGACCTCTTCCGGACGGCCTAGAGCCTCTAGCCTCCCCCTTTCAAGAACCAAGCCCTGAGATGCAGGTGTGATGGACAGGGGTGTAGATCCGTGCCCTGAGACAGCAAATCTGGCTGAGTGGCAGGGGAACTGGGTTCCGATAGCTGAGGAGTGTCAAGAGAGGAAACCACGGCCTGTTGGTGCCAGAAAGTGATTATTGCTACCACTTCCACCTTCTCTGTTCTGCGTCTCCGTAGGAACTGGAGAATCACAGGCACTGGAGGAAAAGCATAGGCCCTGTGGAACCTCTATTGATTCGTGAGGGCATCTATCCCGTAGGCTTGGGAGTACCAGAACCTTGAGTAGTACTACGCCAACTTGTTGTTGCATGGAGAGGCAAAGAGGTCAACTTCTGGTTAAACCCCCAAGAGCCACTTGAACACCTCTTTGTGGAGAGCCCACTCCTTGTTCATCTGAACTCTGGAGAGGAAATCTGCCTGAACATTCTGGATCCCAGGTATGTAGACTGACAAAATGTTGGATAAGTTCTTCTGAGCCCAGCTTATGATTCACAGAAGCTTTCCTCATCAGATGATTAAAGGCTAGTTGCGCTTGGAACGTGGCCCGAAGTTCCAGAATGTTGGACACTATCCCCCGAGAAGGGGAGTTCCATCTGCCCTGTGCCACTTCCGCCAGGCAATGAGCACCCCAGCCCTTATTGCTCGCGTCTGATGTTATAGTGACTCAACTGATGGGAATGATCGAGTGGTGATTGTAAAGATTTTCCCGTCTTAGCCACCAAGGTAGGGACACCCTCATAGCCTGAGTGAAATAGATGGCTGGTTCTTGCAGTCTGATCTCCATTGTTGGAGAAAACCTTTCTGGGAAGGCTGCATCCACCACTGTGCCCACTTCACCATGGGAATTGTGGCTGCCATGGTGCCAATCACCTTCAGACTCTGGAGGGCGGGGAGATGGAATATAGAGAGTGCCAGGCGAATCCTGTCTCGGACCATGGAAACCTTCTCACCGGGAAGAGACATGGTGCCCCTCACTGTGTTGAAGTGGGCACCGAGAAAAATAAGGGACTATTAGGGCTCCAGGTGACTTTTTTCTAGATTCAGAAACCACCCAAAATCTTGAAGGGTGGAGATGACCAGGCCTCTGTGTTCTAGAAGTTGATTCTTGTCTTGTCAAGAGAAGATTTTCCAAATAGTGATGAAGACGAATCCCCTTGACCCGCAACACAGCCATGACAGTCAACAAGACCTTGGAGAAGACACGAGGAGACGTCGCTAGTCCAAATAGGAGACAGGTGAACTGTAATTGCAGCTGACCTATAGCAAACCGGAGATACTGTTGAAAGTCTGCTGCTACCAGTAGGTGGAAATAAGCGTCCTTCAGATCGATAGACACTAGCCAATCTCCCACTTGGACCGACTGCTGGATCGTGTATAGGGACTCCATCTTGAATTTTTCTTTTTTGATAAAGCGATTGAGATGAGTCAAATCTATAACCGGCTTCCATGTGCCGTTCTTCTTCTGGACCATGAACAGGGGAGAATACATGCCCTGGCTTCGTCCGGAACAGGACTAGCTGCGCTTTGTTTAAAGAGTTTACGTGAGCTAATAAGGTTTCATCTGAGGGAGGAAGAGACTTAGGGATGAATCTGAGCCTGGGAGCCCTGCTGAAGGCCCAAATATGGCCTGAGGAGAAAGTTCATATGGTCCAGAAGTCCCGGATTGAGGCTGCCCAGACATGCCGGAAGCAGAGAAGACAAGTCCCCACCTGGTCTACCTGAGCGGGCCCCATCTCAAAAAGACTTTGCAGGCTCCCGCCTGTTGGTGGAACTGCCTTTAGCAGGTTTCGTGAATGACGACTGCCTGGCTTTCCGGGATCTCGTGAATTCCTGGCCAGGACTGTAGCTGCACGCCTCTCTGGCACGGTCAACATTTCGTTTCCTTGGAAAGGCCAGTTTTTGGTTCTGTAAGCGCCAATCTAATTTGTTGCCAAAGAGGGAGGGACCCTCAAAGGGAATCCAGCACCAAGCCTGCTTGGAAGCAGGATCAGCCAGCCATGGCCGGAGCCATAGGGCACGCTTGGCGGTAACCGCCGACAACACACCTGGCCTACCTGAGCGGGCCCCATCTCAAAAAGACTTTGCGGGCTCCCGTCTGTTGGTGGAACTGCCTTTAGCAGGTTTCGTGAATGACGACTGCCTGGCTTTCCGGGATCTCGTGAATTCCTGGCCAGGACTGTAGCTGCACGCTTCTCTGGCACGGTCAACATTTTGTTTCCTTGGAAAGGCCCGTTTTTGGTTCTGTAAGTGCCAATCTAATTTGTTGCCAAAGAGGGAGGGACCCTCAAAGGGAATCCAGCACCAAGCCTGCTTGGAAGCAGGATCAGTCAGCCATGGCCGGAGCCATAGGGCATGCTTGGCGGTAACCGCCGACAACACAACCCGAGCCACTAGGCGGATGACATCAATGGAACCCTTCCCCCAGGAAGTCTGAGCTCCTGGATAGGCGAGCTCCTGGCCACTTCACTGGAGATGCCTCTGAGAGTCTCATCGACACTGTCCACCCAGACCTCCATGGCTATAGACACTGCGGCTAAGGCTAAGGCAGGTTTTCAGGCCAAGCCTGCCATTAGGTAAATCCATTTCAGGCAAGAACTCAAGGGGCGGGATGAGGGGGGGTGGGGCGGGTCTTTGCTGCAATGCCTAGAACTAGAGTGTGATCCGTGGGGCCTGGATCTGGAGGAAGAATGCCGGTGATGTGACTTAGAAGAACCACTTCTTTTGCGGGAACTGTGCTGAGGATCGGACCCGGAAGGGCTGAAAAGAAGGATAGAGAGAGAGAGAGAGAAAGAGAAACACACAGACATAAAATAAAAATCGGTGCCGCTGTTCCTTTTTACTCCCATCCCCTTCAGCAAGCTAATACCAAGGGGAATAGCCCAGAAAACAATACCTGTTAGAGGGCTGGCCACCAGGGGGCAGTGAGGCATCCATAATCCGCAAAGAGTAGGAGACTGCGGAGAAAAAGAGGACGGTCAACACACAGACAGGATCCATTTATGCCCCTACAGAGCTTATAACCACCTGGGGACCTGAACCAAAAGCCTAGAGAAGTCGCTGCATGTGCCCTCAAGAATTCCCAAGGCTTGCCGGCTTCCACAGGCTTTTGAAAATGGCGCCGTGTGACGTCACCGCCAGCGCTGGCTGGAACATTTGCGTGCATGTGCGAACCAATCCTCATTCTCGATCCAAGTCTGCAAATGCGCAGAACAGCCGTGCGGACAACCCGGAAGAGAGAGAGCGGCGGCTGGAGCGCAAGGGAAACCAGCCGCCATGCCTGGGGAAGCTGACACCAGGAAAAAGGAGAAAAAATTGAAATACTGCACAGACAAGGTACACAGACAAATATATACACTGCTGCTATAGTCGTTGATGATACAATCTTACTGCTCCTCTCAGCGATCGCACCAGGCCCGGATATCCATACACACACACACGCCGGACTTGTAGTAGCTAAGCTATCTGGCCAGTGCGCATTTTCCTGCCAATGGCCAGGCTACCAGCTCTTCAGCGCTACTCTGCCCATACACTTCATACCCCGCTAACAGCTAGGGCTTATCAGAGGAATGCAACAAATCTGGTCGTTCGGCCGGCTTGATCGTAGGGGGAGATGTCTTCAGGTAGGAGAACCATCTACTTGGTCCTATGGATGAGGACAAAAAAGGAACACGGCCCTTGGCCTAGAGCTAAGATTTATGGGAGAGGGGTCCTATATGTGGTTATGGAGGCGGGGCTAACCCACACGTATGCTGCCATGGAATCTGTCATGAAAGTTTTTTTTTTCCTCCTGTTTAATCCAGAAAGAATCAACATACAATGCTGTATTTTTTGTTCTGTACATTCTTTCTCCTCATACAAGACTTCTCCTCTTCTAAAAACACCTTCTACATAAAAAAATTGCACAGTCAGGTTGGCACATAGACTTTACCCATCACACCCGCGTTTCAGGCATCTATCACAATAAAAATAATTTAATGATTTAATGATTTAAATCTTTAGCACACATTGTTAATATTATTTATATCAAGCCTATTATATATTAAATATCTGAAAAGACTGTACAATCCCTTAAATTGTTATACAACATGGCATTCCACTGCTATTAGTATACCTCCAGTTTTGTATCTCAGTCGAAGAGCGTGAATTTTCAGAGCTTGATCAAAATATCTCTTAAGACTTGAAACATTAAAAATCAATAGAAACTGTAAAAAGAATGTTCACCTGCAGTTACCATTTATCGCCTTCTTCCAAATGTGTGTATTGCAAAATCAATTAATCTATAGGACATAGCTAAGTATGCACTATTAAATACACACACACACACACATCTATCTATATGTGATTTATTAACAATATGGCTGTTTATATTGGTCACACTTATCACTTTAGGAAGCAATTCATTCATCAGAAGAAGTCGTTTTTCTCCCAACACTTGTATACATGTGTCTCTTTTGCATTGGCTATAAATAGAATGGTACTGGCCTTTTTACGGATAACAGAGTCAAATGGAGAATAGGATTAATTCCCATCCTGTTTGAATTGTTGTCAATTGTGCCATCATAAGCTTATCTACTGTAATGTTTTCCTGCTGCTATCAGGATAATATAAAAGCATAAGCACATTTACAATATGTAGGGCCAACTGAGGAGGGAGAGCATCACTAGGTAATAGGCACAACTTAGATAAGTATAGGGCTCTTGAAATGATCAATTTAACTTCATTATCTTTTTCTCAAGAGGAATTAGATCTACTTTGTTTCGGCCTGAATTTCTGCCCGGCTAAAAATGTGGATTGTTTTGATTTTGATAAAGACATTAAAAGAATATGTTAACCCAACCTTTTATATTCCTGATATTTGCCTGCTGTACAATGTACTTGAATGAAAAAGTATCTTGTTCTCTTTGTATTGCTCCATTTGTGTGAAATCCCTGGTGACTGCACTAAGCAGAAGGACACACCATGGTAAGTTCTTTAGCTATGCTGGGAACTCAGCCACTAAACCTGCTCTCCTCTAATAATCAGACTTGTGACGAAAGCCTCCCCCCCACACACACATACACACTCACACAGACATGCACTATGAAGATCAGTGTGCTGCTGTTTCTGCAACCCCACCTCCCTACGCTCCATATGCAGCTGAGAACAGAGAATATGTCATCACTTACAAAAAAGAAAAAAAAAAAGATATCTATAATATATATACAGTGTGTATATATATACTGTATAGTATTGAGATGCCTACCTTTACATGAACTTTAATGACATCCCATTCTTAGTCCGTAGGGTTCAATATTGAGTTGGCCCACCCTTTGCAGTTATAACAGCTTTAACTCTTCTCGGAAGGGTGTCCACAAGGTTTAGAAGTGTGTCTATGGGGATGTTTGACCATTCTTCCAGAAGCACATTTGTGAGGTCAGTTACTGAAGTGGATGAGAAGGCCTGTCTCTCAGTCCCTGCTCTAATTCATCCCAAAGGTGTTCTATCGGGTTGAGGTCAGGACTCTCTGCAGGTTAGTCAAGTTCCTCCACCCCAAAACTCGCTCATCCATGTCTTTATGACACTTGCTTTGTGCACTGATTCAAATCATTTGGGGGAGGGGGGATTATGGTGTAGAGTTGTTCTTCAGGGGTTGGGCCTGGCCCCTTAGTTCCAGTGAAGGAAACCCTAATGCCTCATACACACGATCGGACTTTCTGCCAACAAAACCATGTAATTTTGCCCGAAGGGCGTTGGCTCAAACTTGTCTTGCATACACACGGTCACACAAATGTTGGCCAACAATTACGAACGTAGTGACATAATAGACGTACTACGTTGTTTTTCAGCTCTTTTGCACCACACTTTGGGCTCCTTCTGCTAATTTTGGGTTAGTAGAAGTTTGGTGAGTGTTGATTTGCGCTTTTATTTTTGCGTTTTAAATTTAGCGCTTTTCAGTTTGTGCTTTTCATTTCGTGCTTTTCAGTTTGTTTCTGAACGGCCGTTCATCAACAAGACATGCTGTGGAATCGAAGGAGATAACATGTTATTTATTATTGGCCTTGGAGTTATTGCTTTGACATAATTTTTTTGGTTGAATAATGATTTGATTTGGTATATTTTCTATATTTTTGGATGCATAGAATGCACTTTTTGGTTAAGTTCTATAGGCAGATAGCATGTCTAATTAAATTTTTTTAATTTTTTTAATGCACAATAAAAAAAATGTGGAGAATAATACTTGGCTATGTGTTTTACTTCAAATGACAGTTTGGGAGTAGGCAGTTACATTTAAAAAAATACAATCTATAATTGACAAGGGACACCAATAGGGATGAGCTTCAAGTTCGACTCGAACATTGCCTGTTCGCCTGTTCACTGAACAGCGAACAATTTGGGGTGTTCGCGGCAAATTCGAAAAGCCACGGAACACCCTGTAAAAGTCTATGGGAGAAATCTAAAGTGCTAATTTTAAAGGCTTATATGCAAGTTATTGTCATAAAAAGTTTTTGGGGACCCGGGTCCTGCCCCAGGGGACATGTATCAATGCAAAAAAAAAGTTTTAAAAACTAACGTTTTTTTTCGGGAGCAGTGATTTTAATAATGCTTAAACTGAAACAATAAAAGTAATATTCCTTTACATTTCATACCTGGGGGGTGTCTATAGTATGCCTGTAAAGGGGCGCATGTTTCCCGTGCTTAGAACTGTCCCTGCACAAAGTGTAAATTCTGCAGGAAAAAAAGTAATTTAAAAGCACTCGCGGCTATAATGGATTGTCGGCTCCCCGTAATACAGAGAACAGTCATTGAAAGTCATTGATTAAAAAAAAAATAAAAAAATGCGTGGGATTCTCCCAAATTCAATTACCAGGCCATTCAGGTCTGGTATGGATATTAAGGGGAACCCCGGGTCAAATAAAAAAAAAAATGATGTGGGGCTCCCCCCAAATATCCATACCAGACCCTTCAGGTCTGGTATGGATTTTAAGGGGAACTCCACGCCAAATTTAAAAAAAAAAATGGCGTGGAGTTCCCCCCAAAAATCCATACCAGACCCTTTATCCGAGCACGCAACCTGGCAGGCCGCAGGAAAAGAGGGGGGATAGCAAGAAAGGATTACCACCGCTGGAATCTTTTTAAAATTTTATTTTATTTTTAATAAAGGACTTTTCCCAACGGTGTCTGTGTGTTCTTTAACAATTTTTTACACTTTCTTTGTGAAATGGTAGGGGTATTTTGTACCCCCTTACCATTTCAAACAGGGGGGTGGGATCTGGGGGTCCCCTTGTTAAAGGGGGCTTCCAGATTCGATAAGCCCCCTGCCCGCATGGGCCCTTGTCCCCATCAACATGGGGACATGATGCTTTGAGGGGTCACAGACCCCCAAAACACCCTCCCAATGTTGAGGGAATGTGGCCTGGTATGGTTCAGGAGGGGGGGCGCTCTCTCGTCCCCCCTCTTTTCCTGCGGCCTGCCAGGTTGCGTGCTCGGATAAAGGGTCTGGTATGGATTTTTGGGGGGAACTTCCATACCATTTTTTTTTTAATTTGGCCCGGGTTTCCCCTTAATATCCATACCAGACCTGAAGGGCCTGGTAAATGAATTTGGGGGGAACCTCACGCATTTTCTTTTTTTTATCAATGACTTTTAATGACTGTTCTCTGTATTACAGGGAGCCGACAATTCATTATAGCCGCGAGTGCTTTTAAATGACTTTTTTTCCTGCAGAAATGACACTGTGCAGGGTCAGTTCTAAGCACGGGAAACATGCGCCCCTTTACAGGCATACTATACACACCCCCAGGTATGAAATTTAAAGGAATATTACACTTTTATTGTTTCACTTTAAGCATTATTAAAATCACTGCTCCTGAAAAAACGGCCGTTTTTAAAAGTTTCTTTTGCATTGATACATGTCCCCTGGGGCAGGACCCAGGTCCCCAAACACTTTTTAGGTCAATAACGTGCATATTAGCCTTTAAAATTAGCACTTTTAATTTTGAACGTTCGAGTCCCATAGACTTTAATAGGGTTCTAAAGTTCACGCAAAGTTTAGGTCTGTTCGCAGGTTCTGGTGCGAACCGAACCGGGGGGTGTTCGGCTCATACCTAGACACCAACATAGTTGTATCTTTGTTTTTATAAACTACGGGATAATGGTGTTGTGGTAACTTGCACAAATATAAAAAAACAAAAAACATAATAATCTTATTCTTGATATCACTAGAAAAAACAGTTTGGGGATGGCCCGTTTCTGTTCCAACATGACTGCACACCAGTGCACAAACAAGATCCATAAAGACATGGATGAGCATGATTGGGGTGGAGGAATTTGACTGGGCTGCACAGAGTCCTGACCTTAACCCGTTAGAACACCTTTGGGATGAATTTGAGTGGTGACTGCAAGCCAGGCCTTCTCATCCACATCAGTGCCTGGCCTCACAAATGGGATTCTGGAAGAATGGTCAAACATTCCCATAGACACACTCTTATACTGTGGGTATAGAAAGGAATCACATTTTGTTGCTTTGCCGCCTGAAATAAAGACAGACGCGGTTTTTGTTTTATCCATCTGTATTTACTCAGCGCAACTTATAACATCCAAGTGAAAGATATAACACCAACATGTCAGAAAAAAAAATATTCAAAAACAGAACTACTGAGTTGGAGAAACAGTCCAATAACAGGATATAACCACCTCCATGCTTTACTGTAGGAATGGTGTTATTTGAATGGTGAGCTGTATTGGATTTCCGCCAGACATACGGTTTGGTGTTGGGGCCAAATAATGAAATTTTAGCCCTATCTGACCATAACAGCTTTTTCCATGTGGAGAATTTGTGATATTGATGTGACATGCACACCCCCCATTTGTGGAGAATTTGTGATATTGATGTGACATGCACACAATGACCACTCTTTGTCATAAATTCCCACAACTGCTTTAGAGTTGCTGTAGGCCTCTTGGTAGCCTCTCTGACCAGTAGGGATGAGCCAAACACCCCCCTGTTCGGCTCGCACCAGAACCGCGAACGGACCTAAAGTCCGTGCGAGCTTTAGAACCCTATTAGTTATAATGGATGCGAACGTTCGAAATTAAAAGTGCTAATTTTAAAGGCTAATATGCATGTTAATGTCATAAAAAGTGTTTGGGGACCTGGGTCCTGCCCCAGGGGACATGTATCAATGCAAATTTTTTTTTTAAAAAACGGCCGTTTTTTTTCAGGAGCAGTGATTTTAATAATGCTTAAATTGAAACAATAAAAGTGTAATATTCCTTTAAATTTCGTACCTGGGGGGTGTCTATAGTATGCATGTAAAGGGGCGCATGTTTCCCGTGTTTAGAACTGTCTCTGCGCAAAGTGTCATTTTTGAAAGTAAAAAAGCTATTTAAAATCACTCGCGGCTAATGTTAATTGACGGCTCCCGTAATACAGAGAACAGTCATTCATTGAAACTCATTCATAAAAAAAAAGTCATTGATAAAAAATAAAAAAAATGAAAAAATAAAAGCGTAGGGGTCCCCCCAAATTCAATAACCAGGCCCTTCAGGTCTGGGATGGATATTAAGGGGAACCCCAGCCAAAAAAAAAAAAAAAAATGGCGTAGGGTCCCCCTCAAAATCCATACCAGACCCTTGAGGTCTGGGATGGATTTTAAGGGGAACCCTAGCCAAAAAAAATGGCGTGGGGTCCCCCTCAAAATCCATACCAGACCCTTATCCGAGCACGCAACCTGGCAGGCCGCAGGAAAAGAGGGGGGGACGAGAGCGGCCCCCCTCCCGCCTGAACCGTACCAGGCCACATGCCCTCAACATTGGGAGGATGCTTTGGGGGTCTAAGACCCCTAAAGCACCTTGTCCCCATGTTGATGAGGACAAGGGCCTCTTCCCCACAACCCTGGCCATTGGTTGTGGGGGTCTGCGGGCGGGGGGCTTATCGGAATCTGGAAGCCCCCTTTAACAAGGGGACCCCCAGATCCCGGCCCCCCCCCCTGTGTGAAATGGTAAGGGGGTACAAAAGTACCCCTACCATTTCACCAAAAAAGTGGCAAAAATGGTAAAAATGACAGGAGACGGTCTTTGACAATTCCTTTATTAAAATCTTCTTTCTTCTTTCTTCATCCTTCGGTTTCTTCATCTTCTCCTTCCGTCATCTTCTTCCATCTTCTTCCATCTTCTTCTTCCTCCGATCCGCTTCTTCTTGCGCTGGTCTTCTCGTCCTTCTCGTCCGGCATCTTCTTCCGTCGGCGTCGGCGTCGGTGTCTTCTTGGGCCGCTCCGCGCAATGGGAGGCTCCCGCTATGTGAGGCTCCGCTCCGTCTGACAGGTCTTTTAAAACGGAGGGCACCTGGTGACCCCGCCCCCCTCTGACGTCATGGGGAAAGCCATCATGGAATTCCCCATGACGTCCCTGTGCGTCAGAGGGGGCGGGGTCACCAGGTGCCCTCCATTATAAAAGACCTGTCAGACGGAGCGGAGCCTCACACAGCGGGAGCCTCCCATTGCGCGGAGCGGCCCAAGAAGAGACAGAGACACCGACGCCGACGGAAGAAGATGCCGGACGAGAAGGACGAGAAGACCAGCGCAAGAAGAAGCGGATCGGAGGAAGAAGAAAATGGAAGAAGAAGATGGAAGAAGATGACGGAAGGAGAAGATGAAGAAACCGAAGGATGAAGAAAGAAGAAAGAAGATTTTAATAAAGGAATTGTCAAAGACTGTCTCCTGTCATTTTTTACAATTTTTGCCACTTTTTTGGTGAAATGGTAGGGGTACTTTTGTACCCCCTTACCATTTCACACAGGGGGGGGGCCGGGATCTGGGGGTCCCCTTGTTAAAGGGGGCTTCCAGATTCCGATAAGCCCCCCGCCCGCAGACCCCCACAACCACCGGGCACGGTTGTGGGGAAGAGGCCCTTGTCCTCATCAACATGGGGACAAGGTGCTTTGGGGGTCTTAGACCCCCAAAGCATCCTCCCAATGTTGAGGGCATGTGGCCTGGTACGGTTCAGGCGGGAGGGGGGGCGCTCTCGTCCCCCCCTCTTTTCCTGCGGCCTGCCAGGTTGCGTGCTCGGATAAGGGTCTGGTATGGATTTTGAGGGGGACCCCACGCAATTTTTTTTGGCTAGGGTTCCCCTTAAAATCCATACCAGACCTCAAGGGTCTGGTATGGATTTTGAGGGGGACCCTACGCCATTTTTTTTTTTTTTGGCTGGGGTTCCCCTTAATATCCATCCCAGACCTGAAGGGCCTGGTTATTGAATTTGGGGGGACCCCCACGCTTTTTTTTTTTGTTTTTTATTAATGAATGACAGTTCTCTGTGTTACAGGAGCCATCAAATCATTATCCGCGAGTGCTTTTAAATAGCTTTTTTCCTGCAAAAATGACACTTTTTTGCAGGGAAAGTTCTAAGCACAGGAAACCTGCCCCCCTTCACAGGCCACCTATAGACACCCCCCCGATGTGATACTGCAATGCTGTTCTAACAGCACGCACACACATATCCCCAGAAATAGAGCACATATTGTCAGCAGCACACTGACACGCTGACACTGACTGAAACAGAATATGCGAGGCCGCCGGCGCGGCGGCCTCTTATACCGTGGGGCGTGTACTAAAGCCCCTGACCTATAATTGGCTACAGGCATCCTGCCTGTAGCCAATTATGGCTCTCCTCGCTGCCGGCGCTGTGATTGGCCAAGCATGCGGGGTCACAGTGCATGCTTGGCCAATCATCAGCCAGCATTGCACTGCGCGGGCCGCAATGCATTGCGGGGCCGCTCGCATCACACGAATTTGATGCGAGCGGCCCCAATAGTTCTGGGCTCGCCGAGCGAGCGAACGCCCGGTGCTCGATTCGAACATGGAACACCGGGCCCATTACTGAATCGAACACCGGTTGTACCCATCCCTGACTAATCGGATTTTCCGATTGTGTGTATGCAATTCCGACACGCAAAATTCCGACGCATGCTCGGAAACAGCTCGACGCATGCTCGGAAGCATTAAACTTCCCTTTTATAGTGCTGTCGAATGTGTTTTATGCCGCTGTGTTACAGACCGTCGGAATTTGGTGTGACTGTGTGTAGGCAAGACAGTTTAAGCGAAATTCCGTCGGAATTCCGACAGGAAAACCATCAGAGCTTTTTCCGACGAGAATTCCGACCGTGTGTACGCGGCATAAGGGAACTGCTTTGGGGTAATGGGTAGCATAATCCATGATTACAAGCATATGCTGAAGACCCTGGGCAGACTTAGGGAGTGGATCCACAAGGTCCATGGAGATCCTCTCAAAGGGCACTTCAATAATGGGTAAGGGCACTAAAGGACTTTGGAAATGGGGTAGTGGGGCTGACATTTGACACAAAGGACAGAATTGACAATAATTTTCAATATCTTTCTGTATCCCGGGCCCTTTTAGTGTTTTTCTCAACCTCTAAATGACCTCCTAGCAAGTGCCCATGAGCAAGTTCCAAAACCACTCATCTGTATGGCTTAGGGGCCACCAACTGTTCCACAATTTCCTCATTCTTTTTATATATCTATTCGACACAGTAAATCCTCATTGCTGCTCAAATAGGGAAAACAGGGCCTGTCCCCTGGTTCAACAGGCACATCATTAATCACTACTACTTTTTCCCAGACCCTGGCAAGGGTAGGGTCTTTTCTCTGCTTGGTTCCTGACAATGGAAACACCTGATGTTTCCCCAGTTTGGTTTGCTGACAGGCAGTGGCTTCCCTTGTTTGGGATGCCAAACTTCAGTCCTGGCACCAAAAATCCTCTCCCCTGTCTTCTTGCCATGCTTACCAACAACTTTCCATGGAACAGTCTTACCAGTTGCCTGGGGAGACTGTGGCTTTGGGTGGAAAGTCTGTGCAGCTGTAAGGGTGGTGACCAGGCTCTTGGGCTTACCAGTTACCTCCTCGTGGCTTGTCAGTGATTTTCTAGGGGTTCCCAGGGTTAGTACCCAACGACTTCAGATGCTGACACATAAAAGTCCTTTTCAAGGTTTTTATTTTGCAGTGGTAACATCCAACATAACACAGTCTCTGATGGGAATAGAGGGCACGGGTGATAAACTCAGGCACTTTGAACTGCTGACATCCACTGAATGTCTCTAATCAACCCAGAGAGTAGCCACTTGCAGATGGGTGCTTCACTGCCAGATAAACCTCTAGCCAGAGATCTAGCAGCCAAGATGTGACGGAAACTTTGTAAAGTCTCGGCCACAGACTAGATTGTAACTGAAGATAAATAGGAACCTTTTCACAGTACCTGGAACTCTCTCTGTCTCCTTGGCAATACTGTGGAAGTGTGGATTCTTTAGTGTCCATACAACACAGCTCCCAGGCTCTTACTGAGCAACCAGCTTGTTGGCCCTCCCCTGATCACTTGTATCAGTTGCCATGTCCCTCCAATACCGAGAGCACATCGGGACGCCTTTGAATCCTCCTTCAGTTACTGGGCCTCGGACTAGCCAGTTCCGAGACTCGGGAACAGACGGATCCCTGCCCCAGACCATGAGGGCCTCTGGGGTTGGTCGGATTGACCATGCTTGTGGGACAGCAAACACTCCTAGGCCCGGGACCCCTCGCGGGGCTACCCTGGACCAGAACCAGGAACCAAATCTCCGGCCGAACCCCGAACATGTGACTTCAGCACCTTAAATACCCCTTCCCAGACTACGCAGCAGGGCCAGACGCGCCCACTGATTGGCTCCGGGAAAGATTGGTACCTAAGACGTCCAACCAGGCCTGGAATGGGGTGAGGGAGGATGGGGGGAGGAAGAGGTCACTAGGGAAATTAAGTGAAAGAATAGAGGATGACCAATTTGACAATGGGGGTAAGGTACATTGGGTACTTACTATTGGAGGATATCAAGAGGAGGAATAAGACCGTAAGGGTCCTTATGCCTAAAAATGTTTAATGATGAAGGTTGTTAGCCAAAACGAATGAAGGATTATAATAGGGCAAATATAATATATATAATATTTGATGGTGCATGTTTATACCAGGGAGAAATAGTATAGTATTTATACCAGGGAGAGTACACATGTATACAAGAAAGAATGGGGTATGGGATTAGAAGTTAAATGGTGTTAATCTAGACCAATATTTAAAGTAAAGGGTACATTTCTAGTTCCTCATTCAGCCCACCCGGTGCAATGGTATCTAATTGGTATATCCATTAGGATTCTCTTTTGCAAAGGCACCTGAAGCTTTCGGCTGCTGGGAAATTATTGTGTCCGTGGTGGATGAGAAAATGTTTGGGGACACTATGTTGGTCTGACCCGGCGTCCACTAGGCACCTGTGTTCCCCAAACCTTTTACGGAGTGTACGGATTGTGCGGCCTACATATTGTAGGCCACACGAACAGGATAGGCAATACACCACAAACTCTGATGAGCAAGTATAAAAGTCAGATATGGGATATTTTTTTATTTTTGTCTATGGGTGACATGTGAGCAAGTCAGGCACTGAGACTTATGACATTGATACATACCTTAAATGTTGAAAAACCTCAGGGGGGCACTGGTGAAGGAAGAAGTTGGTTTTAATTTGTTGGGTGCAATTTTGTTTTTTTAGGTTCCTGGCTCGTCTGTAAGAGATGAGGGTCGGGCTGAGATTGTGTATTTAAGGTGTGGGTCTTCTTGTAAAATGGACCAATGCTTTTGGAATATGCTTTCCATATTTCTAAATTTAGTGTGAAAATTGGTTGTGAATCTCAATGGTTGTATGGATGAGGTGTTTTTATTATTTTGTCTATCTGTGGTATTGCTTTGTTGTGTGTAAAACATGAAGGCTTCATCTATGAGGGTGGGTGGGTAAACTTTCTCTAGGAATTTTTGTTTAAGTTGTTGACCATGAGAAGTGTAATCTCCATCTATAGTAAAGTTATGTTTGAGGCAGCAGTATTGGCTTTTGGGGATGTTCTTGATCCAATGAGGGTGGTGACAACTGTGGTAATGCAGATAAGAGTTTCCTGCTGTTGGTTTGGTCATGACTGAGTGTCAGGTCAAGGAAAGCTAAAGATTTTTCGTCACAGACTAAAGTGAATGATAAACCCATATGGTCGGTATTACAGTGGACTACGAATTGTGGGATTAGAGATTGACCATCCCAAATGATTATGATATAATTTCTATATCGGCCATAAAATGTCAAGTGTGAGGAAAAGGGATTGTTATGCCAGATGTAGCTATTCTCCAACAGACCCATGTTGAGATTGGCATAGCTTTGGGCAAAGTTAACTCCCATGACTGTGCCGTGAGTCTGTAGGTAGAAGTCGCCATTGGATTCAAAGTAGTTATGCGTCAAGCAGAACTTCATGGCTTCCAGGATGAATTGGGCTTGACTGTTTTTCAGCATAGGGTCGTTATTAAGGAATTGTGGTACAGCTCTCAAGTCAACCTCGTGGTATAGAGGTATACAGTGAGACTACATCTAGGGAGAGCTATATGTAAGATAGTTCCCGGGTATCATTTTTGAGAGTTTGTAAAAGATGTATGACGTCTTTGATGTATGAAAGTAAACCTTGAGCTACCGTTTGGGCAAGTGGTAAAAGTAAGGTCTGTGGTAGAATTGATGTTTAACCACTTGACCACTTGGCACTTCCTTTCCACCCCCTTCCTAACCAGACCAATTTTCAGCTTTCGGTAATCTCCCACTTTGAATGACAATTACTCAGTCATGCATCACTGTACCCATATGAAATGTTTGTCCTTTTTTTCACACAAATATAGCTTTCTTTTGATGGTATTTAATCACCGCTGGGTTTTTTTTTGTGCTATAAATCAAAAAAGACGGAAAATTCGGTTAAAAAAAAATGTCTTTGTTTCTGTTAAAATTTATTGCAGAGTATTGGCGAGTATTGGCGAGTATTGGCGAGTATTGGCAGAGTATTGGCGAGTATTGGCAGAGTATTGGCAGAGTATTGGCGAGTATTGGCGAGTATTGGCGAGTATTGCATAGTATTGCATAGTATTGCATAGTTTTGCATAGTATGGCAGAGTACTGGCACTGAGCAGCACTGTGGGCTGGATCTGTAGTGCCCACAGCGCTGCAAACGATCTCTCCCTCTCTCCTCTCACACTGTACTGATCAGTACAGGGAGGGGAGGGAGGAACCGGCGTCATAACATGATGCTGGTTTGTTTACAAGTGATGCTCCATCATTTGATGGAGCGATCACGTGGTAAACGGCCGCTATCAGCGGCCATTTATCGTGATCCTTGATGCGCCAGGTCCCCCACACCCGGTGGTCACGGATGTTCCCGGGTGCGCGCCCTAGGGGGGAGCGGGAGCGCGATTCTGTGAGGACGTCCCAGGGACGTCCACCCAGAATAAGCCAACCGCGCTGTAGCCGCTTTCGGCTATGGCCCGGTCACCATGTGGTTAAGGAAAGCCTTTTCAGGTTTATCTATGATTCTGTCTGTGGAAGCCCTATCTATTATTTCATGTGCTTCTATGATGAAGATTGGAAGGGGATCTTTGGATAATTTGGCATAAGTGTTAGCGTCAGAAATTAATCACAATGATTCTTTAAGATAGTCACACATGTTTTGAACTACTAGGCCACCACCTTTATCTGCCATTTTGATGATTAAATTGGAGCTTTTGGTAGGATCATTAAGGGCAGTGCCTTCAGAGGGAGAAAGGTTGGACGATGTGGAAGGAGTGTGGGGATTGTGTTGGCACAGGCGGCGTATGTCTGCATAGACAACCTGGTAGAGGGTTTGGATAAATGGTCCTTTGGCAAAGGTGGGATTAAAGACAGACTTGGGGCGAAAGGTAGTATGTTGAATGGGAGGTGAGTATATGTTGAGTAAGAAGGTCAACATATTGTTCTTCATCTTCAGTGTTTAATTGTTCTAGAAGAGATTGGGCTGTATAGTCTGAAATGGTGGAATCCAATGTACCATCCTAGACTGGATCTGACTCCAGGATGGCCTCTGGGTTGTTGTCCTGTTTAAGAGCCTTCATGGTGAAGTAGCGTTTGACCGTGAGATTTCTGGTGAATCTATTCAGATCTATAAAAAGTTGAAATTAATTCCTGGCTACTGAAGGAGCAAAAGTAAGGCCTCTGCTGAGTAAGGAAATTTCAGAGGAGGAGAGGCAATGGTCTGAAAGATTGAAAATCTTTATAGTCTCCGAACTTTTCTTTGGGTGTATGTTTCTTCCCCCTCTACTGCCTCGTCTGTGAGTTTTCTTTTCATTGCGGGCAGGGAGGTGTGGACTAAAAAAGAAAGATCTGATGTGCTGGAAGTGGATGTGCTAGAAAGTTCAGAGGGATCTACAGAGGATGGTATTGGGATTTCTTATTGGGACAACTCTGTGTGAGACAACCCATGTGGGCTGCAGTATTGGGTTAGGAAGGAGGAATTTTAGGAGACTGAGTGGATGGGAATTCTGTAGGGGTAGGGGCTGGAGAATGGGTGTTGAAAACATGGGTACCAACAGGGCATGAGGTTGTTGCCACTGTGGAGGTTCCATGTGGAACCGGAACCTTGAGGGGTTTATTTGGTGATGAGTTGCACCTGGTACGTGAGTCGGGTCTTTGATGTTTAGGCTGAAATTTAGAGCGATTAGAGGGGTGGAGTGGAATGGGAGAATTAGTGGCATGGGACCTACATGGCATCCCTGGAACCATCAGCTGCCTCTTCACCAGTGAGAAGATCGTCTTCCCCACGAGCAGATGAACTACATTATTAATCCCAAATGCGCTGAGATCTCATACATCTTGTGAGTTACCAATTCTCTTTTATGGAAGAAAATGTCTTAATAATGCTGCACTTAGATGGCGCTGCTCTCCTTCTGTCTTTGCCTTAGCCTGCATGGCTATGCTACTTTGCAGACCTTAAAGTGATTGTAAACCTCAGAGGAAATCTGAACAAAGCACATCCTTCTATACTGTGTACTCATCTCTATCTAAAGCACGGAGTGTGATTTCTCTCTGCTGCCTCATTCCTCTGTTATTTGCATCAGTCACTTTTGACAGCTTTTCACAATACCAAGAGAAAAAAAAGGTGACGGGGAGTAGAGCTTCAGCACAGAGCCTGTGGTTTACAGTCACAGCTGTGCATGTTCTTTGTGTACTATGCGGATGGGAGGGGGCTCTGCAGTGTGAAACTTTTGATCCCTGCCCCCTGCTTTTCAGAGCTGAGAGATGCTGTGTAAAAGGTGTGCTGTGAGCAGTTGTAGTGGATTGAGAGCTGCAGATAAACAAATACAACTTGACTAGGAGGATATGTTTCAACTCTGTGTATGAGGCTAGTCACTTCACTGAGTATATGTAAGGGTTTACAACTACTTCAAGGCCCCGTTCACACTTCAGCATTTGTTGCATGTTGTGTGATAGCAACCTATGACAAACACACAAGAAGAAGCTCTGGGACCTTTTCCAGCGTTGAGCTTTGTGTGTTTGCTGGCCACATTTGGGGTGCCATGAACAATTAATAGCACAACAAGTGCGATTCACAATATTTGCGTGATCTCAAAACATGCATTTCTGCTCGAGTTCCCAGAATTCGCAGGTGTGAATGCAGCTACTTTCAGAAGTGAGTTTTCTGCTCAGCTGGAAAACAGATAATTGCTGAATCGGAGTAGAACGGGACGGGTGTCAGTTTTTTTTACATCCATTTCTGTTTAGTTTGTTTTCATGTTTTGACAGCGGTCTCCCAGTTATCCCTGTGGACTACAAAACACCTCTGCTATAGTTTGCCATAGTTAGATGCTTAGTGGCAGTTCACAATTCCTTGTATACTTTAAGAGGCATGTTCCACTATTATGAGATTGGTGAGTATATTCTGGTCTACAAACTGGCACTGAGAATGTGATTTATTCAATGCAGTACAGCATCTGTTAAACTATGGCAATAAGTGCCACTGAGAAGCCATCTACACAGCTGTGGAAAGGGATTATTTGTATTGTCTATAAAAAATGAGGAAGCTGTCATTGCCTACTATAGAACGATTATAGAACGATTATAGAACGATTATTAGAGTTGAGCTGAACACCCCCCGATTCGGTTCGTGCCAGAACT
Organism: Lithobates sylvaticus; assembly: GCA_028564925.1. Classification (NCBI taxonomy): domain Eukaryota; kingdom Metazoa; phylum Chordata; class Amphibia; order Anura; family Ranidae; genus Lithobates; species Lithobates sylvaticus. The sequence goes on along the minus strand of CM053026.1, from coordinate 360,134,648 downwards.
CTCGAGCATCGCAAAAGTTCAGACCTGAACCCTATTAAAGTCTATGGGACCTGAACTTGAAAAATGAAATGTCCCCATTTTGAAGACTTACTGTATATGCAAGCTATTGGCCATAAAAAGGGTATTGGGGCCCGGGTGCTGCCCTGAAGGACATGTATCAATTCACAATTTTTTTTTTTAAATATTGTTTTTAGAGGAGCAGTGATTTTAATGATGTTTAAACTGAAACAATAAAAATGAAAATTTCCTTTAAATATAGGACCTGGGGGTATAGAACCTTCTGCAGCGAAACAGACATTTATAAGAAAAATTACATTTAAATTGCTGGCAATTCAAAACTATTGCCGGCAGTACAAAAATGTAAAAAAAAACGGCGTGTGGGTCCCCTTCCAATCCACACCAGGCCCTTCATTTACAAATAAATATCTGAAATGTGTGGTGTGCATTTGTATTCAGCCCCCTTTACTCTGATACCCCTAACTAACTAAAATCTAGTGGAACCGATTGCCTTTAGAAGTCACCTAATTGGTAAATAGAGTCCACCTGTGTGTAATCTAATTTCAGTATAACTATTAGTTGTACACTCCACAAATATGGCCTTTATGGAAGAGTGGCAAGAAGAAAGCCATTGTTGAAAGAAAGTTATAAGAATTCCCGTTTGCAGTTTGCGAGTAGCCATGTGGGGGACACAGCAAACATGTGGAAGAAGGTGCTTTGGTCAGATGAGACTAAAATTTAACTTTTTGGCCTAAAAGCAGCGGTGGCCCGTCCATTAGGGGTGCACGGCACTGCCTCCCTCTATCCGTGCATCCAACCCCCTAATCTACATTCGGGGCGCCGGATGCATGGATTCCAATGGGGGAGTGTTTTTTTTAAGCACCTGATTAGAGCCAAAGGCTCTAATAGGCTTAAAAAAAAAGGGGGCTTGGGCGCAGAGTACTGTGCTCCAAGCCCACTCAGTTGTGTGACAATAGCAAATTAATATTTGCTATTCTCACACTGATCCTGAGACCCATCACCCAATTGGCTGAAAGGACAGGCGATCCTATTGGATGTCTAGGAGGAGAAGAGGGGAGTCGCACAGTGGAAGCCGCCGTGATGCAGTGGAGGAGGAGATGCCCGCCTGCCACCTATAGGAGCGCTGCCCACCTGGAACCTAGATGGGGTAAGTGAGGGGTAGGATGACCGACCGACTGCAAAACCCCTGACCGAGCCGGAGCGTGGATCGGGGGGTGTGGTGTTGGACTTGAGACTGGGGCGGAGGTTCACCTTCCAGTGACCCCAAACATACTGCCAGCGCTACAATGGAAGGTCAAAACCATACTGTCATACTGCCATACTGCTGTGACAAGACAGAGGTGCGCACATGCGCACACGGGTACCAGTAGATGCTGTGTGTGTGTGTGCGCGGGGGCAGGCGTTGGATGTATGTGCGCACGCATTGAACGCTGCTTGACGCCAATAGGCCTTTAAAAGGACAGCAGCTGCACAAGTGCAGTGTTGTTGGATCTGCAGCTAGTGAATCCTGAAAACCTGTACCTGACTTACCCGATATATCCAACTCTGACCTTGGCTTGCCTTGACCCTGCTATAAGGACTTCCTTGTTGATATCTTGTTGCTGACCTCTGCCTGTTCACCTGACTCTGCTTCAGCTACAGCCCTACCTGCCTGACTACCTGTGTTTGACCCGTCTTGTCTCACTCTGCTCCAGTCTGTACGTGCCAGCTTCAGGTCACTGACCTGCATCTGCCTCCGCTGACATCAGCATCTGTGAATATATATAAAGTGCGGCGCTCCTAAAGTGTTTCAAAAAATTAATATTTGAACAGGTAAATAAATAAAACTATTAGAATATAGATTGTGAATGAGTAGTGAAAAATCAATATATGCTGAAAATTATTGATAATAAATATGCTGAAGGATATTAATAATAAATATTCATAATCAATTAGAAGTGATTATATGAGACAAAGCAACAATATTACACCAAAAATAGTGACGTAGGTGTGTGAAAAATATTATAAAGTGACTTGTGCGGCTTGTCTGAAGTTTTCAATCACCAACTGGACAAAAGTTGGTGATTTATAGTTTTATTTATTTACCTGTTCAAATATTAATTTTTTTTAAACACTTTAGGAGCGCCGCACTTTATATATATTCACGTTTTTCCCATACAATTATTGTTGTGCAGGCTGCTACATTAACCATTGTTAGATAGCGCGGTTTTTCATCTTTCTATGACATCAGCATCTGGACTTATCTGGTGGCTCATCATCCATCCATCCGTGCCTACACCACAATACTCACAGGCGCTCTCGAGTCTACTGTTTCCACTCCAGTGGCTCTTGAGCCAGGGTTGTAAGAGAGGTCTCCTCCTACAAGTCAGACTCTACTACACGGTATGTGACACATACAATTTAGATCAAACCATATTCATGTATTAGAAAGGCCCACAGACGCTCTCCGTCCAAACTGACAGAGCTTGAGCTATTTTGCAAAGAAGAATGGGCAAAAATTTCACAATCTAGATGTGCAAACCTGGTAGAGACATCCCCAAAAAACTTGCAGCTGTAATTGCAGTGAAAAGGTGGTTCTACAAAGTATTGACTCAGGGGGACTGAATACAAACTTTTCACATACTATGTGTTGTTCTATCACATTAAATCCCAACAAAAAACCTTTTTGTTTTTGGTTGTAACATGACAAAATATGGAACATTTCAAGGGGTATGAATACTTTTTCAAGGTACTGTAAAAATCAGGTCAGTGGTTTACTAAGGGGTCTATTTAAAAAAAAATTCCTGTATGAATGTGAGAAACATTTGAATAGCTGCAATGAAAAATCACTTTATTTTGTCTATATGATTATTTCCTATTATTGCAAGTGTCATCCAGTGCCCATAATGTGGTCATTTCCTGAAATACCTCAATCAGAAAAATACCACATTATGGCCACTAGATGGTCCTGGTGATCATATGAAATAATCATATTAGACAAAATATGGCAGTTTTTTGTTGCAGATGTTTGTCACATTTTCACAGCAATTAAAAAAAAAAATAGACCATATAGTATAGAGGCAAGGACAAGGATGACAGCTCAGGAGATTGAACCTTTGGAAGTCCAACTCAAGTATAAACCTTTTTAATTTTGGAGTACAGTGGTGTAGGGCTGAAAACTATTACTATACGAGTCCCCACTGCAAACATTTACTCTCACTTTCTGATGCATGGACAGGAAGTCAGAGGGACGGGATGTGAAAGCTCTCCAATGTGGACAGAGACTGCCACAAAAACAAATGTGTAATACAACAGGTAAGGGATAGAACCTCAGTGAGATTTTATTGCTGTGTGTTCTCCTGTTTTATATACTTTATCCCCCTAATTTTTTTGTCCTGTTATCACAAAGATCATCTCCCCACTGGACTCAACAGCAATAAGAATCTGGTAGTTCTTACATTTTCCTTCTCTGCTCAAAACTAATAAAAAAAAAGGCCGAAGGTTCAATAAACACTGCATTTATGCTTATATCCACTAGATGGCGCTCATGTTGAATGATAAAATGAAATCTACTTCTTTGAAAGTAATTGATTTTACAGCTGAGCACATCCAACTTTCTTTTTGTACCATCCAATAGCTAGTCCTAAGGGAGAAATTAGAGCAGCAAGAGCAAGAACAGCATCACATCTGGCTGTGTATCTCGGGCACAGCATCATTACTAAAGAGCTCCCCCAGGATCCCAAAGTAAATATCTAGAATCTGGGATGTAATAATCTGCTCTGCTATGAAAGGCTTCAAATCATTTCTTTTTCTGTTGCATCTAATTGGCAGTTTAATGGTAGGTATATATACATATTATTGTTCCGTGCACTACCTGCTGTCTGTATGTATGTATAAATGTTTTTATATACAGAATATAAATGGAATTGTAAAAACTTTTCTAAAGTTATTCGATGTATCCAAATGTTATAATTATATATATATATATATATATATATATATATATATATATAAAAAAATCAATTTTATATATATATATATATATATATATATATATATATATATATATACACACACACACACACACACACACACACACACACACACACACACACACACACACACACACACACATATAAATGTGAAAATGCTTTCATTCCTTTTAGACTTTTTGCTTTCTTACTTGCCATGTTGCAAACTTTTTAGTTTTGTTGTTCACTGCAGGCTGAGTTCTCACATAAAGCAATCTACCATTATGCTGATAGATTGCCCCCAAAAAAATAATTTAATGTGAAATGTAACAGTTTTTCTAGAATTTGATTTCAGTGAAAAAACACAGATTACTCCCACAAATCTCCCAGTAATACACCTAAGGGAACACTGAAATCTGCTATATCTGCAAATGTTTAATATGTGAATTATTTTCAGAGAAACATATTTTGTCTAGATTTTTATTCTGATTTAATGGATGCATTTATTTCCGTTTTAGCTCCTTACATTGGAAGTAACTGAAAGCTGGCATGACTTGGATAACACAGAGTATGACTGCTGGCCTCTGGAGAAGCCTGATGAAGTAAATATGATAGATTGTGGAGGTAAGGCTGCAATAAGCACGCTGGAGCAAGAGATGCTGATGCTGCACTATGAAGCTAGGCAGAGCACATGATCTGCTCTCTAATAAAACAGAGATGTTACAATATGCACCAAGTTGTATTGGTTATCTTTATGTATATATTACAAATAGTCATTATTCTTAAATAACCTGCAGTGTAATTGCATGTTGACACGTTACCTTATCTGTTACTATAGGGTTGATTTACTAAAACTGGAGAGTGCAAAATCTGCATAGAAACCAATCCGAGTTTAATTGAACAAGTTGAAGTTGGAAGCGGATTAGCTACCATGCATAGCTGCACCAGATTTTGCACTCTCCAGTTTTAGTAAACCAACCTCTATGTCTGCCTACCACATTCAAAGATCAGTTCTGATGAGTTATGGCTTAGAACCCTAAAGAGGGAACAAATAGACATTAATTATTAAAATTAGCACTTACCAGTACGTAAATAGGGAGTATTATTATTATTATTTGGGGAACAAAACGTATCTCCTTATTGCCTTGAGCCTCCTTCTGTGCCCAGAAGGCTAGGCAAAGGCTTGCATGGTCTCTGCCCACGGGGAGTATTGCAAGTAGTCCAAATAGACTACAGAGAGGCTGCTGTGTTCAATTAAATAGGTTTTGCCTCCAAAAGCTGCAGTAAGATGGGGGGGGGGGGGGGGGGGGGGGATCTACAAGACACAAACACGGTCCAACATTACTAAGCAAGAAGCAGAGTCTGCATTTGTAATATGCAAATATAACTGCCCTATTGTATATACATTTATTCAAACTATAAAAAGGTTTTCAAACTTTGACATGTGTTTGTATCATTATTAACATTTATATGACCTCTTATACATACAGTATATTGAAAGAAGAAGTAAAAGGACTTTATTTTCCCTAACTTCCAGTCCTGTAAACAAGTCTCTCTGTCTCTTTCTGTATATCCGTTGGACTCCCATTCTACTTATTTTGCACTTCATTAGTCTCCCTCCTAATTGCACTCACTTTCTTTGTCTCTTTTCCAATTTTACTCCATGTTTTCTAGCACCATTCTCTCTTTGTACATCTGTCTCTCTCCTTGAACACATCTGCCTTTCTCTGTGTTCTGCAATTTTTTGGCTCGTCAAACCAATACTCCTTATATATTATTCTGTTTAACAAAATTGTATCCTAATGCTTCGAGTGTTGGGTAAATGTGTGAGTTGAATCATACACTGTATATATTAGAGACTCTAGTCATCCACCTGCTGCAATCATTCTGAGTGGGGCTTGTGGGGATTGTCAATTTATAAGTTTCCTTTACAGCAAAGAGAATGCATCAGGAGACTTTATCAAGTCTTCATTGACCTTGTAATGGCAATGGAACAAGTGGTAAGTAGGAGGTGCAAAAGCCCAGAAGCCCAAAGTCCAAGATAGTGCCAAGTCAGCCAAGTGGCAAAGGTGTAATTAGGGAGATACTCACTTTTGAATATACTGTATACACAATTTTTAATTGATGAGAAGATAGAAGCTTAGTAAAGTGAACAAGTTGAAAAGTGGGAGTAGGATCAAACACAATGTCACAGTGAAGGTCAGATCAGCAGCAAACAGCACAAGGGGGTACTTCTCAGGAGAGCATTTTTAGAGGAAGCCTTTTAAAGCAAATTTGATGCACATTGGGCATTCATATTTGTGTAATCAGAAAGACTCCAACATTCATACATCAAGGCAAGCACACACATTGCTAGGCAAATGTATGGCCAGATGCATTGAGCCTTAAAGTATATGTACACGTAGCATTGGAAACAGTCAAGATCTTTGACTAATAATATTTGCTTGATTGTATGTAAACTCAGAAGATGCATATAAAACTTTGACAAGTATATGAAAAAATAAATAAAATAACGGATGCTCACCATGCCAGAATTCAGCATTTCCTGATATCTATTTATGACATATACTTTCATACTCTGTAATAAGTGAAACTTGGTCACATTGTCCTCCCATATACACCAGTTTAACCTCACTGTAACCTCAATTTAATTTCTATGTTAGCTTAACTTCAGTGTGTAAACCACCTTCACCCCATTGTGAACTCCATCTATCTCTTACTTACTTTGTCCACTCTGCCTATGTTCCATACTACTTCCACCTTCTGCCCACTCTGTCTAAATTACAGTATTTTTGACCAGTTTGTACATTTAGGGTGCGAGGGTCTACACCACTTATCTTTACATTTTGCTCATCTAGTCCTTTTGCAACTACTGACCAAATTTGTCTGCCATTTTCCTACTTGTCCTATGGATTTCTGGTTGATTCTGTCTAACTTCTGTCCTTCTACCAGTGATGCACATCTCCAAAAGTAGGTGACCAACTGTCAGAATTATTTCAGCACTAGAGCTTAGTAAGGGCCCCCAGTTACCACAGGAATCAGTTCTTGGTTAACTCTGTCAAACAGTGTTTGACTGTCTGTGAGAACAAGTCTTGGATTCATTTACCTTACATTGCACATGTCATTATGTGCACCTTACAGTTTCAGGAAAGCTGCTTTAATGTATAGAAGTAATTATAGATTATCACAGAAGCATGAGGTCAATTCAAAATATATCAGTAAAATATGTCCATGGGGCATCATCACAGTTGAGACAATGGTAAAGAAATATGGCATATAAAAGACTTTAAATATGTTCCCCAGGAATTATTCCTTGATCATAATTGCAGTTAATATCAATTAAACAATTGCTCTTTTATTGTGTATTAAATTATCATCAAGTACATAAAAATGAATAAATAGGATCTTCCTGTTAGCAATAGCAAACATATATTTTAAAGCCACAGTAAGCCCAATAGATTGTATCTAAGATTTTACGCGTTTCACAGTAATCCAGCTTCTTCAGGACTGAACAGAGTGCTTTCCACTGAATACAGATATTAAATAGATCCATATTACTAAAACCAATGATATAGTTAGAAAATATACCCATAACGGGCTCCTAAAATAAATTAAAATTTCATCACCACCTAGTAAAGAGGAGGAATGTGAGCAAAGGGAGAGGAGGAAGCCTACAAAAAAAACAACATACCACCATGCATACAGATAACCAACTTATTACCTATAACCTAACAACTACAACCAATGAATCATTCAATGGTTGGTCTTATGGCTGGCCACCTTCTTCCCCCGGCCAGTATGCTGGGGCAGCTACAAGCATGAGTTAGGGACTCGTTTAGGGAAAGATGGTTGCCTTTGTTTGACTGTCATGCCAAGTCATGTCAAGTAATTCAAATAAAGCGTTTGAATATTTGCCTTGGCCTGGTCTGAAACTACTCAAGGGGTGTAATGCAAGTAACTGGCACACATATATTTACATGTTAGGGGTCATCTAAGCAGATTGGGGTATGAAGTGTAAGGCCAGGTTCACACTATTGCGAATTGGATGCGGAATTCCTGCATCAAATTCGCAATGGAGCCTGTTCACATATCTCCGATGCGGCTCCGGTGCGAATTTGCAAAGGAGCCCTGTGCGTCTTTTGGTCCGTTTCAGGTCTAAATTCAGCCCAAAATTTGGGCTGAAATCGGACCTGAAACAGTGAACCAGGATGCACAGGACTCCTGCTGGGGGCTGCATTGGCATCCAGTGTGAACCGAGCCTTAAGCCCCATACACACGGTCGGACAATCCGCGGACCAGGTCCGTCGGACCATGTCCGTCATACCTTGTCCGATGTTGGTTTTGCGTACACACGGTCGGACAAAGTTGTCGGAAAATCCGATCATTCTGAACGTGGTGACGTTTGTTGCCTACGACGGGACTACGTAGAGGCTAGTAGCCAATAGCTTTGGTCTTGTAATGTGATCTGAGCATGCGTAGCACTTTGTCCGGTCGGACAACCGTACACACGATCGGATTTGGTGTGATCGGACCGGGTTGACGGCAAATCTTTCCAGCAGGAGATAAGACTTTGTCCGACGGACAAACCGACGAACACTGTCCGATGGTGCATACACACGGTCTGATTTTTCAACAACCTTGTCCGATCGGACCAAATTGATGAAAAAGTCCGACCGTGTGTATGGGGCTTTAGAGTTAATACAGTGTGAAGATACAAGTGGTTACCAAGGGTAACAAAAGTTTCTCTAGAAGCCTGTCGTAATCATGTACATGTGACACGTTGGATAGTCTCTTGCAGGAAGGGGCTTTTGTCAGCACTCTCTCCCTTTAGCAGGTCTGTCTCTCACAGCGATAGGAGCAGATCAGCACTACAGAGGTCCCTCAGCCTGCGCACAGGTATGGAAGAGAAAGCAATAATGACGTACATGCATGGAATCCATGTTAGGTGCATGGCCCAACCTCATACCGTTACTGGGAGTGGGGTAGCAGTGATACACTGGACAGGTGGAGAGGGCATTGGCTCTACATGTCCACATAATAAACACCCTAATATGCACCGTGGTGGTGTATATTAACATCAAAAGAGCTGACTAGAGTTTAATCATCTGTTCAAGGAAAGGTACCCCATGTGTAAGGCAGTGACCCTATCCAATATGCCTAGCATAGCCCAGTAGAACATACTCCAGGGTAGGCCACTTACTCTATGTGACCCTTGCTTGGCACCCAACAAGGAGAGAAACATGGAGGACGTAACTACCACCCTACTACTTTACCCCCCAACATAATTTGGCACCCAACGTGGGGCTTAGCCTACTGCATACACCTGAAGACCACCTCCAAAGGGACCATGGCATTAATTAACTAGTTAGAACTTATCCAGGCTTGCCCAGCAATAGCTAACTTGACTAATCATGACTGCTTCTTATTGGCGCTTGCATGAGGTTCCATCACAAGTTTGGCAGATATCCTGATAAGGAGCGACCTAGCAACCGTACCCAAAAGAACTTGCATATACTCTACATGCGCTGTCTCCAGCCATCATGGCTGGTCAACTATTACCGTGGAAGCAGATCCCCCCACTCTCTGATGCCAGGGAACTGTACCAACCAGTATATCAGTTTGCCCTTTGCAGTTTGGGCACCTGGGAAGAATTTTGGGTCCTCTGTCCACCTGCAAGAGGCACCTGACCACACTTGCCCCCTGGGCTCACTATCACATCTGTAATACACAGCTGTTCTGGTGCCTGTTTGAAGAGGAACCCTCAGTGACATCGGTCCAGACGACCTTCCCAAGGCTACCACTGTTGCCGGAGCTGATACTCTTAGTGAACCACCGGAAAAGATTCTGAAGCCCTGCAAGAATCACTTCACCCGGATGGCCTCCCCCACAGGCTTAGGTTTCAAGTTGCCATCCCACACCAATAAAGGTCAGGAGAGCTGCCGGAGCGCCCTAGAGCTCATCCTGGAGGATCTGCCTCTCCAACTGTATGAGACTCTCCTGCTGTGGACTCTCTGGGTAGCACCAGCCCCTCTATTCTGGATTTTCCATTGCTGGACCTTCATCTGCCCCCTGTTGCTGGAATATGCCCCAACCAAGGAGTCTCCGCTGATGCTGAGATCTCTTCATTCCCGTGAATGGCCCAAGGGGATCTCCTGAGAAAGTCTCACTTTTGACCTTGAGGAGGAATTATCACCGTCACTGGAGCTGTCTGTACTTTGTCCTCATCCCCCTCGGGCACAAGTATCACCTACATCAGATCCTGGCTTTGTGGATTAAAATGGGCACAAGTACCTACGGCCACCGGATGCCTACTTAACACAAGGTCGACTACATTATAAAGCGCTTTATACCCATTTAGCCCAGTTACGATATATGGAGCACTATGTTATGAGAACATACAGGTGAGTGTTCCCATACTGTTACTGGGAGTGAGGTAGCAGTGATAGGCTGGACAGTTGGAGAGGGCATTGGCTCTGCGTGTCCCTGTTAAATGCAACACTGACTGTAGTGTATATTAACATCAAGGGAGTTGACTAGAATTTAGTCATCTGTTTAGGTAAAGTTACCCCATGTGTAAGGCACTGCCCTTCTCCAAAGTGCCTAGTGTAGCGCAGAAGAACCCACCCTGGGGTAGGCCTCTTATTTGACCCTTGCTTGGTTCCCAATAAGGAAGGAAACATGGTGACTACCACCCCACTACCCTACCCCCTTAACATGGCTAATAGTCTAATAGTCTAATAGCCAACGCTATTGCACAGGAGCAAACAAAGGCGCTGTGCCAACAGATTGGTGCTGTACAGGAGCAATCGCAGAGGCTGTTTGAACAGCTAGCCACTGCTGAAAATGCGGATAGGAAAACCCTGACTGAGGTTTTGGAGACACTAGCACAGTGGTCACCTGCTAAAATTGAGGATGTTGGAGTCAAGCCTTTTTGCTGATGTTTGAATGGACCGCTGAGAGGGAAGATTGGCCTAAAACCCAGTGGGCAGGGCTGGTTGCCCCCTGACTTTCTGTAGAATCGCAGGAAATCCTGGCATGACTCGGTGTCACCTTGGTCGTTCGAGCCCAGTGGGTCTACAGCTGGTCCTTCTGAGATGAGAGGCCCCCAAGATCATAGATGTTTGACCTAATCCACCTGGTGTGGAAATGGCTACAGCCGGAGTCCCTGTCTGGGCCACAAATAGTGTAGCGTGTGGTCATGGACCGATTCCTGAGGCCACTACCAATTCCCCTGCAGAAGTGGGTGAGTCTAGGAGACCCCCAGACAACCTGGAGGAGCTTGATGAAAGGTACTTTGCTGCAGAGAGCCTGGTCACCACCCCTACAGCTGCACAGACTTTCCATCCAAAGCCACAGTCTCCCCAGGCAACTGGTAAGACTGTTCCATGGAAAGTTGTTGGTAAGCATGGCAAGAAGACAAGGGAGAGGATTTTTGGTGCCAGGACTGAAGTTTGGCATCCCAAACAAGGGAAGCCACTGCCTGTCAGCAAACCAAACTGGGGAAACATCAGGTGTTTCCGTTGTCAGGAACCAAGCAGAGAAAAGACCCTACCCTTGCCAGGGTCTGGGAAAAAGTAGTAGTGATTAATGATGTGCCTGTTGAACCAGGGGACAGGCCCTGTTTTCCCTATTTGAGCAGCAATGAGGATTTACTGTGTCGTATAGATATATAAAAAGAATGAGGAAATTGTGGAACAGTTGGTGACCCCTAAGCCATACAGATGGGTGGTTTTGGAACTTGCTCATGGGCACTTGCTAGGAGGTCATTTAGAGGTTGAGAAAAACACTGAAAGGGTGTTACGCAGATTTTACTGGCCCGGGATACAGAAAGATATTGAAAATTATTGTCAATTCTGTCCTTTGTGTCAAATGTCAGCCCCACTACCCCATTTCCAAAATCCTTTAGTGCCCTTACCCATTATTGAAGTGCCCTTTGAGAGGATCTCCATGGACCTTGTGGATCCACTCCCTAAGTCTGCCCAGGGTCTTCAGCATATGCTTGTAATCATGGATTATGCTACCCATTACCCCAAAGCAGTTCCCTTATGCCGCGTACACACGGTCGGAATTCTCGTCGGAAAAAGCTCTGATGGTTTTCCTGTCGGAATTCCGACGGAATTTCGCTTAAACTGTCTTGCCTACACACAGTCACACCAAATTCCGACGGTCTGTAACACAGCGGCATAAAACACGTTCGACAGCACTATAAAAGGGAAGTTTAATGCTTCCGAGCATGCGTCGAATTGTTTCCGAGCATGCGTCGGAATTTTGCGTGTCGGAATTGCATACACACAATCGGAAAATCCGATTGAAAGGTTTTCCGTCGGAAAAATTGAGAACAGGTTCTCAATCCAAAGTCCGTCGGAAATTCCGACAGAAAAAGACCGATGGGCAAACACACGGTCGGAAAATCCGTTGAAAAGCTCCCATCGTACTGTTTCCATCGGAAATTCCGACCGTGTGTACGCGGCATAACGCACCGCATCTGCTAAAAACATTGCCAAAGAGCTGTTCATGGTGTTCAGTCGTGTTGGAGTCCCTAAGGAGGTATTTATATTGTATATATAATGGGTATAGAAAATAATCATCAAAGAAACATCCAAGTGAAAGATAGAACACCAACATGTCAGAAAAAAAACCAAAAACATTAAAAAACAGAATCATTGAGTTGGAAAAAGGATCACCCCCCTCCTAAAAATGTGTAAACTCAATTAGGTGTAGCGAATAATCTTCTAAATTGCATACAAAGCCATTTGACTTTCAACTGTGATCAGCTGTTATCATTTTGAAAAGCCCTTTCCTTGAGCATTTTAGTCACTGCTAGTGAACTGAAGCAAAACAATCAACTATGGGTGGCAAGGCACTGTCAAAACGATCTCCGGGATAATGCTGTGGACATGCAAAAGTCAGGAGATGGGTACAACACAGACCCTTCCTTGCTCCAAACAAGATGAAAGAGTCAGGAGGAAACTGGTCAGAGAGGCTACCAAGAGGCCTACAGCAACTCTAAAGCAGTTGTGGGAATTTATGACAAAGAGTGGTCATTGTGTGCATGTCACATCAATATCACAAATTCTCCACAAATGTGGCTTGTATGGGAGGGTTGCAAGAAAAAAAAAAAAAAACTCCTCAAGAAAGGCCACATGCAGCCATGACTGAGCCTTGCCAAAATAAAATGCACCTTGAAGATTCTGATGCCACATGGAAAAAGCTGTTATGGTCAGATGGAGCTAAAATTTAATTATTTGGCCCCAACACCAAACCGTATGTCTGGCGGAAATCCAATACAGCTCACCATTCAAATAACACCATTCCTACAGTAAAGCATGGAGGTGGTTATATCCTGTTATTGGACTGTTTCCAGTGGCGGCTGATGGTTTTATTTTTTGGGGAGGTGGCAAACAACCACCTCCCTCGGTTGGTCGGTCAGCGAAAAAGTTAGTGGAGACATATCCCAACAGACTAAAGGCTGTAATTCAAGCAAAAAGTGGTTCAACAAAATACTGATTCTTTCTCCAACTCAGTAGTTCTGTTTTTGAATATTTTTTTTTCTGACATGTTGGTGTTATATCTTTCACTTGGATGTTATAAGTTGCGCTGAGTAAATACAGATGGATAAAACAAAAACTGCGTCTGTCTTTATTTCAGGCGGCAAAGCAACAAAATGTGATTCCTTTCTATACCCACAGTATAAGAGTGTGTCTATGGGAATGTTTGACCATTCTTCCAGAATCCCATTTGTGAGGCCAGGCACTGATGTGGATGAGAAGGCCTGGCTTGCAGTCACCACTCAAATTCATCCACCCCAATCATGCTCATCCATGTCTTTATGGATCTTGTTTGTGCACTGGTGTGCAGTCATGTTGGAACAGAAAGGGGCCATCCCCAAACTGTTTTTTCTAGTGATAGAAAGAATAAGATTATTATGTTTTTTGTTTTTTTATATTTGTGCAAGTTACCACAACACCATTATCCCGTAGTTTATAAAAACAAAGATACAACTATGTTGGTGTCTAGGTATGAGCCGAACACCCCCCGGTTCAGTTCGCACCAGAACCTGCGAACAGACCTAAACTTTGCGTGAACTTTAGAACCCTATTAAAGTCTATGGGACTTGAACGTTCAAAATCAAAAGTGCTAATTTTAAAGGCTAATATGCACGTTATTGACCTAAAAAGTGTTTGGGGACCCGGGTCCTGCCCCAGGGGACATGTATCAATGCAAAAGAAACTTTTAAAAACGGCCGTTTTTTCAGGAGCAGTGATTTTAATAATGCTTAAAGTGAAACAATAAAAGTGTAATATTCCTTTAAATTTCATACCTGGGGGTGTGTATAGTATGCCTGTAAAGGGGCGCATGTTTCCCGTGCTTAGAACTGACCCTGCACAGTGTCATTTCTGCAGGAAAAAAAGTCATTTAAAAGCACTCGCGGCTATAATGAATTGTCGGCTCCCCGTGATACAGAGAACAGTCATTAAAAGTCATTGATAAAAAAAAGAAAATGCGTGAGGTTCCCCCCAAATTCATTTACCAGGCCCTTCAGGTCTGGTATGGATATTAAGGGGAAACCCGGGCCAAATTTAAAAAAAAATTGTATGGAAGTTCCCCCCAAAAATCCATACCAGACCCTTTATCCGAGCACGCAACCTGGCAGGCCGCAGGAAAAGAGGGGGGACGAGAGAGCGCCCCCCCTCCTGAACCATACCAGGCCACATTCCCTCAACATTGGGAGGGTGTTTTGGGGGTCTGTGACCCCTCAAAGCATCATGTCCCCATGTTGATGGGGACAAGGGCCCACGCGGGCAGGGGGCTTATCGGAATCTGGAAGCCCCCTTTAACAAGGGGACCCCCAGATCCCACCCCCCCTGTTTGAAATGGTAAGGGGGTACAAAAATACCCCTACCATTTCACAAAGAAAGTGTAAAAAATTGTTAAAGAACACACATACACCGTTGGGAAAAGTCCTTTATTAAAAATAAAAAAAAGATTCTAGCGGTGGTAATCCTTTCTTGCTATCCCCCCTCTTTTCCTGCGGCCTGCCAGGTTGCGTGCTCGGATAAAGGGTCTGGTATGGATTTTTGGGGGGAACTCCACGCCATTTTTTTTTTAAATTTGGCGTGGAGTTCCCCTTAAAATCCATACCAGACCTGAAGGGTCTGGTATGGATATTTGGGGGGAGCCCCACATCATTTTTTTTTTTATTTGACCCGGGGTTCCCCTTAATATCCATACCAGACCTGAATGGCCTGGTAATTGAATTTGGGGGAATCCCACGCATTTTTTTATTTTTTTTTTAATCAATGACTTTCAATGACTGTTCTCTGTATTACGGGGAGCCGACAATCCATTATAGCCGCGAGTGCTTTTAAATTACTTTTTTTCCTGCAGAAATTACACTTTGTGCAGGGACAGTTCTAAGCACGGGAAACATGCGCCCCTTTACAGGCATACTATAGACACCCCCCAGGTATGAAATGTAAAGGAATATTACTTTTATTGTTTCAGTTTAAGCATTATTAAAATCACTGCTCCCGAAAAAAACGTTAGTTTTTAAAACTTTTTTTTTGCATTGATACATGTCTCCTGGGGCAGGACCCGGGTCCCCAAAAACTTTTTATGACAATAACTTGCATATAAGCCTTTAAAATTAGCACTTTAGATTTCTCCCATAGACTTTTACAGGGTGTTCCGTGGCTTTTCGAATTTGCCGCGAACACCCCAAATTGTTCGCTGTTCAGTGAACAGGCGAACAGGCAATGTTCGAGTCGAACTTGAAGCTGATCCCTATTGGTGTCCCTTGTCAATTATAGATTGTATTTTTTTAAATGTAACTGCCTACTCCCAAAGTGTCATTTGAAGTAAAACACATAGCCAAGTATTATTCTCCACATTTTTTTTATTGTGCATTAAAAAAATTAAAAAAATTTAATTAGACATGCTATCTGCCTATAGAACTTAACCAAAAAGTGCATTCTATGCATCCAAAAATATAGAAAATATACCAAATCAAATCATTATTCAACCAAAAAAATAATGTCAAAGCAATAACTCCAAGGCCAATAATAAATAACACGTTATCTCCTTCAATTCCACAGCATGTCTTGTTGATGAACGGCCGTTCAGAAACAAACTGAAAAGCACGAAATGAAAAGCGCAAACTGAAAAGCGCTAAATTTAAAACGCGAAAAGAAAAGCGCGAATCAACACTCACCAAACTTCTACTAACCCAAAATTAGCAGAAGGAGCCCAAAGTGTGGCGCAAAAGAGCTGAAAAACAACGTAGTACGTCTATTATGTCACTACGTTCGTAATTGTTGGCCAACATTTGTGTGACCGTGTGTATGCAAGACAAGTTTGAGCCAAAGCCCTTCGGGCAAAATTACATGGTTTTGTTGGCAGAAAGTCCGATCGTGTGTATGAGGCATTAGGGTTTCCTTCACTGGAACTAAGGGGCCAGGCCCAACCCCTGAAGAACAACTCTACACCATAATCCCCCCTCCCCCAAATGATTTGAATCAGTGCACAAAGCAAGGGTCATAAAGACATGGATGAGCGAGTTTTGGGGTGGAGGAACTTGACTAACCTGCAGAGAGTCCTGACCTCAACCCGATAGAACACCTTTGGGATGAATTAGAGCAGGGACTGAGAGACAGGCCTTCTCATCCACTTCAGTAACTGACCTCACAAATGTGCTTCTGGAAGAATGGTCAAACATCCCCATAGACACACTTCTAAACCTTGTGGACACCCTTCCGAGAAGAGTTAAAGCTGTTATAACTGCAAAGGGTGGGCCAACTCAATATTGAACCTTACGGACTAAGAATGGGATGTCATTAAAGTTCATGTAAAGGCAGGCATCTCAATACTATACAGTATATATATATATATATATATATATATATATATACACATACACACATATATACACTGTATATATATTATAGATATCTTTTTTTTTTTTCTTTTTTGTAAGTGATGACATATTCTCTGTTCTCAGCTGCATATGGAGCGTAGGGAGGTGGGGTTGCAGAAACAGCAGCACACTGATCTTCATAGTGCATGTCTGTGTGTGGGGGGGAGGCTTTCATCACAAGCAGTGGCGGTGCGTGCATAGAGGGCGCAGGAGCGCCGCCCCCCCTCTCCTGCACCGCTCTATCACCAATAGATAGATTCATGCATTGCATGAATCTATCTATTGTCGCCGCTGCCGCCCCCTATTCAGGTGTCCGGCCCCTGATCGGGCGCCGGGCATCTGAATTACAGTGGGGGGGTGTTGCTGGAAGCGCCCCTATTAGAGCTGTAAGCTCTAATAGGGGACCTTATTAGAGCGGTGTGCTCTAATAGGCTTCCCTAAGTGTAAACAGCGGGCGCACGGCTGTGCGTTCGCTGATTACACAGTATTGTGTTAGGGAAGCGAATACATCGCTTCCCTAACACAGACTCGCCTCTCAGCCAATCAGGTTGCCAGGTCTGTTACCTGTCACCTGATTGGCTGAAGTCACAGGCGCTGTGATTGGACGCTAGGCGTCCAATCACCTAGCGTCCAATCACAGCAGAAGAAGACAGGAGGAGCGCGGGAGAAGACATCCGACGGAGACACCGCTCGTCGCCTGACGCCGTCACCAGCTGCACACCGGGACAAAGTAAGTGCAGAGGGCAGGCAGGGGGCACAGTGGCAGCACTTGAGGGGCACAGTGGCAGCACTTAAGGGGCACAATGGCAGAACTTGGGGCACAGTGGCAGAACTTGGGGCACAGTGGCAGAACTTGGGGCACAGTGGCAGAACTTGGGGCACAGTGGCAGAACTTGGGGCACAGTGGCAGCACTTAAGGGGCACAATGGCAGAACTTGGGGCACAGTGGCAGAACTTGGGGCACAGTGGCAGAACTTGGGGCACAATGGCAGAACTTGGGGCACAGTGGCAGAACTTGGGGCACAATGGCAGAACTTGGGGCACAGTGGCAGAACTTGTGGCACAATGGCAGAACTTGGGGCACAATGGCAGAACTTGGGCACAGTGGCAGCACTTGGGGCACAGTGGCAGCACTTGGGGCACAATGGCAGAACTTGGGGCACAGTGGCAGCACTTGGGGCACAGTGGCAGCACTTGGGGCACAGTGGCAGCGTTTGAGGGGCACAGTGGCAGCGTTTGATGGGCACAGTGGCAGCGTTTGATGGGCACAGTGGCAGCGTTTAATGGGCACAGTGGCAGCGTTTAATGGGCACAGTGGCAGCGTTTGATGGCACAGTGAGGCTGTTTGTTTGCGCCCCCCCAAAAATTTTGAGCACCAGCCGCCACTGATCACAAGTCTGATTATTAGAGGAGAGCAGGCTTAGTGGCTGAGTTCCCAGCATAGCTAAAGAACTTACCATGGTGTGTCCTTCTGCTTATTGCAGTCACCAGGGATTTCACACAAATGGAGCAATACAAAGAGAACAAGATACTTTTTCATTCAAGTACATTGTACAGCAGGCAAATATCAGGAATATAAAAGGTTGGGTTAACATATTCTTTAATGTCTTCATCAAAATCAAAACAATCCACATTTTTAGCCGGGCAGAAATTCAGGCCGAAACAAAGTAGATCTAATTCCTCTTGAGAAAAAGATAATGAAGTTAAATTGATCATTTCAAGATCCCTATACTTATCTAAGTTGTGCTTATTACATAGTGATGCTCTCCCTCCTCAGTTGGCCCTACATATTGTAAATGTGCTTATGCTTTTATATTATCCTGATAGCAGCAGGAAAACATTACAGTAGATAAGCTTATGATGGCACAATAGACAACAATTCAAACAGGATGGGAATTAATCCTATTCTCCATTTGACTCTGTTATCCGTAAAAAGGCCAGTACCATTCCATTTATAGCCAATGCAAAAGAGACACATGTATACAAGTGTTGGGAGAAAAACGACTTCTTCTGATGAATGAATTGCTTCCTAAAGTGATAAGTGTGACCAATATAAACAGCCATATTGTTAATAAATCACATATAGATAGATGTGTGTGTGTGTGTGTATTTAATAGTGCATACTTAGCTATGTCCTATAGATTAATTGATTTTGCAATACACACATTTGGAAGAAGGCGATAAATGGTAACTGCAGGTGAACATTCTTTTTACAGTTTCTATTGATTTTTAATGTTTCAAGTCTTAAGAGATATTTTGATCAAGCTCTGAAAATTCACGCTCTTCGACTGAGATACAAAACTGGAGGTATACTAATAGCAGTGGAATGCCATTTTGTATAACAATTTAAGGGATTGTACAGTCTTTTCAGATATTTACTATATAATAGGCTTGATATAAATAATATTAACAATGTGTGCTAAAGATTTAAATCATTAAATCATTAAATTATTTTTATTGTGATAGATGCCTGAAACGCGAGTGTGATGGGTAAAGTCTATGTGCCAACCTGACTGTGCAATTTTTTTATGTAGAAGGTGTTTTTAGAAGAGGAGAAGTCTTGTATGAGGAGAAAGAATGTACAGAACAAAAAATACAGCATTGTATGTTGATTCTTTCTGGATTAAACAGGAGGAAAAAAAAAACTTTCATGACAGATTCCATGGCAGCATACGTGTGGGTTAGCCCCGCCTCCATAACCACCATATAGGACCCCTCTCCCATAAATCTTAGCTCTAGGCCAAGGGCCGTGTTCCTTTTTTGTCCTCATCCATAGGACCAAGTCGATGGTTCTCCTACCTGAAGACATCTCCCCCTACGATCAAGCCTGGCCGAACGACCAGATTTGTTGCATCCCTCTGATAAGCCCTAGCTGTTAGCGGGGTATGAAGTGTATGGGCAGAGTAGCGCTGAAGAGCTGGTAGCCTGGCCATTGGCAGGCAAAAGCGCACTGGCCAGATAGCCTAGCTACTACAAGTCCGGCGTGTGTGTATGGATATCCGGGCCTGGTGCAATCGCTGGAGAGGAGCAGTAAGATTGTATCATCAACGACTATAGCAGCAGTGTATATATTTGTGTGTGTACCTTGTCTGTGCAGTATTTCTATTTTTTCTCCTTTTTCCTGGTGTCAGCTTCCCCAGGCATGGCGGCTGGTTTCCCTTGCGTTCCAGCCGCCGCTCTCTCTCTTCCGGGTTGTCCGCGTGGCTGTTCTGCGCAATTGCAGACACGGATCAAGAATGAGGCTTGGTTCGCACATGCTTGCAAATGTTCCAGTCAGCGCTGGCGGTGACATCACGCGGCGCCATTTTCAAAAGCCTGTGAAAGCCAGCAAGCCTTGGGAATGCTTGAGGGCACATGCGGCGACTTCTCTAGTTTTTTGGTTCAGGTCCCCAGGTGGGTATATACTCTGTAGGGGCATAAATGGATCCTGCCTGTGTGTTGACCGTCCTCTTTTTCTCCGCAGTCTCCTACTCCTTGTGGATTATGGATGCCTCACTGCCCCCTGGTGGCCAGCCCTCTAACAGGTATTGTTTGCTGGGCTATTCCCCTTGGTATTAGCTTGCTGAAGGGGAGGGGAGTAAAAATGAACAGCAGCACCGATTTTTATTTTATGTCTGTGTGTTTCTCTTTCTCTCTCTCTCTCTCTCTATCCTTCTTTTCATCCCTTCCGGGTCCGATCCTCAGCACAGTTCCCACAAAAGAAGTGGTTCTTCTAAGTCACATCGCCGGCATTCTTCCTCCAGATCCAGGCCCCACGGATCACATTCTAGCTCGAGGCATTGCAGCAAAGACCCACCCCCCCCTCATCCTGCCCCAAAGGGGGGATTAAGAGATCTTGCTGGGGGTGTAGGGTCCAAGTCCCTGCTGCAGCAGATGAGAGGGCGGGTGCAAACCAGCACCTGGAGTCCCTAGTCAAAAGGGTTGTGAGAGAATCTCTGCAGGAAAGAGAGGCCCATCAGTCTCAAGTAACCCCGGCAGAGCCATTATGCTCACTAACGGGGGAGGGGCAAGTACACGATGTATGGGAATCTTCCCAGCCAAGCCACCCATCCATAGCTCCCTCAGACAGCGAGTCAGACATGAAAGACCCTGGGATGGGGTTCGAGTACGCCCTAGTTCCCTCACAGGTGTAGGCTGTAATAGAAGCCTTGAATTGGGAGGACCCAGAGATTCCCCCTCCGAAACAGAAAAAAATATTTAAGCAGCTCAGTAAGGAGCGTCGGTATTTTTTCCCTTTCTCACCGAATTGGGTGAAATCATTTCCGATGAATGGAGCAAGGTGGAGAATAAGAGCTCTATGCTACCTAAAATTCTAAAGCTTTATCCCTTTAAAGAGGAAGTGGTCAAGCACCTTGAGTCAGCACCTTCTGTGGATGCAGCGCTGATGAGGTTGGTCAGATACTATATGTGACTCTTCCTATGGAAGACACAGTCTCCTTCAAGGAGCCCTTAGAAAGACGAATCGAGTTCTTGCCTGAAATGGATTTACCTAACGGCAGGCTTGGCCTGCAAACCTGCCTTAGCCTTAGCCGCAGTGTCTATAGCCATGGAGGTCTGGGTGGACAGTGTCGATGAGACTCTCAGAGGCATCTCCAGTGAAGTGGCCAGGCTTGGTGCTGGATTCCCTTTGAGGGTCCCTCCCTCTTTGGCAACAAATTAGATTGGCGCTTACAGAACCAAAAACTCTTGGGGGGTTCCTGGGGGTTTCACCAGAAGTCGACCTCTTTGCCTCTCCATGCAACAACAAGTTGGCGTAGTACTACTCAAGGTTCTGGTACTCCCAAGCCTACGGGATAGATGCCCTCACGGATCAATAGAGGTTCCACAGGGCCTATGCTTTTCCTCCAGTGCCTGTGATTCTCCAGTTCCTACAGAGATGCAGAACAGAAAAGGTGGAAGTGGTAGCAATAATCCCATTCTGGCCCAACAGGCCGTGGTTTCCTCTCTTGACACTCCTCAACTTTCGGGACCCAGTTCCCCTGCCACTCAGACAGATTTGCTGTCTCAGGGCACGGATCTACACCCCTGTCCATCACACCTGCATCTCAGGGCTTGGTTCTTAAAAGGGGAAGGCTAGAGGCTCTAGGCCGTCCGGAAGAGGTCATTCCTATCCTCTTGAATACTAGGAGAAGAAGTACCAACAGAATCTATGAGCGAATTTGGGCCAGATTCTCGGAACACATATCTTCCAGGTCCAACCCGTGTAGTGCTCCTGCAATCCAGGACATTTTAAGCTTCCTCCAATCAGGGCTAGACCTGTCCCTATCCCCTCCGGATGCAGGTGTCGGCCATCTCAGCATTCACAGGAGTATCTTGGGCCAAACACTCCCTCATCCGCCAATTCTTCAAGGGGGCTATCAGACTCTCCAAATGGGATCTCCCTATTGTTCTAGAATTCCTCTCCCAGCTCGAATCAGTTTCTGACAAACCACTCTCAATTAGAGAACTTACACTCAAAACCATCTTTTTAGTGGCTGTAACTTCAGCTAAAAGAGTATCCAAAATCAGGGGCCTGGGTTCAAAAGTGCCTTTTCTAACTTTATTTCCATATAGAGTGGTGCTAATCCCCATGTTGGGGTCGAACCCTAAAGTGTTCACCATTTTCCATGAAAATAAAGAGATTGTGATTTCCACCTTCAGATCAGCGGATAATCTGGATGGCCATCCCCTTGATGTGGGGTACACTCTAAAGCATTATCTGGAAGCCACGGCTACATTCCGTCAAACAAACTTTCTCTTCGTCCTCCTCCATGGGAAGAACAGAGGAATGCGCGCATCAGTCAGATCCATTTCTGCATGGATCGTTCAGGCGATTCAATGGGCTTATAAAGTGAAGGGCTTGGCTCCCTCGGATGCAGTGACGGCGCATTCAACCCAGAGCATTTTGACATCTTGGGCAGCTTCACGTCATGTCACTCCCGAAGTAATCTTTAGGGTGGCGTCCTGGTCCTCAATCAACACGTTTATGTCCCATTGCTGTGTTAAACCAGCTGCCTTAAAGTGGTTGTATAGTCAAAATTTGAACTTTTACCTACAGGAAAGCCTATAATAAGGCTTACCTGTAGGTAAAAAAAATCTCCTAAACCTGTATAGTTTATGAGATATTCCCCTCGCAACGAGCCGCTGACTGCAGCGGCGCATGCGCACATGGGATTCTCGGCTAAAAGCCTGGCAGGCGCCGGACCCTGCCGGGAGGAAATCTCCCGCGCGCATGCGCGGGAGTAACGAGTCGCTATACCCGGAAGACACGCCGAGGGAACATGTCAGCTCCCTCGGCGTGGATCGGGTAAGATGTCGGGGCCTCGTTCTAAGGTAAGTATTTCATAATGAGCTAGTATGTGGTGCATAATAGCTCATTATGCCTTTTGCCTTACAGGTGTGTAAAAAAAAAAAAGTCAGCGGATATACAACCGCTTTAACTTCTGTCAATTTTGAAGAAAACAAGGGGTGACTAGGTCAGATAACGCAGGTGCTGAGTCTGCGTATGGTGAACCTATAACCCACAAGAGATAGGAAAAGGGGGAATTGGACTATATCGGTACTATTGAGTAATGTAGACAGGGACTAGAGTAAGGATATTTTAGAAAAAACAATAAATTTTAATAGACAAAACACATTACATGATCGACACTAAAACAGTATTGAATTGCATAAAAACAAACAAGCACATTAATCCCTCCTGTACAATTATCAAACTTGACTAAAGAATGCAGGCCTAGGCCCGTAAGCTTGACGTCTGTTTGAGCGTAGGGAGGAGATGTCTCGACCGGTTTCGCAGCATAGGCTGCTTCTTCAGGAGATAGCTCTAGAATAGATATTATTGTTCAATATATAATATATAAACAGCATTGATACATGGGGATTACAATATGAAGAAAAAGGATGCGTCAGCTCACCAGTGCATATGGAGAGGAGTATCCAACGAGCCCAGAAATGCCTTACCCGGCAGATATGGGGGCATGAGTACATGGACTAAACAATGACAATGAGAAAGGTGTGGCGTGCGCATGACGTCACTGATTGGGGCGCCTATATGACGGTGCTTGTTCACCGCCAATAGGCACATGGAACACCTAGGACGCGGAACGATGTGTGGGAATCCAGCCTGTGGGTATGTACCCTTTTAAGTTAACCTCATTGATCATTTAATCTTTACTTTTAATGATTGTGATTACTATATTTCTTTTGTCTAGACCGTAAATGCTGGACATTGTAACCCCTTAACGGCTTTCTGCTTATACTCTAAATGCTAACCCTATGTACCTAACAACGATTACAACCAGCTGATATTCCCCACGTTCCGCTATCCTAGCCTGACATTGACATACATACTTTGTGTAAGTGTTTCACCAATCTCATCACTAGTTTTTGGCATGAATTGCACAGTCTTCTTTCCTGCACATTCCCCACTCATCTTCCTTTCACCCCTCCCTTCCTTGTCCCTCCCCTGCCCCCCCCCCTTTTACCTGTCCTTCCCAATCCCCCCCCCACTTCTCTTTCCCCCCGCTTTCCCTCCCCCCCCCCCCCCCCCCATACCAAACCCTCTTTCCTCTCCACACGTACCCTTCCTTTCTCCCCTCCCCCCCCCCTCCTCCCTTCCCCTTCCTCCCCTCCATTCTTGCCTACCCAAACTTTTCCTCCCCAAAAATCCCCCCCCTTTCACTAACACCGACACCCCCACCAACCCTTCTCTCCCTCCCCCCCCCTTTTTTACCCTTCCTATGGTGCCCTTGGCCCCACACTCTCACCATTCCTTCCTCACCCAACCTTACCCTACTTTCTGGGGACTTCTCTCATGCACAAATTATCCTAAAACCATCACGGGTGGTGATGTATAACCTGCCAACCATTATACTTACATTATACCTCCTTTCTCATTGTCATTGCTTAGTCCATGTACTCATGCCCCCATATCTGCCGGGTAAGGCATTTCTGGGCTCGTTGGATACTCCTCTCCATATGCACTGGTGAGCTGACGCATCCTTTTTCTTCATATTGTAATCCCCATGTATCAATGCTGTTTATATATTATATATTGAACAATAATATCTATTCTAGAGCTATCTCCTGAAGAAGCAGCCTATGCTGCGAAACCGGTCGAGACATCTCCTCCCTACGCTCAAACAGACGTCAAGCTTACGGGCCTAGGCCTGCATTCTTTAGTCAAGTTTGATAATTGTACAGGAGGGATTAATGTGCTTGTTTGTTTTTATGCAATTCAATACTGTTTTAGTGTCGATCATGTAATGTGTTTTGTCTATTAAAATTTATTGTTTTTTCTAAAATATCCTTACTCTAGTCCCTGTCTACATTACTCAATAGTACCGATATAGTCCAATTCCCCCTTTTCCTATCTCTTGTGGGTTATAGGTTCACCATACGCAGACTCAGCACCTGCGTTATCTGACCTAGTCACCCCTTGTTTTCTTCAAACTTGATGGATGATGGTACTTATCTAAACCAATTATATTTCTATAAACTTAGACTATACTCACACCACTGACATTCTGTCAATTTTGGTTTACAAGTACTGTCGGTTGACGGTGTTAAATACATTTTCTTTGCTCAGCATTGGCCCACACGGGTGTGTATGGCAAGTAATTTCCCACACGTATGCTGCCATGGAATCTGTCAGGAAAATTGAAAAATTGCAAAATTCAATCAAATACTTACCGTAATTTTCCTTTCCTGATAGACTCCATGGCAGCAGGAGTCCCCTAACCATGCCTGGAGTAGGCTAGTTACGGAACACGGCCCTTGGCCTGGAGCAAAGATTTATGGGAGAGGGGTCCTATATGGTAGTTATGGAGGTGGGGCTAACCCACACGTATGCTGCCATGGAGTCTATCAGGAAAGGAAAATTACGGTGAGTATTAGATAGGAAATTTTCAGTTTTTAGAGACACTGTCACTATTTGACAAGTAAAAAAAAAAACAACTACAAAGGAAACGCATTAATGCAAATTTTTCCTGTTGGCACAATGTAACTAGGCACATAGTGTAGTATGGAAGCTGTAATATCCACATCCTTCTGGGTGCTGTATCAAGTAGCTGCCCTGTTGCTCAACACCATTTTTCTCAATGGATGCAAAGCGTTCTTTGAGTGGACAAGGTGGAGAGGAGGGGCAGCAACATCACAGACTTCACTTCATCCAAGAAGAGATGACTTTGCATTCATTGAGAAAAAAACAAGGCAATTTCTGAATGGCGGAAGAGCCGAGTGAGTGACCCCTGGTAGTTACTATGCAGAAGGGCAGCTGTTCAGCACAGTACCTGGAAGACAGCAGCAATCACCGTAAAAACTTGGACTAATCCATTAAATAATTCATTATAATTTTTTTTTTAATCACTTAAATTCTTAATAATCTGAAACATGTTAATGTAATTTCAAAAGTTGTTTTTATTATTTCCATTTCCTTGTTCATGCTTTTCCCGTTATGGGATAATAACTTTCTCCCAATTGTGGTCCTGCACCTTCGCCCTGTCATATTTGCTGTCATTGGATACTATAGGCAGCTGACCTGGCCCACACTTCTTAGACATGTTCCAGCATCATCACTGTCAGGCAACCAGTCCAGAACCAATGATGTGCAGACAACCTCTTACAGTATGTGCATGTGTATAGATAAATAAAATAAATAATAGTATACACCCTAAATAATAGTATACACCCTAAATAAAAATTTAGGGTGTAGATCCACACTTTATTGTACTGACCATGTGCACTAATGGGCTTTTATATATCCTAAAATAGAAATATAGACAAAACATTTTTGTTCCTATTCGATAGAATAAGGGAGGGTTATAACCCCTGTAAGGTTTATTTTTGCCATCTTTTTCCCATTGGGGAGATTTACCTTTACTTCCTGTCCCATAGCCAAAACAGGAAGTGAGAGGAAATCCCTGCAAATTAAGAAAATCTCTTGGAGCCGCCCAGGTCACCAGAACTAGTGTCCCCATTGGAAGATTTCCCCTTTATTACTTTTCTGGGGACAACCCAATATTTGTGATTTTCTTTTACCTTCAATTTCCATAATAATGGTAAACAGGACAGATAGAGAGGGGGGATCTCTCCCTAAAGCTGACAGGTGTTCTAATCTCCCAACTCTATCCAAAAAAAAATGCCTTTAGTTATACTTACTTTAACCACTTCCCACCCGGCCAATGCACATATACGGCCGGGTGGGAGCCGTCTACTTCTGAATGGACGTTCCGGAACGTCCTTCAGAAGTAGAGGGATCGCGCGCGCGTGCCCGCGCAGCGGCGCGATCCTGATGCGGCCGTGTCACCCGGACACGGCGCATCTCGGATCGGCAGGAGGGCTCGGTGATTGGCCCTCCTGATCACATGACGGCCGTGTCGAATCACGGCCGTCATGTGATGTAAACAAACAGCCGGTTGCTAGGCAATCGGCCCTCCTCTCCTCACACGGAAGTCGTCGGTGAGGAGAGGAGAGCGGATCGCTGCAGCCGGCTGGTGATCAGTGAGTATTAGATGTTTTTTTTACTCACTGATCACCAGTCTAGAGTCACCACAGTAAAACACACATGTCCCCACAGTAAAACACACATGTCCCCACAGTAAAACACACATGTCCCCAAATAATAAAAACACATGTCCCTCACATATGTCCCAGTAAAATCACATGTGCCAATGATTATATGTCCGTGATCACCTGCACACCCCTTTTACATGATCATTTGCGTACCTATGTCTGTGATCACGCGAACCAATTATTATACACTTAACGGAATTTTTTTTACTAAAAAACATGTAGCAGAATACATTTTGGCTTAAATTTATGACAAAATTTGATTTCATTGGATTTCTTTTAAAATAGAAAGGAGAAAATATTGTTTTTTTTCAAAATTTCCGCTATGTTTTCGCTTATATCGCAAAAAATAAAAAACGCAGTCGCGAATAAATACCACCAAACTAAAGCTCTATTTGTGCGAACAAAATGATAAAAAATTAATTTGGTTACAGCATTGCATGACCGCGCAATTGTCACTGAAAGTGCGAGAGCACTGAAAGCTGAAAATTGGTCTGGGCAGGAAGGGTGTTTAAGTGCACAGTATTGTAGTGGTTAAAAAGCATGTTAAACTTACGGATTATTTTCTTTAGGTCTGGAGATGGCATGGGTTCGCAGGCCTCCTGGAAGGGCATACAGTGGACAGTCCTTTGAGGTCATCTACTCTCTTTCAGCGTCTGATGGATTTTATCAGTTTGCTGTAACAAAGGGAATTCTGCCACACAGGTATTCCTATTTTAGTCAACTGATTGATATGAGTGATGATTAGAGATTTAGAAGTGTATTACTAAACAATGGTCTACAGTGCATCCGGCAGTATTCACAGAACTTTAGCAGTGCATGTCAGAGCCCAAACCAAGCCATGAAGTCCCAGGAATTGTCTGAGATGGGATTGTATTGAGGCACAGATCTGGGAAAGGGCACAGAAAAATGTCTGCAACATTGAAGGTCCCAATGAGCACAGCGGCCTCCATCATCTGTAAATGGAAGATGTTTGGAACCACAAGGACTCTTCTCAGAGCGGGCTGCCCAGCCAAACTGAGTGAACGGGGGAAAAGGGCCTCAGTCAGGGAGGTGTCCAAGAACCCGATGGTCACTCTGACAGAGCTCCAGCGTTTGTAGAGAAAGGAGAACCTTCCAGAAGAGCAGCCATCTCTTTTTTTTTAAATTGTAATTTTTATTGGGTTATAAAAGTATAACAATTATGAAAACAAAGTACATTGTATATTATACCAGTATTGTAAGCATAGTGGATACAAATAGTTATAATGAAGTTAAAGAGAACAGGTGAACAGTGTCCATAGTGCAGAGCACAGGGGTGGTCTGCACAGCTCAATAATAGTTACATAACAAACAACTCACATGTAGGTAGTAAGGTTGACAATCAAAGGGTAGATATATTAATGGATCAGTGAACAGTCTTGCGGAGGGTACTCGTAGATTAACACAGTATACAAATAGGTACCAACTAGTATACAAATAATATGAAAATAAAAATTAACAAGGAAGGAGAACAGAGAAGGGAAAAACAGCACTTAATTTTGGATTAAGACATTTTCCAACGTGTCCACTTGTCTATGTGGCCCATATTCTGATTGATCCCATGGCGCCCAGATTTTATCAAATTGGGGAATAGAGTCTTGTACAGAGGCTGTTAGAAACTCCATCCTCCGAATCTCAGCTACTAGATGTAAAAGTCTAGACCATGAGGGTGGTGTGGTGGATAACCAGCATATTGGAATAATTCGTTTGGCTGCAAGTAAGATATAAGAGATCAGTCTGTTGACTCTTTTGGGTAAACCCTTAACCGGAAGCCCCAATAGACAGTGCAAGGGATCCAACGGGAGCGCTATGCCTACCACCCCCTGTATTAGTTGCCCCACATCTTGCCAAAGGGGTCGTATCAGAGAGCACTCCCAGAAGATGTGGAGCAAGGAGCCAACCTCGATTCCACATCGCCAACAGCGGGATGGAACCGAGGGATTGAATTTGTGTTAAACATCGGGGGTCCTATACCAGAACATAAGGATCTTTATAGAGGTTTCACTCTGGGCTACACATCTGGAAGATTTAAAAGTAGAAGTCCAAATCTTATCCCATGTTTGGGTCGTAATGGGGTTACCTAAGAGAAGGGACCATTTCCTCATGTAATGATGAGTGGTTTCTGTAAGAGGGGTCGACTCATGGAGGATGCGGTAAATGGAAGATATTAAATGTAACTGTTGTGGCCCTTGAGCGCATAAGTTTTCGAAGGCGGTAGGTCTGTCAAGGGTCAGGGAGGAGGACTTGGAGTGGAAGAGATGTCTAACCTGTAAGTAAAAATGGAAGAGGCGGGAGGGAATCTCAAATTTTTCACTTATGGTGTCAAAAGAGTAGAGCTTCCTTGTAATGGGATGAACCAGATTTCGAAATTGAAACAACGTTGCGTTAAGCCAAGGGAAAACCCTACCCAAGGACAAGCTATCTGGTATGGCTGGGTTAAACAGCACATTCGTAAGGGGAGGGCATGGAGAGGAAAGGGAGTATCTTTTGAGACTCTTATGCCAGACACTTAGAGTGAAGTTCATTGGAGCGGTACACTGGCGTTTGAAAACGGGATCTAGGGGTGTAGGTGCTCCCCAAATTAGGGAGCAAGGGTGAACCGGGTACAATACTCCCTTTTCAATAGTTGTCCACTTATTGGGTGCATGTAGGGTAGACCATGAGACTAGGGATGAGCCGAACACCCCCGGGTTCGGTTCGAACCAGAACCTTCGAACGGACCGAAAGTTCGCGCGAATTTTCGAACCCTATACGTTATAATGGACGCGAACGTTCGAAATCAAAAGTGCTAATTACAACGGCCAATATGCATGTTAATGTCATAAAACAGGTTTGGGGACCCGGGTCCTGCCCCAGGGGACATATATCAATGCAAAAAGAACTTTTAAAAACTAACGTTTTTTCGGGAGCAGTCATTTTAATGATGCATAAAGTGAAAAAAAAAAAGTGACATTTTCCTTTAAATATGGTACCTGGGGGGTGTCAAAAGTATGCCTGTGAAGTGGCATGTGTTTCCCGTGTTTAGAACTGTCCTTGCACAAAATGACATTTGTAAAGGAAAAAAAGAAGCCATTTAAAACCACTTGCGGCTTTAGGTTTGATCTTAAGTAGAATCTGAACAGGTACATTATGAAGTGTAGCTCCATCCCAAAAAAATCTATTTTTAAGCTTTTTGGAGAACATAGGGAGGGGTTATCACCCCTGTAACATTTGCTGTCTTTGCACATCTGTTCAGAACATGTCACCTCACTTTCCGTCCCAATGACAAATGTTTTTGGAAAAGTGGGGTTTTAATTGAAACAAGGATTGGTGATAAAGTATCAGTAGAGAGGAGATACCTTTTTCCCAAATTAAATCTAACAGGATAGAATTTCCCTTCCTAGGGGTAGATTTCCTCTCACTTCCTGTTTTCTCTTTCCATTTGCAAGTAGGAGTCGTTTGTAAGTTGGATGTTTGAAAGTAGGGGCCTGGCGTATATACTCTGCAGAAATTTGCCCTATTAGATGTTGGTGTAGCCACAAGACTGGTGGGCACAGGAATGGGCCCTGCTGTGAGTTAATAGATCAAGATTTGTAATTGCATGCACCTGTTGAACAGGGCAGATAAATTGGGGGTGGTGGTGGTGGTGGTGGTGGACGGTTTTGCCACAAGACTGTAAGCTCTCACAGTTACTCTTGGTGGGCGCAGGAATGGGCCCTGCTGTGAGTTATTAGATCAAGATTTGTAATTGCAAGCACCTGATGAACAGGGCAGAAAAATTGGGCCTTTGGCGGTGGTGGTGGACGGTGTTGCCACAAGACTGTAGGCCCTCATAGTTACTCTTGGTGGGCGCAGGAATGGGCCCTGCTGTGAGTTATTAGATCAAGATTTGTAATTGCAAGCACCTGATGAACAGGGCAGAAAAATTGGGCCTTTGGCGGTGGTGGTGGACGGTGTTGCCACAAGACTGCAGGCCCTCATAGTTACTCTTGGTGGGCGCAGGAATGGGCCCTGCTGTGAACTATTAGATCAAGATTTGTAATTACCCGCCCCTGTTAAACAGGGGCTGAAAAATTGTGCCTTAGGCACTGGTGCTGGTGCCACAACACTGCAACCCCTCACAGAGACTGTACTTGGAGCACAGCAGTCACACGTGTTGCGAAGCATTTTTTTAAAAAATTGTAAGTACACGCCCCTGTTAAACAGGGGCTGAAAAATTGTGCCTTAGGCACTGGTGCTGGTGCCACAACACTGCAACCCGGCCCTCACAGATACTGTACTTGGAGCACAGCAGTCACACGTGTTGCGAAGCATTTTTTTAAAAAAATTGTAAGTACACGCCCCTTTTAAACAGGGGCTGAAAAATTGTGCCTTAGGCACTGGTGCTGGTGCCACAACACTGCAACACGGCCCTCACAGAGACTGTACTTGGAGCACAGCAGTCACACGTGTTGCGAAGCATTTTTTTTAAAAATTGTAAGTACACGCCCCTGTTAAACAGGGGCTGAAAAATTGTGCCTTAGGCACTGGTGCTGTGGCATGGATCATTGAGGAGGAGGAAGAGGATAGTCAGTGAACATAAGAGGACAGTCACTCAGCATCAGCATAGGCAGTCTTGAAGGGATGTGACATTAAAAGTGCCAGGCTCCACCTCCATGCTCACACAATCCTCCTCCTCCTCCTCCTCCTCCTCCTCCTCCTCATCCTCTTCCTGTGTGATGGGTGGGACAGAAGGAACACTGTCCGGATAAAGGGGGCCTTGAGAGGCAAGGAAGTCCTCCTCTTCCTGCCTCTGTTCTGCCTCAAGTGCCCTGTCCATTATCCCACGCAGCGTATGCTCCAACAGGTGGACAAGAGGGACAGTGTCACTGATGCATGCACTGTCACTGCTCACCATCCTCGTGGCCTCCTCAAATGGTGAGAGGACAGTGCATGCATCCCTGATCATGCTCCACTGACGTGGGGAAAAAAAACCAAGCTCCCCTGACCCTGTCCTGGTGCCGTAGTCGCAAAGGTACTCATTGATGGCCCTCTGCTGCGTGTGCAGTCGCTGCAGCATGGCCAACGTTGAGTTCCACCTGGTGGGCATGTCAGATATTAGGCGGTTCTTGGGCAGGTTCAGCTCCTTTTGCAGCTCAGTCAGCCGAGCACTGGCATTATAAGATCGGCGGAAATGCACACAGACTTTCCTGGCCTGCCTCAGGACATCCTGTAAGCCTGGGAACCTGCCCAAGAACCGCTGCACCACCAGGTTGAGGACGTGAGCCATGCAGGGCACATGGGTGAGCTGCCCCTGTCGCAGGGCGGAGAGGAGGTTGGTGCCATTGTCAGAAACGACCATTCCTGGCTTAAGCTGACGTGGCGTCAACCACCTCTCGGCCTGCCCCTGCAGAGCTGCCAGAACCTCTGGCCCAGTGTGGCTCCTGTCCCCCAAACACACCAGCGCAAGCACGGCATGGCATCTTTTTGCCTGCGTACTTGCGTAGCCCCTTGTACGCCTACGGAGCACCGCTGGTTCCAAGGACAGAGCACTGGAGGAAGAAGAAGAGGAGGGGGTGGAGGAGAGAGGTGTGTCACAACCAGTAGCAGTAGTCGCGTTTTGGAGGCGTGGTGGCGGAACAACCTCCAACACTACTGCACCTTGTCCTGCATCCCTCCCAGCTGCCAATAGAGTGACCCAATGGGCCGTGAAAGAAAGGTACCGTCCCTGTCCATGCCTGCTGGACCATGAGTCAGCGGTAATATGCACCTTACCGCTGACCGCCCTGTCCAGCGAGGCATGGACATTGCCCTCCACATGCCGGTAGAGAGACGGAATCGCCTTCCGCGAGAAAAAGTGGCGTTTGGGAACCTGCCACTGAGGAACCGCACATTGAACAAACTCACGGAAGGGGGCCGAGTCTACCAACTGAAAAGGCAGCAGTTGAAGTGCTAGCAATTTAGCAAGGCTAGCATTCAACCGCTGGGCATGTGGATGGCTGGGAGTGTACTTCTTTCTACGGTCCAGCAGCTGGGGCAGGGAAATTTGCCTGCTGCATTCGGACGTCGGTGTACTGCAAGTACTTGGTTGTGACACACCGAATTCTACACCTTCAGTCCTCTCAGAGCAGCTTTCAGAGAGGACTGAAGGTGTAGTGGGGATGGAGATCCCAGCTGAGGAGGAGCAAGGAGAGGTCCGCTTAGTTCTTTGGTGTGGGTCTTTTATGTGTGCCTGCCAACGAGCTGCATGGCAGGTCGCCATATGTCTGGTCATGCTTGTCGTGCCCAAGCGGCTGATGTTTTGGCCACGCGAGATACGCTTGAGACAAATATTGCAAATAGCAGTGGTGCGATCTGCTGCACTCGTCTCAAAAAAGGCCCACACCAAAGAACTTTTCTGATAACGTGCAGAGGCAGCGCCCTGCACAGGCGGAGCTCTGCGGTGTTGTACAGTTGCTGTGCTGGCCTCTACCTGGCCTCCAGGGGGCATCCTGCCTCGTTGGACATGTGACGCCGCATCCTCCTCCTCCTCGTCCTCCTCCTCATCCTCTCTCCCTTGAGGCACCCACGTGGAGTCAGTGACCTCATCATCCCTCCCTCTTCACCACTAGAGCAAACCTGGCAGTAAGCTGCAGCTGGTGGAACTGTACTGCCAGATTCCTCAAGCTGGGTATCGTCATCCGAGCCTTCGAATCGTTGGGCATCCTCCTGGAGCATGTACCCAACACTGTGCTCAAAGAGTTCGGGGGACTCCTCAGGAGGACATGGTGGGTCTAGGGAAGGGGTGGCTGATGATGCTCTGTCAGTACCCTGAGCCTGGGTGAGAGAGGATGAGGAGGATGAGGAGGGCTTGGTCATCCATTCTACCAAGCCTTCAGCATGATGCGGCTCCACATGTCCAGCTGCCGAAAACAAAGACGCGCGTGTCCCATGGCCACGTGCTGATGACGATGCACGACCACGTCCACGTCCACGGCCACGTCCACTAGAAACAGAGCCTGCCTGCCCTGTGTTCTTGGCTCTGCACGCTCTGCCTCCCCTTGGCGGTCTTCCAGCCATTGTAGTCGGTAGTCCTGTGGGTGCTGCTGAGAAGAAAATATAGGAGCTCTGTGTGATGCCACTAACACACTAGAAGTCCTATGGGTGCTTCTGCAAAGAAAATAGAGGAGCTCTGTGTGATGCCACTAACACACTAGAAGTCCTATGGGTGCTTCTGCAAAGAAAATAGAGGAGCTCTGTGTGATGCCACTAACACACTAGAAGTCCTGTGGGTGCTGCTGAGAAGAATATATAGGAGCTCTGTGTGATGCCACTAACACACTAGAAGTCCTATGGGTGCTTCTGCAAAGAAAATAGAGGAGCTCTGTGTGATGCCACTAACACACTAGAAGTCCTGT
The DNA here is from genome assembly GCA_028564925.1 of Lithobates sylvaticus. Taxonomy (NCBI): domain Eukaryota; kingdom Metazoa; phylum Chordata; class Amphibia; order Anura; family Ranidae; genus Lithobates; species Lithobates sylvaticus. The sequence continues at coordinate 360,099,840 of CM053026.1, read as the reverse complement.
GGGTGCTGCTGAGAAGAATATATAGGAGCTCTGTGTGATGCCACTAACACACTAGAAGTCCTATGGGTGCTTCTGCAAAGAAAATAGAGGAGCTCTGTGTGATGCCACTAACACACTAGAAGTCCTGTGGGTGCTTATGCAAAGAAAATAGAGGAGCTCTGTGTGATGCCACTAACACACTAGAAGTCCTGTGGGTGCTTATGCAAAGAAAATAGAGGAGCTCTGTGTGATGCCACTAACACACTAGAAGTCCTGTGGGTGCTTATGCAAAGAAAATAGAGGAGCTCTGTGTGATGGGACTAACACACTTCAAGTCCTATAGGTGCTTCTGGGAAGAAAATATAGCTCTGTGTGTGTGATGGGACTAACACACTTCAAGTCCTATAGGTGCTTCTGGGAACAAAATATAGCTCTGTGTGTGTGATGGGACTAACACACTTCAAGTCCTATAGGTGCTTCTGGGAACAAAATATAGCTCTGTGTGTGTGATGGGACTAACACACTTCAAGTCCTATAGGTGCTTCTGGGAAGAAAATATAGCTCTGTGTGTGTAATGGGACTAACACACTTCAAGTCCTATAGGTGCTTCTGGGAACAAAATATAGCTCTGTGTGTGTAATGGGACTAACACACTTCAAGTCCTATAGGTGCTTCTGGGAAGAAAATATAGCTCTGTGTGTGTAATGGGACTAACACACTTCAAGTCCTATAGGTGCTTCTGGGAACAAAGTATAGCTCTTTGTGTGTAATGGGACTAACACACTTCAAGTCCTATAGGTGCTTCTGGGAAGAAAATATAGCTCTTTGTGTGTAATGGGACTAACACACTTCAAGTCCTATAGGTGCTTCTGGGAAGAAAATATAGCTCTGTGTGTGTGATGGGACTAACACACTTCAAGTCCTATAGGTGCTTCTGGGAAGAAAATATAGCTCTGTGTGTGTAATGGGACTAACACACTTCAAGTCCTATAGGTGCTTCTGGGAACAAAGTATAGCTCTTTGTGTGTAATGGGACTAACACACTTCAAGTCCTATAGGTGCTTCTGGGAAGAAAATATAGCTCTGTGTGTGTGATGGGACTAACACACTTCAAGTCCTATAGGTGCTTCTGGGAACAAAATATAGCTCTGTGTGTGTGATGGGACTAACACACTTCAAGTCCTATAGGTGCTTCTGGGAACAAAATATAGCTCTGTGTGTGTGATGGGACTAACACACTTCAAGTCCTATAGGTGCTTCTGGGAACAAAATATAGCTCTGTGTGTGTGATGGGACTAACACACTTCAAGTCCTATAGGTGCTTCTGGGAAGAAAATATAGCTCTGTGTGTGTAATGGGACTAACACACTTCAAGTCCTATAGGTGCTTCTGGGAACAAAGTATAGCTCTTTGTGTGTAATGGGACTAACACACTTCAAGTCCTATAGGTGCTTCTGGGAAGAAAATATAGCTCTGTGTGTGTGATGGGACTAACACACTTCAAGTCCTATAGGTGCTTCTGGGAACAAAATATAGCTCTGTGTGTGTGATGGGACTAACACACTTCAAGTCCTATAGGTGCTTCTGGGAACAAAATATAGCTCTGTGTGTGTGATGGGACTAACACACTTCAAGTCCTATAGGTGCTTCTGGGAAGAAAATATAGCTCTGTGTGTGTAATGGGACTAACACACTTCAAGTCCTATAGGTGCTTCTGGGAACAAAGTATAGCTCTTTGTGTGTAATGGGACTAACACACTTCAAGTCCTATAGGTGCTTCTGGGAAGAAAATATAGCTCTGTGTGTGTGATGGGACTAACACACTTCAAGTCCTATAGGTGCTTCTGGGAACAAAATATAGCTCTGTGTGTGTGATGGGACTAACACACTTCAAGTCCTATAGGTGCTTCTGGGAACAAAATATAGCTCTGTGTGTGTAATGGGACTAACACACTTCAAGTCCTATAGGTGCTTCTGGGAAGAAAATATAGCTCTGTGTGTGTAATGGGACTAACACACTTCAAGTCCTATAGGTGCTTCTGGGAAGAAAATATAGCTCTGTGTGTGTAATGGGACTAACACACTTCAAGTCCTATAGGTGCTTCTGGGAAGAAAATATAGCTCTGTGTGTGTAATGGGACTAACACACTTCAAGTCCTATAGGTGCTTCTGGGAACAAAATATAGCTCTGTGTGTGTAATGGGACTAACACACTTCAAGTCCTATAGGTGCTTCTGGGAACAAAATATAGCTCTGTGTGTGTGATGGGACTAACACACTTCAAGTCCTATAGGTGCTTCTGGGAAGAAAATATAGCTCTGTGTGTGTAATGGGACTAACACACTTCAAGTCCTATAGGTGCTTCTGGGAACAAAGTATAGCTCTGTGTGTGTGATGGGACTAACACACTTCAAGTCCTATAGGTGCTTCTGGGAAGAAAATATAGCTCTGTGTGTGTAATGGGACTAACACACTTCAAGTCCTATAGGTGCTTCTGGGAAGAAAATATAGCTCTGTGTGTGTAATGGGACTAACACACTTCAAGTCCTATAGGTGCTTCTGGGAAGAAAATATAGCTCTGTGTGTGTAATGGGACTAACACACTTCAAGTCCTATAGGTGCTTCTGGGAACAAAATATAGCTCTGTGTGTGTAATGGGACTAACACACTTCAAGTCCTATAGGTGCTTCTGGGAACAAAATATAGCTCTGTGTGTGTGATGGGACTAACACACTTCAAGTCCTATAGGTGCTTCTGGGAAGAAAATATAGCTCTGTGTGTGTAATGGGACTAACACACTTCAAGTCCTATAGGTGCTTCTGGGAACAAAGTATAGCTCTGTGTGTGTGATGGGACTAACACACTTCAAGTCCTAGAGGTGCTTCTGGGACGAAAATATAGCTCTGTGTGTGTAATGGGACTAACACACTTCAAGTCCTATAGGTGCTTCTGGGAACAAAATATAGCTCTGTGTGTGTAATGGGACTAACACACTTCAAGTCCTATAGGTGCTTCTGGGAAGAAAATATAGCTCTGTGTGTGTAATGGGACTAACACACTTCAAGTCCTATAGGTGCTTCTGGGAAGAAAATATAGCTCTGTGTGTGTAATGGGACTAACACACTTCAAGTCCTATAGGTGCTTCTGGGAAGAAAATATAGCTCTGTGTGTGTAATGGGACTAACACACTTCAAGTCCTATAGGTGCTTCTGGGAACAAAATATAGCTCTGTGTGTGTAATGGGACTAACACACTTCAAGTCCTATAGGTGCTTCTGGGAACAAAATATAGCTCTGTGTGTGTGATGGGACTAACACACTTCAAGTCCTATAGGTGCTTCTGGGAAGAAAATATAGCTCTGTGTGTGTAATGGGACTAACACACTTCAAGTCCTATAGGTGCTTCTGGGAACAAAGTATAGCTCTGTGTGTGTGATGGGACTAACACACTTCAAGTCCTATAGGTGCTTCTGGGAAGAAAATATAGCTCTGTGTGTGTAATGGGACTAACACACTTCAAGTCCTATAGGTGCTTCTGGGAACAAAATATAGCTCTGTGTGTGTAATGGGACTAACACACTTCAAGTCCTATAGGTGCTTCTGGGAAGAAAATATAGCTCTGTGTGTGTAATGGGACTAACACACTTCAAGTCCTATAGGTGCTTCTGGGAAGAAAATATAGCTCTGTGTGTGTAATGGGACTAACACACTTCAAGTCCTATAGGTGCTTCTGGGAAGAAAATATAGCTCTGTGTGTGTAATGGGACTAACACACTTCAAGTCCTATAGGTGCTTCTGGGAACAAAATATAGCTCTGTGTGTGTAATGGGACTAACACACTTCAAGTCCTATAGGTGCTTCTGGGAACAAAATATAGCTCTGTGTGTGTGATGGGACTAACACACTTCAAGTCCTATAGGTGCTTCTGGGAAGAAAATATAGCTCTGTGTGTGTAATGGGACTAACACACTTCAAGTCCTATAGGTGCTTCTGGGAAGAAAATATAGCTCTGTGTGTGTAATGGGACTAACACACTTCAAGTCCTATAGGTGCTTCTGGGAAGAAAATATAGCTCTGTGTGTGTAATGGGACTAACACACTTCAAGTCCTATAGGTGCTTCTGGGAACAAAATATAGCTCTGTGTGTGTAATGGGACTAACACACTTCAAGTCCTATAGGTGCTTCTGGGAAGAAAATATAGCTCTGTGTGTGTAATGGGACTAACACACTTCAAGTCCTATAGGTGCTTCTGGGAAGAAAATATAGCTCTGTGTGTGTAATGGGACTAACACACTTCAAGTCCTATAGGTGCCTCTGGGAACAAAATATAGGAGCTCTGCCTGCCTGCCACGAACACACTACAAGTCCTATAGGTGCTTCTGGTAACAAAATATAGGAGCTCTGCCTGCCTGCCACTAACACACTACAAGTCCTATAGGTGCTTCTGGTAACAAAATATAGGAGCTCTGCCTGCCTGCCACGAACACACTACAAGTCCTATAGGTGCTTCTGGTAACAAAATATAGGAGCTCTGCCTGCCTGCCACTAACACACTACAAGTCCTATAGGTGCTTCTGGTAACAAAATATAGGAGCTCTGCCTGCCTGCCACGAACACACTACAAGTCCTATAGGTGCTTCTGGTAACAAAATATAGGAGCTCTGCCTGCATCACACGAACGTGATGCGAGCGGCCAAAATAGTTCTGGGCTCGCCGAGCGAGCGAACGCCCGGTGCTCGATGCGAACGTGGGTTCGAGCACCGGGCCCATCCTTACATGAGACCAAAGCTTTTAAGTGTGTGGCATAATAGTATCTAGTAATGTCCGGAGCTCCCAGACCCCCCCCTAGATCTTAGAGCGAACACAACCGAGCTCGCTATACGATGGGTTCCGCCGCCCCAAATAAACCTCAAAAAGGATCTCTGGAGAGATTTTAATTGAGAAGCTGGCACGGCAACTGGTAGTGTCTCGAAATGGTAAAGCAGTTTAGGTAGAATAGACATTTTAAGGACATTAATCCTACCTAATAGAGATAGGGGGTACTTTGACCAAGTTGACAGGGATTTATGTATATCTAAGATTAGAGGAGGGAAGTTAGCAGGGTATAGGGAGGAATAGGTAGGGGTAATAAGAACCCCTAAGTATTTAAGAGAAGTGTTACACCATTTATAAGGGTATGCCTCCCTAAGTTGCGATAGTGTGGGTTCTGGGATGTGTATGGGAAGAGCCTCAGTTTTTGAAGTGTTAACCTTATATCCGGAAATGGCACTAAAAGAGGATAATAATTTGTGCAATGAGGGGAGTGATATCAGAGGGTTAGGGATAGTAAGTAAGACGTCGTCCGCAAAAAGCGATAGCTTATATTCCTCCTGTCGCATCACCACCCCACGTATATCTGGATGAGAACGTATAGATTCCGCCAGGGGTTCTAGACACAAGATAAACAGCAGTGGTGATAGGGGGCACCCCTGGCGAGTTCCATTTGTCATGGGGAAGCTAGACGACAGGAGGGACGACATCTGTACCTGGGCTGAGACCGTCGAGTAAAGAGCCTCTAGGGCTTTTAAAATTGGGCCTTGGAAACCGTAAATTTGCAAAGTGGCAAACATATAGGGCCAACTCAGCCTATCAAAGGCCTTTTGTGCATCTAAACTTAGGACCAGTGCCGACCGGGATGTTCTATCAAGAAGATCTATCAGGTCTATCGTGCGCCGGGTGTTGTCTCCGGCATGCCTACCAATGACAAAACCCACCTGATCTCTATGGATTAGTTTAGGTATCAGTTCAGAGAGTCTAGAGGCAAGGATTTTGGTGAATATCTTATAATCTGAATTTAAGAGAGCAATGGGTCTGTAGTTGTCTGGAATAGAGGGGTCCTTACCGGGTTTCGGAATAACAGAGATATAGGAGTGGGAGAAATGTGGGTGGGGAACAGAACCCTTGAGCAGGGAACTATACAAAGTCAGCATATGTGGGGATAAGACATCAAGGAAAGTTTTGTAATAAAAGTATGGCAGACCATCAGGGCCAGGTGATTTGTGCGAAGGTAATCTCTTAATAGTGGCCAGGAGTTCCTCATCTGTGACAGCTTTGTTTAGGTTCACCAAGTCTGTTGGGGAAAGTTTAGGAAGATTTATTTTAGAGAAAAAGGTTTCAAATTTTTCCTGGGTAAAGTTAAAATGGTTCTCCGGAGTCAGGCAGTTATATAATTTATTGTAAATTCCACCCCCAAAAAATTTAAAATTAGTCAGGCAAATGGTAAATCCACCCCCACAAAAATTGCAGCAGCAGTTATATATCTCTGTACAATTTAAAAGACGACCCAGCCACTAAACAACCGAACCCTGAAATCATAGCCTCCCGACTACTAGATATTTTACCCACACTAATTCACCCGGATCAATCGGGCTTCACCAAACACAGACAAACATCTGATGCAACCAGACGCATGATTAATATAATCCACTTAGCAAAACTGCAGCGAAGGCCTTCTCTGCTCTTGGCGTTGGATGCAGAGAAGGCCTTCGATCGAATACACTGGCTATACCTAGCCAAAGTACTAGAATCATTCGGATTCTCAGGGCCCATATTCTCAGCCATTATGGCTCTCTACTCCACACCCTCCGCCAAGGTGTTCATGTCTGGCACCATATCCAAGCCATTCAACATTACTAATGGGACCAGACAGGGTTGTCCCCTATCTCCCCTCATCTTTAACTTACTGATGGAACCCCTGGCTATTTATATCAGAGAGCACCCGAAAATAATAGGTTTTCCTGTTGGTCAAGACAGCCACTCCATAAGTCTCTTTGCGGACGACATTATTATGATTATGACAGATGTGGATTCATCCCTGGTGGCGGCTCATCAAGCTTTAAGTCTATTTTAATAGAGTGGGACATGTACTAATATAATTTATTGTAAAATTTGCCAAGGATGCCTGACATCTCTCGGGGACAGTAAGTTCTGGTTCCATCTGGCTGTAGGAGGAAATCAGGAAAAGAGTTAAAGGGCCGCGGGCGGAGCTTATTGACTAACATTCTATGGGGTTTATTTGCATATTCATAAAATTTTTGTTTTGACCAGAGTAAGGATTTAGACACTCTATCTATCTGTATTGATTTAATTTGTTCCCTAATGGATTGGACCTTCTGTAATTTCATCACCGTGGGGGCGCACAGCAGTTTCCGTTCCGCAGTCATCAAGGCAGATAGTAGGGATTGTTTAAGTCTATTCTTATCTTTCTTTAGCCGAGAGCTCTCAGCTATACAGGCTCCCCGAAATACTGTCTTGTGCACCTCCCACAGTGTGGAAAAGTCTGACACTGACCCCACGTTAATTTGAAAAAATTCTGTTAAACTGTTAGACAGACTAGTACGTGAAATTTCAGATTGCAGGAGATGGTCGTTGAGACGCCAATGGCATGATCTGGTGTGAGCCCGATCAAGCACGAGGTCCAACACTATGGGGGCATGGTCTGACCATGTGATAGGTAATATGTCAGATTCAATCACATAAGGAATGAGTGGGGCTGAAACTAGGAAATGGTCAAGTCGTGAGTACATCTTATGGGCTGGGGAATAGAACGTGTACTGCCTAGTAGAGGGGTGTTTGATCCTCCATGAGTCGAAGAGTCGATGGGATCGTACACATTTACGAAAGGCATTAGCCTGAGACATGATCTTTTTAGAAGGAGAGGTAGTAAATAGTGTTTGTCTATCCCTAGTGGCTGACATAATCAAATTGAAATCTCCTCCGACTATCATAAAGGGCTGAATACGATATTGAGAGGAGTCAAAAAGTTTATTAAGGAAGTCAATCTGCCCTGTATTGGGGGCGTATATATTGACAAGGGAAAAGGAAATGGTCAAGTATTGGCAATCTAAAACGAGGAATCTCCCATGAGGGTCAGCATAGGATTTTTTAACCTTAATAGGGCATGACTTCTTTATCAATATAGCCACTCCCGCCTTGCCCGTAGAGTCAGAGGCAAGAAAGGAGATGGGAAAAAGCTTTGAAGCTAATTTAAATGATCCCTTTGTCCGGAAATGCGTTTCCTGGATCAATATCACGTCAGCACCCGAGGTCCTGAATTCCTTCAGGGCCAACCAACGCTTACGGACCGAACCCAAACCCTTCACATTATATGATAGGATCCTCAAAGCCATGAGTGTTTCTTAATTGGGTATGCTCTTGTAGAGGTAATAAAAGTATAAAACCCTGGGTCGTAGAAAGTGTGACAGTAAAAATAAATATAAATCTGTTTACAAACATTACAAATAACTACAACCCCACGGTACCTTGGTGTTGAAAAAAATACCCTGTTGGGGTAAGAGAATGGAACTGAAAAACATAAGCAATGTAAGTAATACAATTTCAACCTATGGAGTTGATCTATAAACATGGACATCTTAGCTGGAAAAAAGAAAATTAAAACTAACAATAAGAGAAGCAAAAAAATAAATTTTGAGAAACCTGAGAGGTAAGGACATCTCAGGAGGTCCTGGACACAGTCCAAGGCCAAAAAGGGACGTGTACGGGCTTCCATCAGGGAACTCTGAGCAGAGAAGGATGAGGGGGCCCGGCTGCTCAACTTGAGAGCTTGTTGGTGTTTAGAGTCAGTGGGCAGTATGGAGTAGAAAAGGGACCAAGTCCGATTAACTATTTAGCAAAAATGTCTGACCACTGAGGAGCATGGTTCTTCTGACACACCATGGGTTGAGTAGGTAGAAATATCAACAAACAACATTTCACCCTGAGTACAGAGCAGGGTGCAATCAAAACTGCGTATATTCAAAACAATAGTCCTTGATTCATCCAATAAATGAAGGGCAAGGAGTCTAAAATGCGCGTGGCATTAAAGGATAGATCCAGAGAGGAGTGTGGACTGTCTCAAGGTGGTTGCTTGGAAAAGCGTGGTCGCTGAGGGGTAGAAAGTTGTTTCTTAGATTTGCCCCTAACAGGGGTCCAGATACGGCTGGGAGTATTGGGAGGTAGTCGAGCCTGGGTGTCTGGAGGATTTAAATCTTCTTCAGGTAATGGAGGCAGACCGAGGCTTTTTAGAAACGCCTCGTTCTCTTGCAGGTCACGGAGAATGTGTTGGGCCCCGTTCTTTGAAACGACAAGGCGGAATGGGAATCCCCAGTAGTATGGGACTTTATGATGTTGTAAGTGTGAGGTGAGTGGGCGCAGGTTCCTGCGTTTAGCAAGGGTGATGGGAGAGAGATCGCTGAAGATTTGCAATTTTGCTCCCTTGTACATAATTTGAGATTTATTGCAAGCAGCCACTGTTAGTGCCTCCTTGCTTTCGAAAAAATGAAACCTCACTACAACATCCCTGGGTCTGGCTCCGGCCGGGGGTTTGGGTGCGAGAGAACGGTGTGCCCTGTCAAGTCGCCAATCTATGTCCACCACCGAAGGGGCCAGGGTGTTGAAAAGGCCCAGGAGGTAGGAGCGCAAGTCAGAGTCCCCCACTGTCTCAGGGATACCTCTGAAGCGTAGGTTTTGACGTCTCTCCCTATTTTCCAAATCCTCCTGTTGTAGTTGTAGTTGGGAGACTGAGAGACGTAGATTATGGTTTTCCTCCTCGATGGTCTGCACATAGTTGACCGTCTCATCAAATTTGTTCTCAAGGGTGTCTGTGCGCTCCCCTAATTGATTAATTTCCCCTCTCAGGTCTGCAGCCAATTTGTTCACCTCCGCCGAGACATTGTTAGTGATTTGTTGGAGTAGGAGTTGTAGTTTAGCGTCTAGTTTAGCGTCCAAGATGTCTGGGGTAAGAATCTCACAAGGCGAAAGAGTCTCAGACCCTGAACTTTGGGTGAAATTTAGTGGATAATTCACTATAGTTTCAGTCCCTAGGGACGGGTCCATTGTGGAGAGTTGGTCTGCGGGGAAGGCTGGTGTAGAAGAATTTGACCTGGTGACATACTTTTCCATGTTTACTTTCGTGTACTGTCCGAAAATAGGTTTGTAGTATTTCTGCTGTTGACCGATTTTGCCCATGGGGTGTCTATAGAGTTGTAATGGACAATCAAGTTTACCCCCGGTGTTAATACAAGAGTTATAATGGCATAGCGGAGGTCTTGAGGAGCAGCCGGAGCTCCAAGCTTATTTAAGTGGCATATTCCGTGACAGCCTGGGTAGCCATGTAAGGAATTAGAAAGTGGTATTCAGATAATATTCCTGGCCTCAACCTATGAGGCTCAGGATAGTTACAGGTCTGGTGGAGAGGAAGTGGCACTCCAGGAGGGGGTTCACCATGCAGGGTTATAGTATAGTGGGAGTAGTGGGGGTAGCAAGATGGCTGCCGAGCTCCGTGTGTAGGCCGAAGCCGCGGCCTTTCCTAGATTCCACCCCCGGACCAGCTGTGGACAGTCTTCCCGATCCTCCACCTACAACTAAAGTCTTAGAAAGGGCACTGTATCGCCCGATTTACACAGGAGGGACTGCTGGAGGGGGTTGTCAATCCCAGGGGGGGAAGAACTCACCGCCTGACGGCACTATGGGCCGGAACAACGGCGTCCGCCGGCGGCTCACTGAGGAGGATCTTAGGCGTTCCGGCCTGTATGTAGCGGGCTTCCAGGTCCCCCAAAGACCAGGGACAGACCTTGGAGAGCACCCGCTCTGGTCTCGGGCTGTGGAGGAGAAGCGCTGCGGCGTCCGGAGCTGGGGTAGGCCGCAAGATGGCGCCGAGCGTCCCTCAGGACGCACTGTGGATCCAGGAGTCTCTGCTTTCCAGGCTCCACGGAAAGCCGGCCGGAACGGCTGTGACGGTGGGTTCTATCTGCCACAGGTCAGGCAGGGCGATTTAGGAAGGTTTCTGGCCAGGGATGGCAGTGGATGGTGGATATCTGTGTGGAGCAGGACCTCCACACGTCTTCCCTGAATCGCGTCCGGACACGCCCCCCCAGAGCAACCATCTCTGCAGCACTCCACCGATCAGGCCTGTATGGTAGAGTGGCCAGATGGAAGCCACTTCTTAGTAAAAAGCACATGACAGTCCGCCTGGAATTTGCCAAAGGCACCTGAAGGACTCTCAGACCATGAGAAACAATATTCTCTGGTCTGATGAAACAAAGATTGAACTCTTTTGCCTGAATAGCAAGCCTCTTGTCTGGAGGAAACCAGGCACTGCTCATCACCTGGACAATACCATCCCTACAGTGAAGCATGGTGGTGGCAGCATCATGCTGTGGGGATCTTTTTCAGCAGCAGGAACTGAAAGACTAGTCTGGATCAAGGGAAAGATGAATGCAGCAATCTACAGAGACATCCTTGATGAAAACCTGCTCCAGAGTTCTCTAAACCTCAGACTGGGGCCAAGGGTCATCTTCCAACAGGGCATGACCCTAAAGCACACAGCCAAGATAACAAAGGCATGGCTACAGGATAACTCTGTGAATGTACTCAATTGAACATCGCTAAAAAGATATGAAAATGGCTGTGCACCGACACTCCCCATCCAACCTGATGGAGCTTGAGAGGTCCTGCAATGAAGAATGGGAGAAACTGCTCAAAAATAGGTGTGCCAAGCTGCCTGGAGTGGCAGGCAGCTTGCGTGAGACCCCCTGACCAATCCCCAATTGGTATTGGCAGGGGACGTGCCTCATATATAAGCTGAGGTGATATACCACTGGGGGGAGAAGTCGGCTGAGTGAAGTGAGGAATGGAATGCTAGGCAGCAGCAGGAGGCCATCCCCATCTGGGGGGCGGTGCCGACCGCAGGAGGAGGCCCAGGGAGAACTGTGAGGGAACATTACCTCTACATGGTCATTGGCAATGTCTCTGCCACCACACGGTCGAATGGTACAGAACTCCTGGAGCAGAGGTGCAGGTGAAGCTGTCGGAACGCATGGTCTGGTCAAGTCCCTCTTTAAGGACTCAAGGCTTTGGAAGGTTGGTGAGTGTTACCACAGTGGAGGAATGGAGGAGCCAGGAAGTCTGTGAGGGAACTCTTTTACACAGTCATTAGCAGTCTTCATCAAACACACGGTGGATGATGGGGAGTCCTGGATCAGAAAAGAGACTGTGGGGATCTGTATCAAGTCGATGTGGCCTGAGGGCACATGATTTGCAAGTTGGGCTGGCTGGGAACAGTAGTCAATTACCAAGTCATGCTTTTAACCTACTAGGCCTCAGGGGAGAGGTTCTGCCCGCCTCAGGCCTAGTAGCAGCGAGCAGTCAGAGCCAGTAAAGGGACTTATTCAGAGTGGGCTCCTGTTACCCAATAGAAAAAGATGTGACATACTTCATTTCAGTAACTACAAGTGTGTGCAGTAGGAAACCAGTGTGGGTACAAGGAACCAAGCTTTGTGCAGGAGGGAAGACGTTTCTACATGGTCAGAAGTGGTGTCCTCATTCTGTAACACGGTATTGAATGAGGAAACCTTGGAAGCAAATAGTCTGCGGGAGGAGAGCAGAGGAGGAGCAACAGTCTGCATGGAGATGCAGGAGGAGATTTACATGTAATGTCCATGTGCATCTAATCTTCTGGCTCTAACTTTGTACTTTTGTGCTTTAATTATAAATATGATGGCAATGATTAATCCTATGGACATCCCATATTCCAATTCCTATCCAAGTTGTACCCCCCAATAAAACAACAAAAACAAAACTCGCAAAAGACTGTTCATTGTCTCTGGAAGTGATGTATGAAGTCCGGCAGTGGGGTGATTTGGCGGATTGTTTGTTACTAGCAGCAACACCATGGCTACACCCAGAAGGATGCAGGACAGGGCTCAGTGCTGCAGCTTGTTTTGCCTCCATGTCTCCATTCAGCTGGTGGTGCTGATGCAAGTTTTGTTAGCTCCACCCTCTCCTCTTCCTCCTCCTCCATGCCCTCCTCTGCTGAATTGTCCTGTAAATCACCAGTACCTAAGCGTTCAAGGGGCTATTCAATGATTCAAGCTAAAAGATGCCTTGCAGTGCTTCAGCTGGACTGTCTAGGGGACAGGGGCTACACCGGAGTGGAGATTCTTTCAGCTCTGGAGGGGCAGGCCCAGGGGTGGTTCACACCATGCCAGATGAAGCCAGGAATGGTGGTGTGCGATAATGACACTAACCTCCTGTTAGCCCTTAGACAGGGACATGTCCTCAATGTGGTGCTGCAGTGTTTCTTAAGCTGGTATCCAGGGTTGGAAGATCTGCTAAAGCAGGCCAGAAGAGTCTGTAGCCATTTCAGGTGGTCATACACAGCCAGTGCTCGGTTGGCTGAAATTCAGCGGGAATTTTACCTGCCCGTAAACTGCCTGATTTGTGAAATGCCTACCAGGTAGAACTCAACTTTGGCAATGCTGCAGCGGCTGTACATGCAGCAGAGGACCGTCAACGATTACCTGTGTAAAAATAGTACAAAGACAGGCTCAGGCCAGATCGGCTTTTTATCCCCCCCCCCCCCCCCAATAGCTTCTAATAAAGGATGCACTGTACTGTCAGCATTTGAGGAGGCAACAAGGATGGTGAGCAGTGACAATGCATGCATCAGTGACACAATCCCTGTTGTGTTCCTGCTGGAGCAGACTCTGCGTGGCATTATGGACAGGGCACTCGCAGCAGAGCAGCGGGAGGAGGACTTCCTTTCCTCTCAAGGACCGCTTTATGCAGACACCATTCTAGCAATGCCACAGAACACACAGGAGGAGGAGGAGGAGAATTATGGCAGTTCTGGAAGCATTAAAGCAGAGGAAGACATACTTCAAACCTTAAGGCCTAATTCACACCTATGCAGGTTGTAGTTTGCATATTCCAGGTGCATGTTGCATTTTTCAATACACATTTTTGATCCATTGAAGTCTTTGGAACCAAAAAACTGAAAAAAGTCCCTGGCCCTTTTCATAAAATGCACAGATATGAACATGGCCCATCGGAAACCATATTACATGGACTGTAGTGTTTTTCTGCAAAATGGAAAACGTACTAAAAAAAGTACAGGTGTGAAGCAGGCCTGAGACATGGTTTTCCATCCCCAGAACCCCCGGGAGTAGTATGTGGTTGGGAGGAGGCAGTTCCAGATACTGCAATCCTCAGTGATCGAGGACTCTGCTTCTCATGCCTCCGCAAACTTGCGGTGCATGGGCTCCCTCATTCTTCAAAGCCTGCGAAAGGGCCCGAGAATTTGTGGAATCAAGGAGAAGGGTCACTGTTAATTGTCAACCCTCCTTGACCACTGTTACAAGGAGAAAGTCTCAAAACTCATCCCATCCTCACAGAGGGAGCAAAGGATGAAATATCGTGAGGACACCTTAAACAGGAGTTTGCACATCCCATCGGCAGCATCTGCATCATATGGTGCGAGATTATCTAGGAGTGAAAACAGACATGGAGAGCTTTCCAGTTGATAATCCACTGGGTTACTGGGTCATGAGAATAGATCACTGGCCAGGACTTGCCCCGTATGCAATTGAGCTGCTGGCCTGCCCTGCATCCAACGTGCTTTCCAAACAGACATTCAGTGCTGCCGGAGGTTTTGTGACAGATAAAAGAGTGTGTCTGTCCACAGACTCCATTGACCAGCTGAAATTTATCAAAATTAATCATTCCTGGATTAGCAGCAGCTATCAAGTCCCTGATGCCAATGTTGCTGATTAAGTGTTTTCAGAATGTAGAATCTGTGCAAGACCGTCTAGGCTGCCTAGCTCTGTGGGTGTTGATTTTATTGTGAAGAAACTTTTTGGTATAGGTTTTATGGGCACAATTAACACCCAAGGACCAATTTCCCACACTTGTTTGACAGGTGCATACAATTTCAATTTTTGACAACAAGGCCAGTTTATAGTGTTATGGTGTGCAGGCACCACCAACACCCAAAGCCCGATTTTTCCACACCTGTTACTATCCTATCCTACTTTTACTATCCAAAGTCTACGAAACAGACACCAAAATGTAACCAAAAATGTTACAAATAAATTGCACTAAATTGTGGCCTCATCATACAGACTGGCTCCCCAAGCCGTTGTTTATAAAATAAATAAAGCTTGCAGGTAAAATGTCTTTTGGCCTTTATAAATGTCATTTTTTGCTGCAGTAGGTCCTATACACGGTACAGATATGCCACTTTACAGGCAAACTAAGAGGACCTCCCAGGCACTATATTTAAATAAATTTTTAATTTTTATTATTTCACTTTAAGCATCAGTAAATCACTGCTTTTAAAAATGAAGTTTTTTACAAATGTATTTTTCATTGATACATGTCCCCCAGGGCAGTAGCCGGACCCCTATATGCTTTGTATGCCATAAAACTTGCATCTATGCCCTCAAAAGGGCACATTTGATTTTTCAATTTTGGGACCCATAGACTTTAATTCGTTATCTGGCTCAAACCAAATGCATTCTATGCATTACTATAAAAAACCTTCTGCACCCCCCTCAGCCCCCCTAATACTTACCTAAGCCCCATCGCAATCCAGCGATGTTGCACCAGGGTCTCGACTATCTGGGACTCTCCCTCCTCCTTGGTGAAACACAGCAGTGGGCGCCATTGGCCCCTGCTGCTGTCAAAGTCTGTGAGCCAATGGGGAGACTGAGAGATCGGGGCAGAGCCGTGGCTCTGTGTCTGAATGCACACACAGAGCAGCAGCTCGGAAGCTGCTTGCTGTGGGGGCACTCGGCAGGAGGGAGGGACCAGGAGCACCGGCAAGGGACCACACAAGAGGAGGATCTGGGCTGCTCTGTGCAAAACCATTACACAGAGCAGGTAAGTATAACATGTTTGCTATTTAAAAAAAAAAAAAAAACAAGACTTTAATATCACAGAAATACTAAATAAAACCAATACTATTGTACCTCATAAGCACCTGTTTACAAGCTGATAGATGGCACAGTCATGTAAATCCTGGATCCTTTGCAGTCCTTGGCAGACACAGATCAATCCCTCCTACAGCTTCTCACCTTGTTACAAAGTTACAGTCTTGCAGTACGATTACTAAAGTGGTTGGGGTGGGGGTGGGGACTGAGAAAATGTTTCTTCCTGTCTGCAGCAGATTAATAGTACCATCTCAGGCTAGGCAAAGTCATTTTCCGAAAGCCCAAGGACTGCTTTTAATGAACAAAGATGGAGCTTTTTTGAAAAATAATACTGTTGTATAATTTGACACGTCAGGGATCTATTCATACAGATTTATAAAATTACTAAAAGGTCCCCTTCAACATCAGAGAGAACATTAACTTATAAATCAAAAGTTATAAAATAATGTTGGGGAAAAAAAATGTTAAAACAATAAAAAGAACAGTTAAAATAATACCATTTATTGGCGACTCAGTAGAGTGGAAATGTAAGAACATTGGCTTTCTTCCTCAGGCGTGATTCAGAATATCATTTTCCATAAGTACAGTATCGATATAACTTGTATTAGTAACCCACTCTTGATTAAAATAATGTTGATGCAAGTAAAAATAAATCTCAGGGGGCTTTGTTTTGTTTCCAATGAAAGATTTCCTGTATTTTTATAAGCAGAAATGTAGAATGAAATAATGGTGGAAGTGCACAGTATAATGAGGTGATCATGTGTATGATTTCTTTATGTGCATACTGAAGAGATGCTGAGTCTGCTAAAAGGTTCTGTGAGGAACAAGAGTGTCCGGCCAACTGGAAAGATGCGAATGGAGAAAACTGCTGTGTCCATCATGCTAACATCCACTCCTGTCCCCTTTCCTTCATGGTAAGTACACAAGCCTTGCTACATGATAGAGTGCTTTAGGAAAAATAGGCCAACACCTGGCGTAGCAGTATGCTGGAAGTGTAGAGGTACATAAACAGTTTATTTATAACCTATAGTGTTATGTACAACGAGATGGTATGCAAAGATATGTTACATCATTATGATCATTTATTCTTTATGTCATTTAATATAAAATAGCATTCCCAAGGTTTTTTTTTTTTTTTTTTTTCCAAAAGCCAGATTGTAGGTTTTCTGATTATGTAACATATACCTTTCCCAGCCTCCATGGGAAATTCCTTAAAGGCATGTTTTTTTTTTTTTTCTATCAAAAACTGCCTATCCAAGTTGAATTATACCCTTTCTATAGGTGTAGGCCATTTACTGTATGTTTCTCATGAAGCCTGACTGAAAAACCCCTAGGACATTACTAAGAGAGGCCCAGCTGTTACTGTTCACCTTCACCATCACAGAAGTATGTTCCTTCCCTGATTCCAGCCCCCTCCTATGCGCTTTCTCTCCCCTAATGCATTAGCATTGAGCTCAGCTTTTTGAGAGCTTGCTTCTGTGATGGTGAACAGTAAAAGCTAGGCGTCTCCTAACAACATCCTTAACAATGTCCTAGGAGTTTTCCAGCTAGGCTTCAGGAGGTACATAAATGACCTGTGCCTATAGCAAGGCCAATATTCAACTTTGGTTAAGGTTATGTAGCACCACCCCCGAAGGAGCTGCTTGGTAAATTTGGGTTCTCTGATCTCCACCCCAACCCCAAGAATGACCTCAGCCCCTCTGGCACACCTGGTTAAATTAAATTACTGCAAACATATTTAAAGACACATGTGGAAAATAGTGTTATCCTGGTTGTGGATTATCACCAAAAACAGACACACACCTGGTAGTGATAAACAAATTGAATATATTATCACGGTTTAAAGCATATGGAAGCTTACAACACTGTTAAACCTTTCTGCAAAGAATTAATACATTAGAAAGACAACCTTCAATACTTAGCAACTGTAAATTTAGAAAAGGGCAGTAATCTATATGCCCTTAACACAGGTGCTGAGAGGGAGGAGAGAAGACTTGTCAACTTCTCAGCTCCTTCTGGGCCGCAAACACCTTTTGAGGAAAAAAAAGGGTTACACAGTAAGCACAGTTCTGTAATGTTGCAGGTCCTGAGGTGAAGAATACTAGTGTCTTCTGCTAGCAAACGGTGGGGCCCTTGTTTTAAAAGAATAGGTTTAAACAAGCTTGCATGAAGCAGTAATCCTCTAAAATGTTCCGTTATCTCCGTTATCTCCGGTAGAGATTTAAAAGGGCAAACTACTAGAGATGGCAGCTCCAAACAAGCATCCTGTGACACTAAGGGGAAATTGGTGTCTGCATGCAGTGTCAGTATTGTGTCAAGAAGGATGTTGGGCTTGCCCCCTCTCAACAATCCTCTGTGCAATGACACAACGATAATCCCAGGTTCTGGTTCAGGCTCCTGATGCTCCTAGCAATGTTGTAAGGCACTGGATCCCCTTCTTATGGGCTGATCGAGATGACTGGTAGTAAAACTCGCAAGGTGAAGAGGCAGCGGCCGACCTGATACCTGGATGGATATCGCGATCCCTGAAATGGCGTGGGTCGTGGGGCATGTTGCTTGGGTCACCGATCAGGGTTCCTGAGCTTAACGGTGGCAGAACGTGTGGGTGACACCGATCCTGGTTCCCCTCTATCTTCTTGCAGCGCTCTCCCGGTCATCACAGGAAAAGCCTGTCCCTCTCTCTCTTTTCTCTTTCTCTTTTCACGCTTGTTGGCTGAAAGTCCGACCTTGTGTATGCTCCATTGGACATTTGTTGTCAGACTTTCAAATGACAACAAATGTTGGCTAGCAGGTTCTCAAAATTTCCGCAAACAAAACTTTGTTGTCGGACTTTCAGATCGTGTGTACACAAGTCCGTCGCACAAAAGTTCACGCATTCTCAGAATCAAGTATGAGCCGGAAGCGCTCGGTCTTGTAAAACTAGCATTTGTAATGGAGATATCACGTACGTCTTGTATGTCACTACGTTCATAATTGTTGGCCAACATTTGTGTGACCGTGTGTATGCAAGACAGGTTGGAGCCAACAACCTTCGAACAAAAATCTGCGGTTTTGTTGTCGGAATGTTGTCGGGGCATTACGTGAACCAACAAACTTATAGCGTTATTGAATTTGATGTGTTTAAAGCGACACAAACACATTATGCCTCGTACACACGTACGGACTTTTGCCGGCGGGGCCAATCTATTTTGAAATTGGTTACCTAAGTCCAGCGGACAATCCGCTGGACTTTCCGGCTAGGTCCGCTGGACTAGGTCCGCTGGACTTTCCGAGGGTGTGGACTTGCCCACACACGCACGGACTTGTCCAGCGGATAATCCGCCGGCCAAAAGTCCGCGGGACTTTTGAAAATGAACGGACTTGCCCACACACGGAGCAGTCCGTTCATTTCGAACGTAACTTCAGGTTACGTAGCTAGCGTAGGCAGTAAATGCCGCCGCGCTAGCTCCGCAAGCTGGCATGGATTTAAAGGGAATCCCCACGCCGAAAAAACGGCGTGGGGGTTCCCCCCAAATCCATGTCAGACCCTCATCCGAGCACGCAGCCTGGCAGGCCAGGAAAGGGGTGGGGACGAACGAGCGCCCCCCCCCCTCCTGAGCCGTACCAGGCCGCGTGCCCTCAACATGGGGGGTGCCCTGGGGAAAGGGGGGCCGTGCGGCCCCCCCACCCCAAAGCACCTTGTCCCCATGTTGATGAGGACAAGGGCCTCTTCCCGACAACCCTGGCCGTTGGTTGTCGGGGTCTGCGGGCGGGGGCTTATCGGAATCTGGGAACCCCCTTTAATAAGGGGGCCCCCAGATACCGGCCCCCCACCCTATGTGAATGAGTATGGGGTACGATGTACCCCTACCCATTCACCTAAGGTGTAAAATGTAAAGTAAAAAAAAACACCCACACTTTTGAAAAAATAGTTTATTGCACTGCTCCGGGGTCTTCTTCCGTCTTGGGGGTCTTCTCGCCGGACTCCCCCGCCATTTACCAAGCTCTTTTACCGAGCGGGGGAGTCCGGCTACCTTCTTCGTCGTCGCCGCCGTCTGGGGGTCTCGATCCGCCTTCGGGGGTCTTCTTCCGTCTTGGGGGTCTTCTCGCCGGACTCCTCCCCTCTCTTCTGCTCTTTTACCTAGCTCTTTCACAAGGGGAGGTGTCCGGCTACCTTCTTCGTCGTCGCCGCCGTCGTCTGGGGGTCTCGATCCGCCTTCGGGGGTCTTCCGGGGGTCTCTTCTGTTCTTGCGGCGGTCGTCGTCTTCCGCGCCGCCGGCGCCTTGTCCTTCTTCTTGTCCTTCTTGTTCTTCTTGTTCTTCTTCTTCTTCCGATGTTGACCCGACGCTCTCTCTGCCCGGAATGCCTGTGCCGCTCTGAGCTCGGACTTATATAGGGACATGGGCGACAGGGTCACATGTTCATGTCACATGGTGACCCCGCCCCCTTGTGTTGTCACAGTCCCGGAGGATGCTGGGACTGTGACATCGCAAGGGGGCGGGGTCACCATGTGACATGAACATGTGACCCTGTCGCCCATGTCCCTATATAAGTCCGAGCTCAGAGCGGCACAGGCATTCCGGGCAGAGAGAGCGTCGGGTCAACATCGGAAGAAGAAGAAGAACAAGAAGAACAAGAAGGACAAGAAGAAGGACAAGGCGCCGGCGGCGCGGAAGACGACGACCGCCGCAAGAACAGAAGAGACCCCCGGAAGACCCCCGAAGGCGGATCGAGACCCCCAGACGACGGCGGCGACGACGAAGAAGGTAGCCGGACACCTCCCCTCGTGAAAGAGCTAGGTAAAAGAGCAGAAGAGAGGGGAGGAGTCCGGCGAGAAGACCCCCAAGACGGAAGAAGACCCCCGAAGGCGGATCGAGACCCCCAGACGGCGGCGACGACGAAGAAGGTAGCCGGACTCCCCCGCTCGGTAAAAGAGCTTGGTAAATGGCGGGGGAGTCCGGCGAGAAGACCCCCAAGACGGAAGAAGACCCCCGGAGCAGTGCAATAAACTATTTTTTCAAAAGTGTGGGTGTTTTTTTTTTACTTTACATTTTACACCTTAGGTGAATGGGTAGGGGTACATCGTACCCCATATTCATTCACATAGGGTGGGGGGCCGGTATCTGGGGGCCCCCTTATTAAAGGGGGTTCCCAGATTCCGATAAGCCCCCGCCCGCAGACCCCGACAACCAACGGCCAGGGTTGTCGGGAAGAGGCCCTTGTCCTCATCAACATGGGGACAAGGTGCTTTGGGGTGGGGGGGCCGCACGGCCCCCCTTTCCCCAGGGCACCCCCCATGTTGAGGGCACGCGGCCTGGTACGGCTCAGGAGGGGGGGGGGCGCTCGTTCGTCCCCACCCCTTTCCTGGCCTGCCAGGCTGCGTGCTCGGATGAGGGTCTGACATGGATTTGGGGGGAACCCTCACGCCGTTTTTTCGGCGTGGGGATTCCCTTTAAATCCATGCCAGGTCACGGAGCTAGCGCGGCGGCAGTAACTGCCTACGCTAGCTACGTAACCTGAAGTCACGTGCTAAATGAACGGACTTGCCGATGAGCGGCAAGTCCGTTCATTTCAAAAGTCCCGCGGACTTGCCCACTAACGGCGGGATTGTCCGCTGGACTTCCAAGTCCAGCGGATAATTTGAGAACAAAACCTGAAACTTTAGTCCGCCGTACTTTGGCGCCAAAAAGTCCGCCGGCGCCCACACACGAGGGGATTATCCTCTGGACTTCAGTCCAGAGGATAATCCCGCGGGATTGTCCCTTCGTGTGTACGCGGCATTGAGAACAAATGTAGCCAAAAAAATAAAAATAAATAAAATTAAATAAAAAAAAAGGAATTTGGTGATTTGGAGGAACCTGAGCACAATAGTACTGTTTAAATTAAGAATACATACTGATTTTATATATATATATATGCATATACATTGTACATACAGTTGTGCTCATAAGTTTACATACCCTGGCAGAATTTATGGGGAAAGCATAAATATTGTCAAAGGATCTGTGGGAAAAGGTAGTTGAACTGTATACAACAAGAAAGGGATATAAAAAGATATCCAAGGAATTGAGAATGCCAATCAGCAGTGTTCAAACTCTAATCAAGAAGTAGAAAATGAGGGGTTCTGTTGAAACCAAACCATGGTCAGGTAGACCAACTAAAATTTCAGCCACAACTGCCAGGAAAATTATTCGGGATGCAAAGAAAAACCCACAAATAACTTCAGGACTCTCTAAAAACATGTGGTGTGTCTGTTTCACGATGCACAATAAGGAGGCACTTCAAGAAGGATGGGCTGCATGGTCAAGTTGCCAGAAGAAAGCCGTTAATACGCAAATGCCACAAAGTATCCCGCTTACAATACGCCAAACAGCACAGAGACAAGCCTCAACCCTTCTGGCACAAAGTCATTTGGAGTGATGAGACCAAACCTGAGCTTTTTGGCCACAACTATAAACGCTACATTTGGAGAGGAATTAACAAGGCCTATGATGGAAGGTACACCATTCCTACTGTGAAACACGGAGGTGGATCGCTGATGTGTTGTGGATGTGTGAGCT
The DNA here is from genome assembly GCA_028564925.1 of Lithobates sylvaticus. NCBI lineage: Eukaryota > Metazoa > Chordata > Amphibia > Anura > Ranidae > Lithobates > Lithobates sylvaticus. Next base: position 360,077,576 of record CM053026.1, on the reverse strand, counting down.
GCAAAGGAACAGGGAATTTGGTCAAAATTGATGGCAAGATGAATGCAGTGTATTATGAAAAAATACCGGAGGAACGTTTTCATTCATCAGGCAGGAAGCTGTGCATGGGACGTACTTGGACATTCCAACATGACAATGATCCAAAACATAAGGCCAAGTGAACCTGTCATTGGCTACAGCAGAATAAAGTGAAGGTTCTGGAGTGGCCATCTCAGTTTCCTGACATCAATATCATTGAGACACTCTGGGGAGATCTCAAACGTGCAGTTCATGCAAGACAGCCCAAGAATTTACAGGAACTGTGTGTATATATAATATGTGTATTTTTCTGTAGCCTTTAAAACCACTTTATGCATCACTCATTATATGACAATTGTACAAAGGACTTAAATGCCAACAGGGTTTTTAAAACATGCTGACATTAGCTTTTTTACGATTTATAGCTTTTATTTTCTTCAAAATCATTTAGAGTAGTATATACTTTTTTTAAGATGCTGGTATTTTCTAATCAAGCATTAGTATTCATTCCTTACTTGTTTCTGTTTAATTACCTTAGGGAAAAGGTGGAATATGTGGTCCTTGGATACCAGATGATGGGCAGATATTTACACACACCCTATCCACCACAGGAAAAATGACACAAGGGAACTGGACTGCCAAGGTATAACTAAATATTTTATACAAATTATTCCCATGTGAACATCAGTTATGGATGTGGGTAAGGATGAGCAAACCAATCTGTACAAGTCAGTCTCTTCACTTCACTGAAGACTGATGCCTGCAAACGATCAGTGATCCTCATCAATAAGCACAGGCCAAAATGGCTCAGCACACAAGGGCATGCTGCTAATTCATGTGTCATGTCAATTTTAGTAGTGCTTAAAGTTATTGTACAACAGCCCATTCAGTTGAAAATAGAAATGAAAGGCAAATTATTTTTGTATAGATATAAAAAAAACATTATAAATATATTTTTTCCTTTTTTATAAGTGATCAACATTCCCTCTGTTCTTAGCTGCATAAGAGCTGGGGAGTAGAGAAGTAGCAGTACACTGAGCTTCCCAGTGAATGGTTGTGCGGCGGGGGTCTGTTTATTGGAGGAGAGCACACTGAATTCCCAGCATAGCTAGTGAACTGACCACGCTGTGTTCTCCAGCTTAGTGTGGTCAGTTTGTATTAGGAAAGCAGAGGGACTGGCAGAAACACCAGGGATTTCACATAAAGGAAGCAATACAAAGAGAACAGGATACTTTCTCATACAAGTACATGGTACAACAGGCACATATCAGGAATATGAAGTGTTGGGGTAACAAATGCTTTACTGTAAAATATTAGACATACAAAACTCAATTAAATGTGCACAGTGGGCAGGGGGGATGTATGCCAGCAAAATAATAGCTCCTGGCAGTTTCATTCTGTTTGTTAACAGAATGCCCACAGGGTCCAGTCTTCTATACTAGACCTTTATCCCAAATGAGGGTCTGGTATATATGTTAATGGTGGAACCCACACAGTAAAGAAAAAAAAACAGCAAGGATTTTTCTCCTCTAAACCATACCAAGCCCTTTAGATCAGATGTGAACTTAAAGGGGGACCTCACGCAAAAAATAAATTCTATACCAAACCCCAGACGCATATAATTTCAGCTTATTCTTTATCCAGTTTACAATTCTTGCCAGTGGAGCGGCGTGATAATATAGACAAAGATCAGTGAGATGTAGTTCATCTCTGTCCTTTGATCATTGCAGTAATTTGTACGATAACCTCAGTTGCTCTCCCCTTCCCCAAAAGAAAATTTCAGAAATTCAGTCTCCGAAATAGTATGTGGAAGGATTTGAAAGAAACACATCATAGCAAAATATTAATGAGAACTATGAATTCTCCTCAACCAAGTAAAATGGGTCTAGTCCTACTCCAAGAAGTTACATAGCTGACTGAATAAAGACCCAGTTTAACCTGTGTGTGTGTTTATGTCACTAGCTTTTCCAATATCCCTGTATATTGCATTCGCTAAGATTCTCACCTAAAAGTTTTTTGAAATTATCAACATTGACATCATCAACTGTGGGAGTTCCACACTCTTACCACTCTGACAGTAAACCCTTTACTCAGTTTATGGGTAAACCACTTCTCATTCAACTTCATTGAGAGGCCACGTGTCTTCTTAAGTGACCTGTGACCTGAAACAGTATAGTTTTCTCCCTATGCTAGAATCAACATTTAGATATAAGTATATTGCGATCAAAGGCTTCTTTGACCAGTCTATAGAAGTGCCAGAAAATAAACAACCATGCCAACGGGGCAACCCTGTCTTGTCCCATTAGAAATGGCAAAACCTGGACAAACATGTGGCATAGGTGTTAGGAGGGGGCAGTTTAAGGCTAGTTAGGTGTACAGTGCCATGAAAAAGTATCCATACCCCTTGAAATTTTCCACATTTTGTCATGTTACAACCAAAATTGTAAATGTGTTTTAGGCCCGGTTCACACTGCTGCGGTGCGGGAGATCGCATATGATTCGCACCGCACTGCAGTTCAAATCATATGCGATCTCTGTGCGATGCAAATTCAGCCATACAGATAGTATGGCTGAATTCGCATCGCATTCGGTCCAAAATCGGACAGGACCCTTTTTTTCGGTCCGCAGCAGAATCGGATCGCATGGTGTTCTCACCATGCAATCCGATTCCTGTCCGAGTTTGCAGATCGCACTGCGATATGCGAGCTGCTATGGGGGTGTCATTAAGATTTCATTGACACTCCCAGCAGCTCGCATAGGGCAGTGTGAACTGCCGGCGGGAGACATGCGGTGCGGGAAACCGCAGTGGATTCGCAGCGTTCCCGCACCACAGCAGTGTGAACCCAGCCTTATTGGGATTTTATGTGATATATCAACACAAATTTGTTTTACAAATAAATATGTGAAAAGTGAGGCATGCATTTGTATTCAGCCTCCTTTACTCTGGTGCCCCTAACTAAAATCTAGTGGAACCAATTGCCTTCAGAAGTCACCTAATTAGTATATAGAGTCCACCTGTGTGTAATTTAATCTCAGTATAAATACAGCTGTTCTGTGAAGCCCTCAGAGGTTTGTTAGAGAACCTTAGAGAACAAACAGCATAATGAAGTCCAAGGAATACACCAGACAGGTCAGGGATACAGTTGTGGAGAAATTTAAAGCAGGGTCAGGTTATAAAAAAATATCCCAAGCTTTGAACATCTCACAGAGCACTGTTCAATCCATTATTTTTTTAAAGACATGGCCATCCACCTAAACTGACAGGCAAGGAGATCATTCAAAGAAGCAGCCAAGAGGCCCATGGTAACTCTGAGGGAGCTGCAGAGATCCACAGCTCAGGTGGGTGAATCTGTCCACAGGACAACTATTAGTTGTGCACTCCACAAATCTGGCCTTTATGAAAGATTGGGAATAAGAAAGCCATTGTTGAAAGAAAGCCATAAAAAGTCCCGTTTGCAGTTTGTGAGAAGCCATGTGGGGGACACAGCAAACATGTGGAAGAAGGTGCTCTGGTCAGATGAGATCAAAATTGAACTTTTTGGCTTAAAAACAAAACGCTATGTGTGACAGAAAACTAACACTGCACATCACCAGCACGAAACATGGTGGTGGCAGAATCATGTTGTGGGGATGATTTTCTTCAGCAGGGGCAGGGAAGCTGGTCAGAGTTAATGGGAAGATGGATGGAGCCAAATACATGGCAATCTTAGAAGAAAACCTGTTAGAGTCTGCAAGTCTTGAGACTGGGGCGGAGGTTCACCTTCCAGCAGGACAATGACCCTAGACATACAGCCAGAGCTACAGTGGAATGGTTTAGATCAAAGCATATTCATGTTTTAGAATGGCCCAGTCAAAGTCCAGACCTAAATCCAATTGAGAATCTGTGGCAAGACTTGAAAATTGACGTTTTACAGATGCTCTCCATCCAATCTGACAGAGCTTGAGCTATTTTCCAAAGATGAATGAGCTGGCTAAAATGTCACTCTCTACATGTGCAAAGCTTGTAGAGCCATCCCCAAAACGACTTGCAGCTTCAGGCCCGGTTCACACTGTGGCACATAACGGTTTTGGTTGTAACATGACAAAATGTGGAAAATTTCAAGGGGTATGAATACTTTTTCAAGGCACTGTATATCTAGAATTTAACTTAAAGAAACTGGCATCGATCCCGAAGAGAACTCTCCATCAACTTTTCTTTAACATTGTAGGGCAACTCTAGAAGGGCCAGGAAGTGTGGGGGGGGGGGGGGGGGGGGGGGGGAGCCTACTCTATCCAAAACAAAATGTTTTTGACTTGACATACATTTTAAAAATCTAATCTTGGATTTCTTTGGAGCTTGTGAAGAAGTCTAAAATGAATTCATTTTAGTTGTCTACTGGTAAAATGATTTCTTAATGTAAAATTCCTATCCTTAAAGGTAAGCATTCATTTTCTTTTTTACGGACTGGCTCTCTTTCAATTTTTTAATCATAGTGACAGGGTCACATTAATCATTTAGCACTAACTGCCAGATTAGCTGTGCACCCCATTACTTTGATATAACACTTACTGCAGAAGGTGTTACCTCAATTCCTAGCATAGATAAAGATGGGATCTGTAAGCAAGTTTTAAGCAAGAGAGAAAAACCGAAACACTGTCTCAAGTATACTTTTCCATATACACTTAATAATTGTTAGGAAACTGTCTGATCATCATCATCATGTCACTTAATTTTTTTTCATATGTGTGCAAGCTCTTGAAGTTGTTATAGGTTTCCTTTGCCTTTTTTACAAACATGAAAATGTCAGGCAACATGACAATTTGGCGTTTTTCTGTTTAATACATTTTTTTTTCCTTAACTTGTAATATGTACTGTATCTGAATTTGCTAACAAATTTTGACTAGTCAATTCCCTAGCATTCCTCCTTCCATGTCCGAGCCCTCTTCTTTTCAGGGAGTTTGTAATTATGGTCTGTGCTGGCTCAGCATTTTTGCCTTTCCTTCACCTCCCTACAGAGGAGAGAAGGGGAATACCAAAGAGTGTCATTTTAAGTGACAGCGCTGAGTCTGCTGGGACTGCTGACATCACATCCAAGATGGCAGTGCCCAGCAGCAGTTTCAGGGCTTTTGAGTGTCTGTGTAGGGAGGCTTTTACAGTTAAAACAAATGCCTAAAATATGTTAACTTATGGGAAGATTGCTAATCTAAAGGATTGTTCTTCCACTGGCTTTCAACACATATTCTCACTGAAAGCCATACTTGTAATGTTGTCACAAATTTAATATCAGTTGTCCATGTTTGCCCATGTCATCAACAAAACGTAACAGTTGACCCAGGGCAAATCTAGTAGAATTACAGAATTCTTCTCCAAGCAAAAAAATTGGTCTGGTAAAACATTTCACAAACTAAATTAATCATGTCACTGTCCTGAATTTCATTACATTTTTCAGAGCTGTGCCACTGAGTTTTAAGATTAGTGATATTGTTATAATCCAGCATTTGACAAACCGCAAAATTGGATCATGAGGTATATAAACCCATTTCTACACACATTCATACTGCGTAAATCACTCAACCAGCAGCATTTTACAATATCTACTGGTATCTAACTATCTATAGATATATATATATACTGCAGAGTTGCAATGCAAGGAGATCAGCTAAAAGTAGTTGGATCTGTATGTGCGTTATAATTAATCGAAATTAGTCGATTAAAAAAAAAATGTATTAATCTAACATGAACATTTTAATCAGTAACAGCCCTATATATATAAAACATTAAAAGGAACACTTTGAAAACACATCAGATCTCAATGTGGAAAAATATGCTGGATATCTACACTCAATTGCGTAATGTGTTAGGAACAAATGGATGCCACATAGTTTGATGAAAATGAAAATTATCAACCTACAGAGGCCTGAATTCAGAGTCTTTTCTGACTGTTTTTACTAGTTTTACATTTGGCTAGGATCAGTGTCACTACTGGTAGCATGAAGCAATACCTGGACCCTATGAAGGTTGCACAAGCAGTCCATCTCCTCCAGGATGGCGCATCGAAACGTGCCATTGCCAGAAGGTTTGCTGTGCCTCCTAGCAGTCTCAAGAGCATGGAAGAGATTCCAGGAGACAGGTAGTTACTCTGGGAGATACAAAAAAACACAGTCACTTCCAGCGCTAATAGGTCTTCCAAGGTGTGGAGTAACAGATGTCAGGTAAAATGGTGGTGTGAAAGGTATATATGGTATCCAAAACTGGGTGGATGTTGCCTTCCTCAGATGGGGTAATCTGAAAGGAACTACAAGAAAAACAAAAATGGAAGATGTGCACACCTAGTGCATTACCAAAGATAATTTAATAATAAAAATGTTTTATATAAAAGTGGGTACTCACAAAATGCAACTGATAAAAGGCCATAAAAACAATGAATGCACATGCACAGAACACGGAGTACAGCTAACTATTTCGGGGCGCACTCCCTTCCTCAGGTCCACCACTGGTGGGTGCCCTGTGCTTTTCACAAAGGAGAGTAGGTTCCCCCTGAGCACATGTGAAGCTCATCAGAGAGCGTAAAGCTTTACCCTATTGTTTTATTAGTTGCGCTACACTATTTTTCATTTATTAGACGGATGTGAAAGGGTCTGGAGAAGCCATGGAGAATGTTATGCTGCCTGTAACATCGTTCAGCATGACCGGTTTGGTGGTGGGCCAGTGATGGTTTGGGGAGGTATATGCATGGAGTCATAGGCTAGACAATGGCACCCTGACTGCTGTTAGGTATCGGGATTAAATCCTTGGACCCATTGTCAGACCCTACGCTGGTGCAGTGGGTCCTGGGTTCCTCCTGGTGCAAGATATTGCCCGGCCTTATGTGGTGAGAGTATTCAGCCAGTTCCTAGGGGATGAAGAAATTGATACCATTGAATGGCCCCCACGCTTGCCTGACCTAAATCCAATAGAACACCTCTGGGACATTATGTTTAAGTCTATCTGACGCCGCCAGGACACACCTCAGTCTGTTCAGGAGCTCAGTGATGCCCTGGTCCAGATCTGGGAGGAAATACCTCAGGACACCATTCGTCGTCTCATTAGGTGCATGCCCCAATGTTGAAAGGCATGCATACAAGCATGTGGGGGCCATACATAGCCTGCTGCATCATTTTTTCACTTTGATTTTTGGGGTGTCTTTGAATTCAGCACTCTGTAGGTTGATCATTTTCATTGCCATCAAACGATGTGGTATGCTTTCGTTCCTAACAAATTACCCAATCCAAATCAGTATAGGTATCCAGCATGAGATTTCTCCCCATTGAGATCTGATGTGTTTTCAAAGTGTTCCTTTACATTTTTTGATATATATATATATATATATATATATATATATATATATATATATATATATATATATATATATATATATATATATATATTATATTATATATTTTTTTATAAATATTTTTTTGTTGTTATCTTTTGCTTCACTTTTTATTTTCAGGTTGTCTTAATTCACCCTGGTGTAACGTCCATAATTGCTCATATTAGGGTTGGAAACATGCAAGTTGCATTGGAGGCTAAGACTTTGGTATTACCTGTAGTAGGTATGTTATAAATATGAATTCCATTTTATTGTTGACCATATATAAGACACACTCTGTGAAATTCTGTGATACTCATTCTGTCCAATGGTAGTGCAACAAATGGCTCAACTTGTGACTGTGTACGAGTCCATTGAGTATACAATAATGTGTTGCAGAATTGTCCCAAAATAATTTTGTTCCAGCAGGATTTCACTCATGACGCAATTTACCCCAAGCGTGGAAGGGGTCTTATTATGTATGAATTTGTTGCAACAATAGAGCCAGGCAGTAAAAAAAATGTTGCAATGACAATGTTGCATGGTTTCATGAATTTGGTATTAAACTCCACTAGGTTTAATAACAGCAGGATTACACAATAAATTCATTTTGTGGGCCCATACCAATCAATATATTGCAAAACTGATTCTAGGTATCCAATAGGATAACAACTATTAATAAGTATGCAAGTCATGCTGCTTTTTTTGTCTGCTCTTGATATAGAAGTGTTTATGTTTTAACCTTCAAAAAAAAACTAAGACCCCTTTCACACTGGGGTGGGCGTTGACGGTAAAATGCCGCTAGTTTTAGCGGCGCTTTACTGTCATTTTAGCAGCGCTATTCAGCCGCTATTGGGGCACATTTAACTCCTGCTAGCAGCTAAATAAAGGGTTCAATTCATTTCAATGGGCAAGAGCAGTGGAGGAGCAGCCGAATAAAGGGTTACATTTATTTCAATGGGCAGGAACGGTGGAGGAGCGGTGTATCAGTGCTCCTTCACCACTCCAACAATGCTGCTTGTAGGACTTTTTTTAGGCCCCTTTCACACTGAGGCGCTTTGCAGGCGCTAAAGTTCTAAAAATAGCGCCTGCAAAGCGCCTTAAAACAGCCGCTGCTGTGTCTCCAGTGTGAAAGCCCGAGGGCTTTCACAGTGGAGCGGTGCGCTTGCAGGACGCTGAAAAATGTCCTTCAAGCCGCATCTTTGGAGCGCTGTAGGAGCGGTGTATTTACTGCTCCTAAAGCACCCCTTCCCATTGAAAACAATGGGGCAGCGCTGCAAACCCGCCTGCAAAGCGACGCTTGCGGGGGTAAAACTGCCCCGATAGCGGCCGAAAAGCGCTGCTAAAATGACGGTAAAGCAGCGCTAAATATAGCGCTGCTTTACCGCCAGCGCGCCCAGCGCCTCAGTCTGCAAGTAGCCTTAGCGTCCTGCCAGTGCAGCGTCCCAGTGTGAAAGCACTCGGGCTTTCGCACTGGGACTGCAGGGGAGGTGTTTTTCAGGTTTACAGGCGCTTTACAGGTGCTATGTTTAGCCCAAAAGCGCCTGAAAAACTCCTCAGTGTGAAAGGGGTCTAAGCCCTGGTTCACATTGATGCTACTTTGAAATCACGCTACTTCACTTGAAGTAGCGCAATTTCAAAGTAGCAAGTTCAGCGCAATTTCAGGTGCTACTTGATAGACATCTATGTGGTTTCATACACAGATGTCTATTGAAGTCGCACCTGAAATCGCATTCAGGAACTACTTTCGCAAATCGGTGCGGCACATTGCCGCCAATATACTGTGACTTGTAATGCGATTTAATCTCTAAAATCGCATGACAAATCGATCCAATGTGAACCTAGGCTTTAGGTGAGAAATTGCTTTGCAAACCCAACAAACTGAAATGTTTGATTTGCCTCAATATTATATCCAGATTTGTCAAGTCTACAGAGAATCAAACATCATGGGTATATTAATAAAAAATTACATCAACAATAAATAAAAATTGCTTCAGCATTTCCAGAGCTGTTGCAAATAATCCTAATGTTTCCAATGTATCATATATAATCGAGTATAAGCTGACCCGAATATAAGCCGAGGCACCTAATTTTATCACAAAAAACTGGGAAAAGTTATTGACTCGAGTATAAGCCTAGGGTGAGAAATGAGCAGCTACTGTAAGTGTAAAAGAGGGTCCACAATGCCCATTTGCAGCCTCACTGTGCCCATTTGCAGCCATAGGTCCTCCGAACTTCAAACTTGGTAGTTAAGGGTTCCTAGATGCCCCCTAGCTGCAGTCTCTGGACTCAAAGGGTCCCGAAATGACATTGCTGCAGATGGACACAGTTGACCGACTTTGGGGCCCTGTATCTTGGGACCACTTAGTGCTAGAAACCCCATTTGGATATGTTGTAGTGCTAATTCCACTGGGTTTACAAGCCAAATTTGGGGTTCCTAGTACCAAGTGGCCCCCAGATACGAGGCCCCAAAGTCGGGTCGGAAAATGTCATTCTCTGCTGCAGAAAAGTGATTGACTCGAGTATAAGCCGAGGGGGGCACTTTCAGCACAAAAAAATGTGCTAATAAACTCGGCTTATACTCGAGTATATACGGTATGTATTTCCTATGATCATCAGCTCCATCTAATAACCAACGTGTGCTATATTAGTGATTGTGTTATTTCAGGAAGATACCGCCTTATGGCCACTAGACAGAACTGACAATCATAAAGAATATACATATTAGACACATTATGGGGATTATTCACAACACTTGTGTGAATGCTGAGTCATTTGCACAGCATTTTTTTTACAAATAGACCCCATAGTCTAGGCAAATGAAAAATGTGCCAACTGGCAGTTTTCCTGAATAATTATTGCTGTGTATAATATGTGTATAATTATTAAAGCACAGAGTTAATATTAGAGTATGAATGTAGGTGAACAGTTAAATATACAACAAAAATACAAATGTGTGAACTGTCTTGTCCAACAAAAACTTGTAATTTTGTAAAGTTCTTCTCCCAATCCAGATACCCTGCAAGATGCTGACCAATTACTTATATCCTCTGTAGTTAAAGTAATATAGCTTGGCCATCAGTGTTCTCGCCTCCAAACAGCAAGCTTGTTTGTTAGGTTCACAGCAGTGTGCAATGCAGGACAGCCTGATTGGCTTACAATGTTGCCCTGTTCTCTTCCAGTCTGAAGGCTGATCTACAGAGGATTACAGAAGGGTAGTAATAAGACCAAGGCACTGTTTAAAGGCTAAGTTCACCTTTTTTCTTCTAAATTCCAGCTCCCCTATGCACCAATATAGCATTCATGTACTTTTTTTGCAAAAATATCAAAGCTTTCCATAAAATCTACAGACACGTACATTATTGTCCTACATCCATGATTCCAAACGTATATATTGCTTCTGTCTTACGTCCTTACAGACTTTAGGTCATGACACAGGAAGGAGTTCACCAGTTGACCTCATTAGCACACCCCATACATCATCCACCCTCCCATTCCCAATTGCATGTTTTTTTAAATGAAATGCAATCAATCAGTGATCACCCTTCTCACTAAATACACAATCAGATTGCATAGTGCATGGCCATCTTTATACAAGTACATAGGAGGGAGTGGACAGAAATACTCAGGTGAATTTAGCCTTTAAAATACATTTAAAGCTGAGCTCTAGGATCATTTCTCTTTTCACCCCAACCTTCATCTCGCACTGCAGCCACAATCAGAATACATTTTTTATATTACTTCCTCTTATAGCCAAAAAAAATTAAATGTATTCACATTATTTCCTTTTCGCCAAAAAAAAAAAAAAAAAAAAAGACATCTGTCTGGTGGCAAGAAGGCACAATCTTTGCTGTGTAACATTATATCCCATAGATAATGGGCGTGCTTCACAAAACATTTCCCAGCTGTGCTAGATTCATCATCACTGATTTACATAAACTGTCCATCAAAGTGAATGAGCATTTTTGGGTGGGGCAAAGGGACTAGGGAAATCACCCCCTGTGAAAACTACAAGGGCAGATACACAAATCGTCACACAACCAGTCATCCTGCTAAAAAAAGGAGTTCTTATTTACTGAAAACGATGGCCCTTCTGCAGTACTGATGGGAGATACTTTGAGACTGGTTTACTCTGACAAAATTGGCAATATTAAGCAAACAAAAGAGACTGAGGAACGCAAAGCGATAGTTTATGCAATATGAATAGGAGCCCTTTAGGTATTTTTTTTTGGAAATACATAATTAGATTAAATGAAGACTTTTATATCTGTCTACACATTAACTAAATGGCTCAAACTCTGTTTATATAATCAGTTTGAATTCCATGTCACTAACGTCACTTTGTTCACTAAGTTCTTTGGATATGGATCAGTTTATAATCCTGGATTTTAAACAGTCCCACTTATTTCAAATACATTATATAGCACAATTACTCATCAATATGATTGCATTAATATCATATCATTTTTTTCCTGGTCTTTTCATTTCAAGTGTGTGGAAATGGTTTTTGTGAAGAGGAAGAACTTTGTGCTACATGTCCGGCAGACTGTGGGGAATGTTCACTCCCACATGATGTTCGAATGGCCATTGCTATTCCCGTGGCAGTCATTACCGCAGGCTTCATTTTATCTGCTATGGTAAATCCATATTCTTTATTTATTTATTAATAAGTCAGTTATATTCTTACTTAATTAAATATAAGGTTTGCAACACAAATGTAGATAGTTCAACGTTACTGTTTTATTCATAGTATTGCAATAGAAGTGGCCCATCTCTCACCCCAAGTCCAAACCTCATCTCATCATTGTTCCCATGAGTTAATCAAATTATGTATATGTTGTATGTATATGTTGTAAGGAACCATCATTTACCAGTGCCTTCTCCGAGGCAGTAGACACCACTCATTGACAAAAACAGAGTCCTTGTTGGTGTCTCTCTTTTGGTTATTGTTCTGGTAGCCATGCCCCTGTGGGGGTTGCTGAATGTAGTGGTTCACCTGTCACCCTGCCCAGCCAGACATCCATCTCTCAGTCACTCAGAGATATAGAACAGTTCATATGCTTTGTTTTTTGCTTTTTATTAAAGGGATTGAACTTGCATATGAAATAGGGAATTATGGGATGACCGGGAATATTCCGTGAAATTTGCTTGGGACTTCTATATATACTCCAGTATATACACTCCAGTCTTCTCTCCAGCACACACTCTTGCTTAAGAACTCTTATCCTTCTCTCTTCCAGCACTTCACTTGCTGTATACTGTTACTCCACCAGTACTTCCCTTGCTGCAGACTGTTATTCCTCCAGACTAGCTAGCACCACATGGTTAGGCCTGGCACTAACTCAGCCAGGCCTCAGTGAACTGTCTTTTGCGGGCAGGGACCTCAGGCCCCTGTGGTGAAGAGATAGTTCGGGTGCTAACTGTCCTCTGCACAGCTAACAATCCCAGATAGCTCTCTTCAGGCCCTGCCAGCCAGCATGGCTGCAATTACCTCTATCCAGTGCCCCTCCCACACTCCTCTCGCCTGGTTTTGCAACCATCTCAAACTGCAATCTCCCAGTTTTCTCAGGCATGACTCCCCAGTCCTCCCGACTGTGGTCCATTTACCAGCCCTCCCGTCTGCGGCCAGTTGTCCTCCCTAGAGACTCTTAGCAGCATTTTCTCCCACTGTCTTCACCTTGCTCTCTCATGTGCCTCTCTTTCCAGGATCTCTTCACTCCCCTGGATGCACCCGAGCTCCAGCCCTGGGTCACCCCCCCCTCAGACTGGGGAGCTCCCTGTGGGCCCCTACACCTCCACACTCTAACTCCAGCTCTTCCACCAGACGACTCCTCCCCCGCTGGGCTGACCCCTGAGTATTTAAGGAGGCCTGCCCCCTGCAAATCCAGGTTGGGGATTGGTCAGGGCTCCTTAGAATACCCCAGACAGGTCCACCTCTCCTCTCCTCTTCTCTTTCCAGTTCTTTCTAGCAAACTCTAGAAAGAAGAGGGAGGTCTCAGTGATGCTGCCTGTGGGTCACCAGCTGCTACCCTGAGCCACTCCCTGCCCAGAATGAAAACAAACAGGCCTAGCCACCAGCTAGACCTGCCTAAATTTAAAACTAGAGGGTGCTAAACTCTGTTGTAGCAATTACTTCTAGCAGACTTAAGTATGTCTCCAGTCTTTTGACTCCTGAAGCATGTGCCAAGTCCCCAACAACTCATATAACATGTTCACAGTCTCTGAAAATCTCCTGCAGCATATCTGCAGTCGCCAACTATCAAAATATACATTTTTTAATACGGTTCCCAATTGACTGCTGCTGCTAAGTTTTACTTTAGCTGTGCTATAGTTATGAACTATGTATTTGCTGTAAGAAACTCATCTACCAATTCTTTCTCCCAGTCAGCAGATAGTACTATGTGTTCTGAGCCATGTTTCTGCTGCTGTTTTTCCCCTTTTGGCTGGGTATGCAGTTGAAAATCAGATTTTTCTAGTGGCTTAAAGTATAGCAGAGGTATGCTGTAGGTGTATAGAGTTATATGTGGTCACTAAATGCTTAATTCTATATATTCTAAAATAGGGTCTGAGCAAAAGGGACCTTGTGTCAGAAACCATGAATCAGACTGAGACAGAAGTACAGTTAAGTCACACTTGTTTATTAATAATAATAATAATAATAATAAAAAGGTAAACAAAGTAAATGTAGTCAAAACATAGCCAGAGTGCAGGAACCAGAACGGATAGTCAGATAAACCAAAATGTCAGGGAGCCAGAGACGAGTGGAAGAAGGAATGTCAGCCAAGCAAGTCTTTAACAGGAACACAGGAGAGCGTCTGTGACCAAGGCGAAGGCAGAGATCATCTGGGCTGGACGGCTTAAGTAGGCATGACTGACGAGCAGGATATCATCAACAGGGGAGTCACTGTGGAGAGAAAGGAACTGGCAATTAGCCGACAGCTGAGCGGCCAACTTTGAGAAGAAAGGGATGAGCCAATATTTTTTGAAAACTGTTCCTGATTGTCTGCTTCTAAATTTTACTTATCTGGGCTATAACCCTGAACTCCAAATTAAGGTTTTGCCTGTAAGCTCAGTATTTTGCTTTAGTCTTCTGTCTGCAAAGTTGGCTGTCACCATTGGGGAAATCTGGGAATAAACATTTGATAGCAATAAGGTATATCTCAAGGCAAATATATATTTTTTGTTTGCTTTATAAAGAGTAGGGAATGGTTAAAACCTCTGTCAGTTTTTTTTCCATGTGTTTCATTAGAAAGATATTCATGCCATACCTCCAGACTTTAGACTTTCATATAGAGGCACAGCCTGGAGAAGGGATAATGCAAAAAGTTGGTGTGGCTACATAGTGCTGACTATTGGAAGTGCTTTAACTGGGCATGGTTAAATAGAGCATAAATCTACGCACAGTGTAAACTAAACACGCTTGCCACAGTCCTTGTATCCACAAAATGTTCTATAATTACTGTGCCACAAGTCTTAGGGCTCTTTCACACGGGCGGACCGTATGTCCGTATTTCATCCATCCGTTTTCGGATGAAATACGGACATACATGCATCCCTATAGGATAGCGGGTTTCAGCGGATGAACATCCGCTGACACCCGATATCGTCCGCCTCCGCTGTGGTCCGATTCTGCAGATGGAGGAAAACCCTATTTTTCCATCCATCTGCAGAGCGGATCGGATGAACACGGACAGACGGTCCGTGTTCATCCGATCCTCCATAGAGCAGAGCGGAGATCTGACAGGGCGGTCCCTGCAGAGTGTGCAGGGACCGCCCTGTCATCCGCCGGCTCAGCGGGAATCAACGGAGTGATCCCCGCTGAGCAGCGGATGTTCACGGGGCGGATCATCACGGATCCGGCCCGTGTGAAAGAGCCCTTACAGATACAAATAAACCTCAGGACAAAATATAATTTATAAAATCTCTTCCATTACATAGGCTTTTTTGTCTGATTCTGCCCTAAAGAGGAACCTAAATAATACACTTAAGGGCTACTTAGCAACTGCTGAGAAAATAAATACTTTGGTCAGAAGTATGTAGCATACAGGACAGCATATAGAGTGCAGCCCCCCTTAAAGTCCCTTTCAGGCCTCAGATCAGCCCCTTTAAATCTCTCCTCACATGTAAAATCTCCCCACCCTCCTTAAATTACCATGCACCAGGATCAGCACTCCGTTTAAACTTCTCTTCAGACCAGTGCCACTTAAACTTTACTTCAGACCCCAGACCACCCCTACTTATGGCTTCAGATCAGCCCCACTTCAGACCCCAGATCATCACCTCCCCTCTCCATAATCCCTTTAGATCTCAGACCAGTGTGAAGGTTCAGAGCACACTGAGGGAGTCCATTTTCAGACTACCCATGTAGCTTTGTGTCATGTGATCTTTTCAGGACTGTTCAAAGGGACTGTTCAGAGGTATACCTTTAGTCACTATGCTAAAACAAAAAACCATATATAAATGACAGAATATTTTTTTTATCTGCATACACAATATAGACACCAACAATTTTCCTAAGCCTACCTTAAAGGTCAAGTTTTGTTAAAAATAAACAAAAAAATCCAGCACAAGGTATGATACTTATATTAAATGACAAGGGACAATTTTGGTCTGCTTCCTCTTTTCATTGCTGGAAGCTATAGTACAACTTATATGTTGGGTGGGGGAGGAAACCAAAAAGGCAGGCATAGTCGACACTCTTGACGAGTGCCTATGAGGGGTCTAGCAGCTTGTATTAATCCCTACAGCACTGGAATATTATCGTCGTGGAGGTAGGGATGGCAGAGGGTGGAGCAGCCACCAGCACAGGCTACTAAACTAAAGTTAGGCTTTAACCACTTCAGCCCCGGACCAATTGGCAGCCAAAGGACCAGGCCCCTTTTTGCGATTCGGCACTGCGTCGCTTTAACTGACAATTGCGCGGTCGTGCGACGTGGCTCCAAACAAAATTGGCGTCCTTTTTTTCCCCACAAATAGAGCTTTCTTTTGGTGGTATTTGATAGCCCCTGCTTTTTTTATTTTTTTTTGCGCTATAAACAAAAATAGAGCGACAATTTTGAAAACAATGCAATATTTTTTTGCTTTTTGCTATAATAAATATCCCCAAAAAATATATAAAAAAAAATTTTTTTACCTCAGTTTAAGCCGATACGTATTTTTCTACATATTTTTGGTAAAAAAAATCGCAAGTAGCGATTATTGATTGGTTTGCGCAAAAGTTATAGCGTTTACAAAATAGGGGATAGTTTTATAGCATTTTTATTAATATTTTTTTTTTACTAGTAATGGCGGCGATCAGCGATTTTTATTGTGACTGCGACATTATGGCGGACACATCGGACATTTTTGACACATTTTTGGGACCATTGTCATTTATACAGCAATTAATGCTATTTAAATGCATTGATTCCTGTATAAATGACAGTTGTAGTGAAGGGGATAACCACTAGGGGGAGGGGAGGGGTTATGGGCTGTGACGTGTGTGTTTTTTTTTACATTAGGGGGCGGGGCTGACGTCTGACGTCATTGATCGGCTTTCCCGATGACCGGGAACAGCCAATCAATGACAGGCAGAGTAGGAAGCGCGTGGAGAGGTTTGTTTACACATACCTCTCCCCGTTCTTCAGCTCCGTAACCCGATCGCGGGACACCAGCGGCGATCGGGTCCGCTGGTCCCGCGGCCGGGGTCACGGAGCTCCCGACCGGGTCGCGAGCGCGCCGCTGGCGGCGCGCGCGCGCGCGACCCACAGGCAGGCAAATGCCCAATCACGTACAGGTACGTGCTTTTGCCTGCCCGTGCCATTCTGCTGATGTATATATGCAGTGGGCGGTCGGGAAGCGGTTAAAGAAGGACTTCAGTTCATTAGTGAACTGCTAAGCAACCACCCTGCACATCATCGGTGGTCAGTAGTACCCTAATGCCTCGTAAACACGAGCAGACTTTCCCGCGGGAATTTTTGGCGCCAAAAGTCCGGCGGACTAGGTTTTACGTTTTGGTTTAAAATTGTCAGCTGAACTCGGCAGTCCGGCGGACAATCCCGCGGTTAGTATGCTAGTCCGCCGGACTTTTGGAAATGAATGGACTTGCCGAAAGCGACGACAGCGGCAAGAACAGAAGAGACCCCGGAAGACCCCCGAAGACCCCCGAAGGCGGATCGAGACCCCCGAAGGCGGATCGAGACCCCCAGACGACGGCGGCGACGACGAAGAAGGTAGCTGGGCTCCTCTGCTCGGTTAAAGAGCTAGGTAAAATAGCGGAGGAGTCTGGTGAGAAGACCCCCCAAGAGGGAAGAAGACCCCCGGAGCAGTGCAGAAAAATATTTTTAAAAAATTGTGTGTTTTTTTTTTTTTACACTTTACACCTTAGGTGAATGGGTAGGGGTACATCGTACCCCATACTCATTCACATAGGGTTGGGGGCCGGGGGATCTTTAATAAGGGGGCCCCCGGATTCCGATAAGCCCCCCGCCCGCAGACCCCGACAACCAACGGCCAGGGTTGTCGGGAAGAGGCCCTTGTCCTCATCAACATGGGGACAAGGTGCTTTTGGGTGGGGGGGCCGCACGGCCCCCCTTTCCCCAGGGCACCTCCCATGTTGAGGGCATGCGGCCTGGTAAGGCTCAGGAGGGGGGGCGCTCGCTCGTCCCCGCCCCTTTCCTGGCCGGCCGGGCTGCGTGCTCGGATAAGGGTCTGAGATGGAGTTGGGGGGGACCCCCACACCGTTTTTGTTGTACACCCCACAATGTAGAGTTACTGAGGCTTAAGATCTATTTGCATGCCACTGTCTCTGTGGTTACTTCACCTTTGGAATTTTGCATAGTGTTGGGCAGGAGATCAATCCAATGGAAGAAAGAACTGGGTACACACCGCTCCTAAGCAGCCTGCGATATCTCACATACTGCTGTAAAAACCCAGGGTGCCTGCCTGGTCCGCAGCCAAAGTAGTCCTTGGAAAAAGAGAAAGGTAGCGGCACATCCAGGGATTAAAATATGTGAGGATGTCAGTGCTAGAACTTTGTACATAGTATCAGAGAGGATTTCACTCGTCCCCCCAGTAAGTCCACATGCTAGAGCTGAGAGTTCCAGTGCTGTTATAATCCCAGAACAGTCTCATGGAATCTGTGATGGTTGGGAGGTATTGTATGATCCATTCACTTACTCTCCTGTAGAGCCATCCGCAAGTGACAAGGTATTTATTCAGTTGTCACTGGATCAGGTGTCCCTATTAAAACATTTCCCCTCAACATTTTAGCTTTTCCCCCTTTTTAGGTCAAGCCACAATGTTCACCAGGGAAGCCTGACAGGAGTTCTCACTCCTCACTACTCTAGCCAAAAGAGAAAATTTGATTTCAGAAACACTTCAGAAGCAGCCCAACCCATGCAATCTAGTGAAGACCAGACACACTATATTTAGGTGAACTGGTGATGCATAGGCCCACAGTAACTAATTTATTAGCTAAAATAGTCAGTCATGCTCATTGTATACAGAATGTTGACAAATGTGTATGCTGTAGATAGTAGTAGTGATACATTTTTTGGGGGGATCAGAGGTATTAACAGCAGTTATGTATTTGATAGACCCAACTGCCAAGTAGATTGTCTAGATAAAACATATTTTGGGATCTTGCTAAACAAAATATTTTGTGCTCCTAAACTTATAAGAACAACATTGAAATTGGAAAAAGTATGATTAAGATTTGTTTCTCTGCTTTCATTTAATATGACAACTTTTACTTTCTTTATATTTCTTACGTTATATAGTGGTTTCATTACCAAAGGCAAAAAATGTTTTGGGATGAAAGTTGGATCATCAAGTACAATGATATAAGACAAGGTATGAAGTCAGAACATGCTAATACTTGTAATTTCTTTGCCCCAATTTTAAATTCATTTTTTATATGTAATACTGGAGTCTGCATGTGACCTTTTAAATCTCCATAAATGATCTTAGTCAGCACAGCAGCCTGTATCTGTTTTCATTGACAATGCACTTGCACACACATCAACATCCTTGTCTTTTATGAGGAGAAGCAGGCCACAGGAATGACAATGACATGTCATCAAAATCATGTTGTGGTAGCCCATGCTAATGCTCTTAATGGTTTTTGTGGTAGCATGCTCATCAAATCTAAGGTGTCAAATATATTGCTTCAAAAAATCATCCATAAATAACTATGACATATTGATGACCTATTTGATCTCTCTAACCTTTATAGTAAAAAGCATTTATTGCAATATGTACTCCGGAGAAGCCCAATCCATCCTCTTAAACCCCTGGAGGAGCGCTCCAGAGTCACATATAAGCAATTGAGGTACATTGCACATAATGTCCACCTGTTCAGATAGCTCAACTATATCCATTACTGCTGTCAATTCTGGAAAAAGGTACAGTATCTAGAGCCCACCAGAAGAAATGAGAGTGGGGGAACATCTACAAGCAGAATGCAAAGGGAGAAAAGGGGGTTTGGCTTATTGCGAGCAAGTGAGTGAAATAAAGGAAGGGAGAATAAAATGAGATGATGGGGAAAAGTTAAGGGGTAGATGTAATATAGGTATAGAGGCATACAAGGGGGTCTAATGTTTCTCTTGCAATTAGACAAGGAACCTGAGTGGTCATGGCAATAGCGGCTTGGATAATCTTGGAGAATGCAGATGATGGGGGAAAGATATAGAAGAGTAGTGTGGATAAGAAATGGAGTGGAAAAAAACAAACAAAGCTCACATAAGGGAGTAGTGATGAGCCAAACACTCCAGGGCTCAGGTAAAGTCTGGTGCCGAATCCGAACCTTTGTTGAAGTCAATGGTAGCCAAATAATAAAAATAAGATTTAGCTTTTTACTAGGCTAATAGGCAAGGGATTGATTAGAATAGTACGGGGGAGGGGGGGTTGAACCCTGCCCTGGGGTGCATGTACCAATGCACGATATGCATGATACCCACCTCCATGTTGAGGCCTGGTATAGGTTTCCACCAGCCAGACTGCATGTTCTGATAAGGGTGTGGTATGAATATTATGTGGGGACCCCATGCTTGTTTTTTTTTGTGGGGCCCCCATTAAAATTAATTCCAGACCTAAAGGACCTGGTATAATTTATGGGAGAATCCCCATGGCATTTTTTTACCACCTATAACAGACTCTTATCTAGAATAATGGTCTGGTATAGATGACTGAAATACACATTCAGGAAGTGTCATTCGGCTTGCGATTTAAAAAGAAAAACTCCAGGGCTCAGGTAAAGTCTGGTGCCAAAACCGAACCCTTGTTGAAGTCAACCGCCCGTGTCATTCTGCTTGCGATTAAAAAAAAAATTCCCTCTGTGAATGTCAGTGTTGCTGTAGTATTCTGTATACCACTTCACAGACAGAGCATCCCCAAGGCATGTCATTTTTAGAAGGTTTGCATTTTAATGTTTCACTTTAATCATTACTAAAATTGTTGCTCTGAACACCAGAACCAAAGCTCTTCCCTATTAGGGAGGTCACAAAAAGAGGGAGATGTAGAGATGTAGAGATGTAAAACAAGTGAAAGGTAATTGGAAATCAGTGTGGGTGGGGTGGAATTGTGGTATGTTGGATGCAAGCAAGAGCCTGAAAAGTTGTGGAGAACAGATGCCCATGCTTCTGCAACTCAGATTACCTAAAAATTGGTAGCAGTTGTGTGTGTTGGGAATGCTGGGTTAGGAAGGTGAGGTGGGATGTAAGCAAAGGTTATCGAGGGAGTAAGCACGGTAGGTGAACCTGGAAGGTGGATGGGTGTGGGGTAGGGTGACCAGACATCCCTGGATTGAGGACACTATACCTGGACCAAGTCTGTCCCCTGGTTTTGTCCCCGGATTGGAATTTAAACAGGGGCTGGGGCAAATTCAATAAAAAAAAATCTGAATTGCACCCCCCTCCTTTGCCGCTCCTACAAGCTTATGGGGGTTTATTTTTTTACATTATTTGTGCCCCTTTCTGATGATCATGTTCTGGTCGGAGCGGAGGGAATATTTCTTCAGTTTCGGGCGCATGCTCATTCAGCTCCACTCGCATGTTCTTCTGCCTTGGCTCAAGTCCCGGCCAGCTGCCTGCCTGTTTATCTCCTTGCCTTCCCTGGTGGAGTGATCTTCCTCTGCTCCCCACCCAGTAGTACCTGGGGCCCGGAGAGTAAGACTTGACAGGCTGTAAGGCCGGTGGCGGCAGCGGAGATGGGCAAAGAGTCGCCGATTGCTGCCATTACTATTAAAAAAAAAAACATGTGAAAAACTAGTGAG
>CM053026.1:359762608-360055768 GCA_028564925.1 Lithobates sylvaticus | reverse complement strand
CTTTCCTCCCTTCCTCTGGATCTCCCTACCCCAGAATGTCTAGTTAGCTCCTACCCTGTCCACCTTTTTGGAGATCTTTGAAAACTCATTTATTCAGGGAAGCCTACACCACTTCCACCACCTCCATCAAATCATTCCCCGCAGCTATTACTTTTTGTGCCACCTCCTCCTTACTTTAGATTGTAAACTTCATGAGCAGGGTCTCCCTATTCCTTCTGTATTGTAATTGCACTGTCTCCATTTATATTCTAAAATGCTGTGCAAACTGTCAGCTCTATAGAACTCCTGTATAGTATTCATTATATACTTTATATATATATATATATATATATATATATATATATATATATATATATATATATATATATATATATATATATATATATATATATAATGTGTGTGTTGTGGGAAAAAAAACTGTCTGACCCTTGTAAGTGCTCTTCTTGGGATGCTAATCTTAAAACAGTATTTCCTATCTTCAGATCATTCCACAGCTCGGAATCCTACAGGAAGTACACTCCAAGCTGCCAGCGCCTCTAATGGCAGTTGTATCACTACACTGAGCTCCGGCACAGGGGCTGTCAGCACTTCCAGACAGCAATTCTTCACCAAGACTGGCAGATAGTATGTCCTTATCAATCTTTTTTTTTCTCTCTCCAGTTCTCTACAGAAATTCAACTGAAATCTCTTTCCTTCTTGCTCAGTTATCTGTCTTGCTAAATCTGATATACCTTTGTTTCCATACAGAATTATCCTGACGTTTTTTTGAATAAGTCATTTAAATGTAAATAATTGTATACACCAGGAAAAAAAGTTGTTTGGCACATAGAAAGATAAAATGCACTGGATCAAATAGGAATTTGGACTTACTTCGAGTACCAGATGTATATAATTTAAAATGAGCTAAAGTTTTACTTTGTTATATTGCAGTATATATAAGTAGCAATGCTATACTTGTAATAATGAGTATGGCTTTTGTATTGCTCATTAAGTGTGTTTACAGTAACCAGCATTTCATTATTATTTATCTCCCCTAGCTCTGTCCAATGCCCTAACTGACCTAGCTCTGTCCACTAAAATTATTATTTTAGGCCCTATATAATATACATGTATTATAATATGCTAGATTAAATGATCATGATGAACAAAACAAGTCTGAAGACCTTATCTACATACCTTTTTCACATCACTGACTGAAAGTATTGAAGCAAGGAGGTCAGCAATATAGCCAGGAAACTAGCATCTGCTCTGTTTAGCTACAGATAGCAAACATTTTATGAGCTAAGGATGCTTTTACAAAAGGTTATGGTATCAGTTAATGCACTGTATTAGGCACCATTATACCAAAAAACTTTTACCTTGCATCTGAAAAAGGCAATATATTGAAATGTAGATCATTCATCATGACGGTCATTCTGGAAGTATTTCCAAAACTGACACTTATATACCTATATGGAGATTCTTGTTTGCATTTCTAGTAGCAAATCTAATGTAGGATAGAAATGTATGCAGCTGAAAAACTGAAGACTTTGTATTACTGAAGTAGATGGCGCAATGCTGAAGTATACGGTAGAGTGCAAGTACAGAAAGTCTGCAGAATTGATTTACTGCATGCCTCATACAATACATCACCACCTTCCACAGCTGACATGTTGTTCTACTGTTCACATGCCCTCTAAGACATTCTTTATGTCAGTAGAATTATATAATAATATGATATCTCTGCACCTACTAACATCAACAGCTCTCACTTCCGTTCATACCAAGTCATCATTCATTATTAAAAATCTAGCACAAGTACCATCGTTTAGCATGTAGGACTTGGCTCCAGCACACAAACCCATACAAAATACATATCTCTGAAATAACTGCTCATTTTTTTCATCCTTAACATTTGTTTCACCTTCTTTATCCTATACTGCCATGCAGAATACACAATAAAACGGGATTTAAATCAGCGGGGAGAGAGTTGTCTATTTCCTTACAGACAATTATCTAGACTGCAGGGGTCTCAAACTGGTGGCCCTCCAGGTGTTGCGAAACGACAAGTCCCATGAGGCCTTACAAGCATGACTCAATCAGGCAATCCATGTAGCTGGAGGGCCACCAGTTTGAGACTCCCGATAGATTGACGGTGCTATAACTAACCCAGGTTATTGTGGTTCAGTCTTTCTTAGCTGCTATATGGCATTTATTAAATAGACATATTTTAGGAGTAGTCCCTAGTGTAGGTTAGTTTATCTTAATTACTTAACCTTGAGTACATATCGTCACTGGAACATGACATAAGGGTCCAATAGAGACACAAACTGTAATAAATCACGTTTAAATGAGTGAAATGAGTGATCCTTTGTAAAGTTTTTGCTAGTGTACATTTCTCTGTGTAAGGTAGATCTCCCCTACCTTATACACTCTGTGTATCAGGGGTAATTTGGCATTACCAGGACATTAGGGATGAGCCAACCCCCCCCCCCCAGGTTTGGTTCACAGCAGAACATGCGAACAGATTTTGTTCGAACACCGTTAAAGTCTATGGGACATGAACATGAATAATCAAAAGTGCTCCTTTTAAAGGCTTATATGCAAGTTATTGTCATAAAAAGTGTTTGGGGACCTGGGCCCTGCCCCAGGGGACATGTATCAATGCAAAAAAAAGTTTTAAAAACGTCAGTTTATTCGGGAGCAGTTATTTTAACCACTTAAGCCCCGGACCAATTTGCAGCCAAAGGACCAGGCCCCTTTTTGAGATTCGGCACTGCGTCGCTTTAACTGACAATTGCGTGGTCATGCGACGTGGCTCCCAAACAAAATTGGCGTCCTTTTTTTCCCACAAATAGAGCTTTCTTTTGGTGGTATTTGATCACATCTGCGGTATAAATTTTTTGCGCTATAAACAAAAATAAAGGGCAATTTAGAAAAAAATGCAATATTTTTTACTTTTTGCTATAATAAATATCCCCAAAAAATATATAAAAAAAACATTATTTTTTCCTCAGTTTAGGCCGATACGTATTATTTTACATATTTTTGGTTAAAAAAAATTGCAATTAGCGATTATTGATTGGTTTGCGCAAAGGTTATAGCATTTACAAAATAGGGGATAGTTTTATAGCATTTTTATTAATAATTTATTTTTTACTAGTAATGGCGGTGATCAGCAATTTTTATTGTGACTGCGACATTATGGCGGACACATCGGACATTTTTGACACATTTTTGGGACCATTGCCATTTATACAGCAATCAGTGCTATTTAAATGCACTGATTCCTGTGTAAATGACACTGGCAGTGAAGGAGTTAACCACTAGGGGGCGGGGAGGGGTTAAGTATGTTCTGTGTGTGTTTTTTTTTATGGAAGGGGGGCGTGGCTTGGCATGTGACATCACTGATCGTCTTTCCCTATGACAGGGAACAGACGATCAGTGTCAGTCGCACTAGGAAGCACGGGGAGAGGTTTGTTTACACATACCTCTCCCCGTTCTTAAGCTCTGTGACCCGATCGCGAGACACCAGCGGCAATCGGGTCCGCGGGACACCAGCGGCAATCGGGTCCACAAGTCCCGCTGCCGCGGTCATGGAGCTCAGGACCGGTTTGCGAGCGCGCCACCGGCAGTGTGCGCGCAGCCCAGGCTGGGCTCTTAAAGGACAACGTACCTGTACATTGATGTGCCCAGTCGTGCCATTCTGCCGACGTATATGTGCAGGAGGCGGTCCTTAAGCGGTTAATAATGCTTAAAGTGAAACAATAAAAGTGAAAGATTCCTTTAAATTTTGTACCTGGGGGGTGTCTATAGTATGCCTGTAAAGTGGCGCATGTTTCCCGTGTTTAGAACAGTCCCAGAGCAAAATTACATTTCTAAAGGAAAAAAAGTAATTTAAAACTACTCGCAGCTATAATGAATTGTCCAATACACATAAATTTTGAAACATTGAAAAAAACGGCAAGGGATTCCCCCACAGTCCATTACTAAGCCCTTTGGGTCTGGTATGAATATTAAGGGGAACCATGGACCAAAATGTAAAAAAAAATGACGTGGGGGTCCGCCCAAATTCCATACCAGGCCCTTCAGTTCTGGTATGGATATTAAGGGGAACCCCGCACCAAAATTAAAAAAAAAATGGCGTGGGGTACCCAATTAAAAAAAAAGGAAAAAAAACAAGTGTCCGGAGGCTGTAGTAGCACCAATACAATAGAAGGTAAAGACATGTAGCAAAAGTGAAGGGATATTATAAAGGGTATCATAGACACTATTTGGAATTCCCTCACACCCCCACATCTTAATTGTTTGTGTTTGTTACAAATTTGTGTACCTGACAGGTACAGACACAATGCAGCTCAGCATTACTGGACACCATCCCTGGCCACTGCATCCATCACACAGATCATAATGTCCTAGGAGTTTTATACTGGGGGTGGGTGGAGTCTAATGGGGAACTGAAAGACTAGTTCCCCATCAGGTCCACAGCTATGGAGCCAATTCCCATGCATTGTCAATCATAACTTAAGGCAGACACGATGAGGAAGTTATTTTTCAGTTGCCCATTGGTGTCCGCCCACCCAATAGGTTCTGCAGCTGTATGGAGACTATTTCCAAATCAGGTCTCCCTCCTGTGTGACTCATCAATTCCTAAATATTGGCATTGCGATGTTTAGGTAATCACTAGTAACCTCTTTGATTATATTTAGCTTTCGGTCAGGGAATATCCCGGTCGACAGTTGAACGGGGCTAGGGATAGAGCCCTGTGCAGAAAGCTGCCACATTTATGACCGCTTCCCAACACAGACATGCCCCACTATGATTACTAGCCTCTCTCTGAATGCCTTAGTTACTGCCATTTTCCAAAATCGTCAAACTGGTGGTAATACTTTAAAAATCTGCAGCAGCCATAGTGACAGATTCCTAAAGTGGCAGTAGTAGGAAATAACAGAATTCTTTAGCATGTACTATTATTACAGAAACTGGCGCAAAGGCTTGCCTGAAATAGGTGCAGGTAGATTTAAAGTGGTTGTAAACCCTTACATAAACCCAGTGAAGAGACTGGCCTCAGGTGATACACAGACATAAAACAAATCCTCCTAGATAAGTTGGACCTGTTTATCTGCAGTCTTCTCTTCTTTACATCCGTACAAAGTCCAGAATTTTTAAGGCTGTCTAACAGTTTAGGAAAAAGGGGGTGCCGAGCTAAAGTTACACTCTTCAGAGTTCAGTAAGTAGAGCTATGAGGGCTCATTGGAGAGAAGGGACACTCACCCTTCACACAGCACACAGGAACAGAGCCAAGGCTGTCAATCAGCTGGAGGTCCCTCTCCTGTCACCATTTTTTCTTGGTGTCCGGAAAACTTGTCCAAAGTGATTCAGCTGACAGAAATGCCACTTCGAGCTCTTAATTGAGACAAGCACACACTATAGAAGGCTATGATGTGTTCATATTTCATGTCTGAGGTTTACAACCACTTTTTGGGACCTAGTGCCAAAAAAAAATTGTCATAAATACTTTATTAAATTCCTCGGCTGGAGTTTACAGAAACCACAGGGGAAGAACCTGGGTGCTGGTAAATAGAATCAAAATAAAATAAAGGCTGAACTGATTTACAGAGGGGACAGGTGGAAAAAATCTATCAGAGAGAATAAAAGGAACACAAATAAAAGGAAACCTGTGTATGAGTGAAGACTGTCACATATCTATGCTAAAGTATTACACATTTTCTAGGCTTTTGTGTCTTAACAATATACCTTTTTAACCAGAGAAAAAAGGTCTTTCCCATTGGATGTCTGATAGTTAAAAGACAAGTAAAAATCATCCTAACTTTATAAAGATAAAAGTAAAATTTCTCTAGGTAATCTGATGGTAGACTGCAGCGAGATTGTTTGGCAGTTGCTACAAGAAATGTACTGCTGAGTGCTTGTATAACTGAAAAACTCAGTAAGAGGAAACAAAACAATGAAAAACACTATTCTCCTTTCTCTAGCGATGGCAGGATAGTGGCTATTAAGAAAATCCCAAAGAAGACATTTACCCTTTCCAAAACTATACGGAGGGAAGTAAAGCAAATTCGGTAAATGTATGTCGTGTTCCAGTGCTAGAATAGAAATAGTTTAGATGTGTTATGTAATTCTGTGTTTTGTGCGTGCAGATATTTTTTTATTTATGGAACTTTAACATAATACTGAATGTAGCAACTTCATAGGTAGGTGCTAGAAGAGAGTATTGTTTTTGGGTCTTATCAGGAAGATTGCCAGGTAGATTTAGATGCTCTCTGCCTACCAGGGAGCAGGGATCCATTGATAGGGTCTACTCATGGTGTTCATGTGCTGCTGGTGTTGTCTGAATGTTTCACACTAGTCCAAAAGGAGGGCATATTGGACAGTGGGAGGAAACCTGACAAATGAGAGCACAGGCATAGTTACAACACTGGCCATTGGAAAGTGCCTCAGTGCATGCAGGGTGACTGTATATATGCAAGGGCACGCATGCATGCATGTGCTCAGGGTCTTTGGCTGGGGAGTGGGGTCTGCTGCTGCCCCTCCTCTATAGAAGCTATCATGCAGCCTTAGGTTGCTAACCTGAGGGCCTGAATCTGAAAATAGCTGCAACCCAGATGTCCTGCAGAGCTGACTGGAAGGGAGACACGCCCAGAAGGATCTGTTTCGGCCAACAGTGAGTACAGATCTGTGTCATGGGGCCTGTCCTGTGAGGGTCACCCCTTCAGCTAGTAAAGTCAGTGGACAGGTATTAGTCAAAGGAGATGCTAGTGAGTGTCCTGAAGATAAACAGTTTCATCAAGTCTGCTGCCAGAGCAAGCAAAGGCCTTATTGTTGCCATACAATTGATGTATGGTATAACAGCAAGCCTTTTACCACATGTAATCTGTGAGGCTGAGTGAGAGTTGTTCTCAGTTGTAATTAGTTCCAGTTGTAGTATCTCACTATTCCATCCTCCTATCCATGTTCCAACGAGAAATGATAAAAATAAAAAACCCTGGTTTGATTATTGGAAACGAGTGGATGAGAATGCGGGCGGTTGTGTGAAAACCCTTAGTAACTGGCTGTGAGATAAGAAGGGGAAAAGCCCAGTGAAGTCCACAAACATCAATCCCTAAGGGGTCAGTGCTACACTGAAGATTGCCATTAAGTTAAGAGAAGACCTTTTTATCGGGCTGGAGGAAACAGTCATTACAGTGGGTTTTCGTGCACTAAAAAATGTGAAAGTGAAAATTGTCTGTGCTGCTCAGTGGCCAATCACAGCTGGGATCTGGCAGAAAGCTATAAATAAAAAAGATGCTCAATACAAAAAGTCTAATATATAATATATATTCATATATCTAACATAACTCTAGCTTATTCTATAGTTTAGATTTCATCACCTCTCATCTTTTGTAGGGATCTTGATCATCCTAATCTTTGCAAATTTATTGGTGGTTGTGCAGAAGTTCCAAATGTGGCTATTATCACAGAATATTGCCCTAAAGGAAGTTTGCATGATGTACTTGAGAGTGAAGATGTCCCACTGAACTGGGGTTTCAGGTAATCACTTGTGTGTAATGTGTGTCTATGCTGCCTCTCGCCCCCTTACGTTAAATGACAGATTGTAAGCAAAAAATAAAATTTTTAAGGCCTCATGCACACTGGGTGTCAAAAACGTTTTAAAGGGCGGTTGACATTTTTTTTCTGCCTCTAAATGCCTCTCTGTGTTTGTGGCCTGATGATATCTATTTGAGAGACAAAACCCATACAAGTAGGGGCAAGCAGTTCTCTCGGCTCTCTAAGTCCATACACAGATAGCATCAGCTTTCGCCTTCAGAGTGGCGACCAGTGGCAGTTATAATAATTACAGGCAGATGATCCCTGGGTGCCGGGGGACACAATGTGTGTAGATTTTTATTATGTGTTGATGTGTTTTAATAAAGATGTTTTTGGACGATGATATCCCTCTCTGCTTTACACTCATGTTGCGCTCCAACTGGTCTGTGTAAAAAGAAACAGCATTAAGGACACCTAGCCACGCACAGCAGAGCTGTGGAAAGCCTTCTTTTGGTCCCTTTTGGCATAAGCCATAAGAGGTCAACTACATTTGGTGAGTTTGGACCCATTGGGTTTGGGGCACAGCACATATGGAGTGAATTAAAGTGGAATAGCACTGCCACTTTATGAGCACTGGCATTGATTATTAGAGGATGTGATTGATCTATACATCAATCAATTTTTTCAATGAATACTTTACACTTGTTTATCACACTGGAGAGAAGGGAAGGGATCCCTGATGCTGTACATACACTCGAGTAGTACGATAGTAGGAAGGACAACATCAGCCTGGGCTCCCGCCAGGCCACGCCCCCAATATATTTTTCTCTTCGCCCCCCCCCCCCCGGAGCTTAGTCATGGGGGCACTGAACAAGCACACAAGCCTGAGCGACACACTTATCACAATGGACTTTCTTGTTTGAATGTTTAATGAATATTATTTTTATGGAGTCACAGATTGTACTTAATTCAGACACTGACACTTTTAGGCACATTTTACTTGAATGATATTCGTATCCAACATTTTATTTATTTAATACATTCATTACTTATTTAGGTTCTTTTGTTTTTGGATATATGCATCATGTGTAGATGAAAAAAAAAAAACAGTAGCACACTTTATACCATTTGCCTCTCTGTGTTAGCTTGGGTGTCCACGAACTGATAGGTTACAGGCATTTAGAGCCAGGGACGTCCAGAGTCAGAATAAAAAAATTCAGGGCCAGTGCATTCTACACACGTGTAAACACGTCTAAAGGTGCCTAAACACTAGGAGTGTTTGGTACCTGAGGTGGTACCAAATGACTTAATATTCTGGCCAATTAAATGAATGAACAGCATAACGTTTGTCACGCATGAATGTGTCTAAACACTTTAAGAAAAAAAATGTGGCTTTAGACACATTTTTAATTCTGCTTTTTCCTGCCATGATAAAGGCATTTAGAAGAGTTATGCCCCGTACATACGGTCGGACATTCCGACCACAAAATCCGTCAGATTTTTTTCCGACAGATTTTGTCCGAAACTTGTGTTGAACACACACGGTTGGACAAAGTTGTCAGAAAATCCGATCGTTCTGAACGAGGTGACGTATAACACGTACGATGGGACTATGTAGAGGCCAGTAGCCAATAGCTTTCGTCTCCAAATTTCCTCTGAGCGTGGCACTTTGTGCGTCAGATGGGATTTTGTTGTCGGAAAATTTCAGATCCTGCGCTCAAATTTTTCCCGTCGGACACTCCGACGGAAAAAGCCCGCTAGGGCCCACACACACGATCGGATTTTACGACAGCATAACCCGATCAGACTTTTTCCATCGGAATATCCGACCGTGTGTACGGTGCATATCAGTGTGAACAAGGCCTAAAGAAATAGGTCTTACTGCTCTAAAACTTTCTATGCAGGTTTAATACATTCCAAACTATGATATGTAGCGAGTTAGGAACACTGGACGTCTGTTGTATGTCCTGTTCTTCTTTGCCTCTGTCGCTCCACTCTCAACTGTATCCATGTATCTATGACACCATGCAATAAAATACCAATCGGTTTCATAAGATAAATACTGCCGGCCGGCAGTCATCTTCTCTAAACTCATTCAAATCAAATCTAAAAACGTTTTTCTTTAGACAAGCTTTCACGTAATTGTGCCTCTTTTCCTCTGTTTTACCCTGTGTATTTTTCTGTTTCTGTTTCTCTTGTCTTTGTAAAGCGCTTTGGGAAACTTAAAGGCGCCTATAAAAATAAAGCGTATTTTTATTTTTCCGTTCTATCACTTCCCGACCGGACCATAGACAAATAACGTCCGTCAGAAGTGGAATACCAGGGTTATGGCTGCAGCAATATGCCATAACCCCCCTATTGTTTTTTTCATCCCACAACTCTCTAACTGATAAAAGTGGTCCGAGTGGTGGATTCGCTGCTGGATCACTTTTAGAAACTGCGGGAGGGGTCGCCAACTTTCCGATGGTTGGCTTACCTGGATGAACTTACCTGGTGGCTTACCTGGATGGCTTACCTGGTAGAATCGATCCAGCGGTTGCCGTGGCTGGTAACAGAGATGAGTGCAGGAAAGATGACCTCTGCTCATTTCTATGGCCTAGGAGGACCGGAGTGACATCACTTCCAGTTTCGGCCCAATGTAAATAAGGCAATTATTTTTTTTATTTTTTTTAAAGCATTCGATCAATGTTTTTTTCTAATGCATTATATTGTAGAGGAAAAAATTGGGGTCTTATTGACCCCAGATCTCTTCATAAAGAGGACATGTCACTGCTTATGTCTATCACAAGGGATGTTTACATTCCTTGTGATAGGAATAAAAGTGATAAAAAAAAAAACTGTAATAAAATAAATAACTAAAAAAAATAAAAAATGAAAGCGCTAAAGCACTAGATCTCTTCTGTAACTTCAAACTGGTAACCTGTAGACATTTTTAAAGCATCTTTTTTGGAGATTTTGAAAGTACTGTAGTTTAGCGCCATTCTACGAGCATGCACAATTTTAAACCTTGACATGTTGGGTATCTATTTACTCGGTGTAACATACTTTTTCATATTTTACAAAAAAATTGGGTTATGCATTGTGTTTTTTTTTTTTTATTTAGTCCAAAAAAAACAGCGTTTGAAAAATACTGTGAGTGTGGCCGCATTAGTTTTCTTTTTTTTTTTTACATGGTAATCTTGCTAGTAAGTCTGTTGTTTTTCAAAAGAACAAGAACAAGCTGTTCTGCCTATGTAGTAAGTAAGAGTGTTGAGACAAACCATTTAACACTTAAAGGGGTGCTTACAATTATCAGCTTTTATTTATTTATGTAAAACCTTTAACCCAAAAGAAAAAAAAAACAGTTGTAACTGCTTATAAGTGTTATCTGGAGTTTGATTATAATTTGTTTAGTGCATCTAAATATGCTAGTACATCTTAGAGACTGACAATGCTGCTGTCCAAAGGTGTCTCTGTTGCTTCTATATCCAAGATTTATGAAATCCAGCTGTTCTGTCATATTTGCTAAATGTTTTGACAAGCTTATTTTATATATGCTTGCTTACAGATCACATAATAAAAATTCTTTGGATCAAAATGAACAAGGTGCATCACCTACTGATTTAATATTTTTTTGGGGGAATCCAATAATGAGACCATTACATGACAGTTCTCAGATCCTTGTGAAGGGGGTACTGGGTTCTCTATTAATTTTACATTGTGGAGAATGCAGCAAAGTAGTGTGAGACTCTGGTAGAGAAAGAGGAAAATCCAGGAACTCAATGTATAATGAAAAGTTTAGATTTGGGTGGATTGATCCTTTAGGAGAAAAAAGTTCATATTTAATGTTAGTCTTCCAATGACCAATTTCTTTCAGGTTGGTTTCCGTGCCCATAGGTTATACTATAATGTCTAGTGTGTACTATATAGTATATAGTAATACAATAGTTATCCGAGGTAACTAAAATAATTTTAATTAACATTACTTTTTATGTTACCTATACCTAACACAAACTTTTGCAGGTCTCATCAAAATTTCTAAGTTATGAGCTGTATCAAATGAAATCAAGCAAAATGGCAGCCCCCTGTGGCCTCCCTTCAGCAGGCTTGCTAATTGTAGCAGAAAATTGCAACGGTGCAAAATAAGAAAACAATATCAAGTAATGGCAGGAAGCAAAAACTGTTAAAATACAATGTGGCTTTTTAGTGTTCATAGTATCACTTTTATTGTAATGTAGGTTTAGCAAAATACTGTAATAAATAAGTTGCATGTGAATATCTGCTTGGTAAAATTAAAAAAAATAGGAAGCAAATACTAAAGCAAGGTGAGCAGAAGAAGTAATACATCAAGACATACTTGTCCTTGCACTTTGTGTTGACACATCACCCTGCTGTCTCTACAGAGAGCCTGCAGTTGCTTACTTAGGGATCCATTAATGACCTGTGCTTCAAAGGGAGCCATACAGTAATGCTTTGCATAGCAAAAGGTGTGCAAATATTTACAGCTATATATTGTTAACTTTTTTTGCTTGTATATTTGTGTGGGTGAGCTTATACATGAATATATATAATAATGTTTTTTATATATATGTATATATATATATATATATATATATATATATATATATATATATATATATATATATATATATACACACACACACACACACACACACACACACACACACACACACACACACACACACACACACATATATACATATACACACACATACAATGGATAAAAAGTAAGCTGTGCTCTTGGAAACTGGACATTAAAATAACATTATAAAAATGCCAGTAGCTTTGCAGTGAGTCTTTCAACATTCTTTTTAACATTTTTGCAATAGCGTTTATTACATGTTAGAGTTTTTTTAGGGTTTTTTTTTTTTCAATGGATCAAAAACATTTAACGTTGGTGAGCCACGTTTTTGAGCGTTTATCGAGGTTTATGAGCGTTTGGCATTTTTTGTGGTCAGAAAAATGACTCCTGAACGCGATTTTATGGCGTTCAGAAAACAGCCCATAAACTCCACAGCTGATAAACATCCAAAAACGTCCATGTGTGCATGGACACATAGGATAACATAGAGGGGAGTTTATGGCCTGTTAAAAAAAAGCCGCCCAAACTCCCAAAAATGGGTGTTTATGAGCTTCAGTATGCAAGGATCCTTAAAGTGACATATTAACCAAATAAGTGAACACAAAAAGAATGAAAAAAAAAAGTGATTGAAAATGTTAAGGAAGTCCCAACCAGTAAAACATGTGACTTATGTAGAGTCCCCGAATATCTATTGAAGATTCTGATGGTTCCTTCAATGAAGGATGAACCTGCAGCCACAGGTTCAGTGAAAATCTTGTGACTTTATAATGTGAACACAGTGAATCCACCATCACGCAAAGTGCATGCTTACCAGCTGCACAAGTTTAAGCACTTGTGGCTAATACCCAGTCAGGGCCTTTTCCACCAAAGGGTTGCTTACAAAGCATATACAGTGGTGTGAAAAAGTGTTTGCCCCCTTCCTCATTTCCTGTTCCTTTGCATGTTTGTCACACTTAAGTGTTTCGGAACATCAAACCAATTTAAACAATAGTCAAGGACAACACAAGTAAACACAAAATGCAATTTGTAAATGAAGGTGTTTATTATTAAAGGTGAAAAAAAATCCAAACCATCATGACCCTGTGTGAAAAAGTGATTGCCCCCCTTGTTAAAACATACTATAACTGTGGTTGTCCACACCTGAGTTCAATTTCTCTAGCCACACCCAGCCTGATTATTGCCACACCTGTTCACAATCAAGGCATCACTTAAATAGGAGCTGCTTGACACAGTAAGGTCCACCAGAAGATCCTTAAAAGCTACACATCATGCCAAGACCCAAAGAAATTCAGGAACAATTGAGAAAGAAAGTAATTGAGATCTATCAGTCTGGAAAGGGTTATAAAGCCATTTCCAAAGCTTTGGGAATCCAGCGAACCACAGTGAGAGCCATTATCCACAAATGGCGAAGACATGGAACAATGGTGAACCTTCCCAGGAGTGGCCGGCCGCCCAAAATTACCCCAAGAGCGCAGCGACGACTCATCCAAGAGGTCACAAAATACCCCACAACAACGTCCAAGGAACTGCAGGCCTCACTTGCCTCAGTTAAGGTCAGCGTTCATGCCTCCACCATCAGGAAAAGACTGGGCAAAAATGGCCTGCATGGCAGAGTTCCAAGGAGAAAACCACTGCTGAGCAAAAAGAACATCAAAGCTCGTCTCAATTTCTCCACAACACATCTTGATGATCCCCAAGACTTTTGGGACAACATTCTGTGGACCGATGAGACAAAAGTGGAACTCTTTGGAAGGTGTGTGTCCAAGTATATCTGGCGTAGAAGGAACACTGCATTTCAGAAAAAGAACATTATACCAACAGTAAAATATGGTGGTGGTAGTGTGATGGTCTGGGGCTGTTTTGCTGCTTCAGGACCTGGAAGACTTGCCGTGATAAAAGGAACTATGAATTCTGCTGTCTACCAAGAGATCCTGAAGGAGAATGTCTGACCATCTGTTCGTGTACTCAAGCTGAAACGAACTTGGGTTCTGCAGCAGGACAATGATCCTAAACACACCAGCAAGTCCACCACCGAATGGCTGAAGAAAAAACAAAATGAAGACTTTGGAGTGGCCTAGCCAAAGTCCTGACCTGAATCCTATTAAGATGTTGTGGTATGACCTTAAAAAGGCCGTTCATGCTCGAAAACCCTCTAATGTAACTGAATTAGGACAATTCTGCAAAGATGAGTGGGCCAAAATTCCTCCAGGACGCTGTAAAAGCCTCATTGCACGTTATCGCAAACGCTTGGTTGCAGTTGTTGCTGCTAAGGGTGGCCCAACCAGTTATTAGGTTTAGGGGGCAATCACTTTTTCACACAGGGCCATGATGGTTTGGATTTTTTTTCACCTTTAATAATAAACAACTTCATTTACAAATTGCATTTTGTGTTTACTTGTGTTGTCCTTGACTATTGTTTAAATTGGTTTGATGTTCCGAAACACTTAAGTGTGACAAACATGCAAAGGAACAGGAAATGAGGAAGGGGGCAAACACTTTTTCACACCACTGTACATATTCAGTAAAAAGTTCCAATAAAAACATGTGGCCGGCCAGCAACAATACAAACGGCCGTGCAAGCGGGAGTCGGGACGTATAACATGGTGACGTCAGCATGTCGTTCCTCCCAATGTGTTTCGTCACTAATCTGACGTCGTCCTGGGGCATGCATACTTACACCTTCTTTGTATTTAATGCCTTTAAGATGATCACTTCTGTTTTATTGGTAATGGTGAATATTATGCTTATTCTTACATATTGAATTACATAACATGGAAAGTATTTTCTGCTGTGTTCAGGTTTTCGTTTGCTAATGACATAGCAAATGGAATGGCATATCTACATCAGCATAAAATGTTTCATCCTCGGCTTAAATCCACAAACTGTGTCATTGATGATCGATGGGTTTGTAAAATTACAGGTGAGTAAAGCTTTCCTTTTTTTTATTATTTAGAAAGAATAAGATAAGTAAGCAATCACTTGTATTGAATTGTTTTTTGCTTTAATTTGCTAAATGTTGGCTAGTTCTTGGACCCATTGCCTGTATTAAGATATTTCCAAGCAGAGTATGGAAATTGGCAGATAGTAGGTGTCATTAGCATTTAGCATGGGCCCCTCTAAGGCTAAAGGTACCTTCAGACATAAGATAAACTTCTCCCAAACCAGCTGGTTATGGTGACCGCCATTTCTAGCACTAATACTCGTTCAATGTGCAAATAGATCATCGAAAATACTGAGTTGTCATCAGTACAGGAATAGAGTTGTTCTTGTGACAACTGTCTAAGAGAAGATTACTTTCATTTTAGAGAGATTTCCTCTCACTTCCAGTTATGTCTACAGTATAGGAATGGAAGTGAAATCTCCCAAATGGGAACTGGATGGCAAACTCCCTTACTATATTAAATAGAAATAGGAATTTGGGACTAGATATTCTTTAACTAGTGAGTATGCCTAATGAAGTAGTCACAGAGTATATATTAGTCCTCTATTAGGTATAATGGTAGTTTAAAAAATTCTGTGGCTGAAGAGCTTGGAATTTGTATGCTATCATTTGGGCTCCTGTATGACAGTCTAAACAAGATCAAAATCACGTTATTATGTGATATACAAGGCTCATTGATTAAAGATTTCTTAATTTATGACTCACGTGCTTCCTTCCCAAAGCCTGGTACACACAGACCGAATGTCCGGCAAAATGGGCCGGTTCAACAGAAATCGGCTGACATTCAGCCCATGTGTGTTGCAGCTCTGTCAATGGGCATGACTGAAAAAAAGGTCTGCAGATCGGATTCTGATCAGCGCTCTCAGCCAATGGCCGAGAGCACTGACCAGAGTATTCTGGCAGAGGGCCGTCCCCCTGTCAGGACACAATAGCACAGCAACGTTGGATAGTTGGATAGTTAGTACAGCTGCTCCTCCTGAGCTGTCAGTTTTTTTTCATTCAGCCCTGCTGGGTTGAATGAAAAAAAAAAACTACTAGTGTTTACTAGGCTTTAACAGATGTGCAGTCTACTGTGGGGGAGTTTCAGCAAAACTGGCAGTGTTGGCAATCTAGAAAGCAGTGGGCAGGGAGTATGGACAGGTGCTGATTAATAAGCTGCAGGCTTGTGAATCAGCAGTGACAATGCTGATAGCCACACCCACTGCAAAAAAATTTTCAGCCCACTGTAGTGCAAAGAGGCCGAGCCTGCATGAGAGTGACAGCTCTGCTCTGAATACTGGAGCAGTGCAGCATTGTTGCCCCATAATCACAGGAAGTTGGATTATGTGGATTTAAAGTGTTACTAAACCCAGGACCCTACGTTCACTATATCTAGTCTCCTAAAGTATACAGAACATGGAAATCATTTTAGTAAATATAAACTGCTAAATACCTTTTCTCATCAGCAGTATATAGCAGTCTTGTGACTTCTATCATTGCCCAGTTAAAGTTTGTAGGAGGAGTTTTCATACTGCACTGGCTGTCCTATCAGGATGCAGGACCACTGACCCTCTGTCTGGACTGTGCTGATCACATGCCCTCTCCCAAGAAAAAAAAAAAAAACTCTCTAACAATACACACCAAACTGAGCATGTGCAGCCTCACTTCAGTAACTCTGTCCTATCCAGACATGTTTTGGAGACAATGCAAGAAGGGGAGGATCTGTGCATACAGGATCAAACTGCTTTTTTACACAATGCAGTAGAGTAACCCCTTAGGTTCCACAGTGAGTATAACAAGCATGCTTTGCTGCATATACAGACTGATTTTACTGTTGTGGGTTTAGTAACACTTTAAAGACAATTCCAAGTAGATACATTTATAATTAGGTGATGCAGCATATTTAAAAAAAATAGTACTGGCTAGTTATCAAAACTCTGGCATCACAAATTCTGAAATTAACTCAGTTAATGTGTTATTATCGTTCTTTGCTTTCTTTTAGATTATGGTTTGGACAATTTCCGCAAAGCAGTTTCTGCAGGTGAATATGATACATACCAAAACACACCAGGTCAAGCATACATACCACTGGAAGTTCAGTCCATGTCCAGCCAGGGGAAATCTGCAGAAGCTGATATAAATAGGTACTAAAAATATGTTTAAATGTGCAAGCATTCGGTACATCTTTGTCTAGAGAACACGCTTTCATGACACCAATGAAGGGGCACAATTCTTCCCAGTGACACAAACAATGGGGCATGATTCTTCCCACCCAATGACACCTTTCACTGACACCAAAAACGGGGCATTGTTTACTCTCACTGATGGCAGGACTCTACTTCGAATGGCCACAGCCTGGCCCCCGTGAAGTCTAAAGGACAGTAAACTGGCCCTTTGTTTAGAACGTTTGGAGACCCCTGGACTAGAAGACAAAAAATCTCTTCAATATCAATACTGATGACTGATCTACAATTCTATGGCTGATCTAAGGGCAAGGTGTTGCACCCAGGCACTGCTTGTCGGCCTTAGTGAGTTGAATATTTAATTTTATATACTATTGTGTAGGTTTACCATCCTTGTTTATGCAAAGTAAACAACACATATCGGATTTACATGTCAGTGGAACATTCTTCAACATTTAACCTGGTCTCGGGCTGCACACATACACACATTTAGTAGTATGATATGGCAAGAATATGTAGCTTTGTGGTTAATAAAAATAAAATGATGTATTATTTAATTTTAATTATATACAATAATTAATTAAAATATATGTAATTAAATTACAATAATTAATAATTTTGAAGTTTAATATGAAAGGATAGTGCCAAATAAATCCGCCCTTTGGGACTATCACTCCGCGCTCCTGGATTAAAAGTACTTCAGTTCAGTTGATCACAAAAAAAGTAAGTATCCAATAATGACTATTTGATCTTACAAAAGCAGCTACTATATAAAACAGTAAAATCGGTGATAAGGCAATATTAAAATCCTGGTAGATTTTGAAGTTTGCTTT
Source organism: Lithobates sylvaticus (assembly GCA_028564925.1). NCBI lineage: Eukaryota > Metazoa > Chordata > Amphibia > Anura > Ranidae > Lithobates > Lithobates sylvaticus. The sequence continues at coordinate 360,037,726 of CM053026.1, read as the reverse complement.
TAAAAAGCAGTCTAACATTTTTGTTACATTAAAGCTTAGGAAGAATGCACAGTTTATTTTGTGAATAACTGTCCTGGACAATAAATTGTGCTTTTCAGCTACGCCGTTATTTTACTGGAGATAGCGATCAGAAATGACCCTGCATCGGTAAGTTATTTATTCCTTTTTTCTTCACAGATTCAACGTTTTATTTGCTTTTATGTTTAGTCAAACACAAGAAAAAAAATATTTCTTAACTGCACAGTACAGGACACAGGAATTTAACCATGGCTGGGTTATATGCAGTTGTGAATGGGTAATTGGACACTGGCAAAAAAAGATGCAAGAACATTCCCTATATAGCTCTTCCCACTCTCAGCAAGCCTCAGTTTTGTACTGAGCCTTGGGGTACTGTACCCAAACGCTGCCTGAAATAAGATGCCGGGCTAGCCTGTAACATCACTTCGGACACTGGATCTTGAGTGGGCACTCCCCTTAGCATGCAGCTCATCGTGTTGGGTTAGCCATGGTCCATCAGCCAGTGGAGCCTTATCCCTGAAGACACCTTTGAACATCCCCATCAAAGGAGAGTGAAGCCAGGATGGGGCTTGTCCTAAAAGGTTTCTCCAATCAACTAAGGCATCTGCCGTGGAAGGTATGGGCTGAGTGCCTTTCCCTGGTCCCAAGCCTGCTATTATTTTGATTTTGGTGGCTTGTAGCACAGCATGGAGCAAAAGCACAAGCTGTCAGGCTTCTGTGTTGCAGGACGGTTGTATGGGTCAGCCATTGTGCTTGTGCAAGCTCAGTCTTGCATACACCATTTTTCTATCTCTTGGCATGGTCTGTATAGCTGGCAATGCTGATTATTGCTCACACAGTACAGCACAGTGATCCTTGGACCGTTCCTGGGCCCCAACTGCCTACAGTGCCTGAAGCAAATGGCTTTACCTTTCCCTCCCCACATTAGTGATGGTTTTGAGTACCTCTTTGGAGATCATAGTCACAAAAGGCAGGGAGTCAAGGGTCTTGTGAGCTCAGACTCAGCTAACTGCTTGGGGGAGGGTGAGAGTTTGTCTCATGTCTCCTCAGTTCTGAACACTGCCTCCATTGGGAACACACACCTCCTCCTTCCTATCTAAAGAGGAATTCTCAGTCACCATGTCTGACTTAAAGTAGAATCTCAACCTTATATCAGGCCATAGATTGCAGGGGGCAGAAAAGAGCAATTCAGCCTCTCCTTCAAGTTGGCTGTCACAGATGCAGCACTACCTGATGAGGTTGATAAGGAAGATCCGCCCTCTGGTTCTGAGGAAATTGGATCAGGATGGGATGCTTCCTGCTGAGATATTTTCAAAGATAAAAATGCCATTGCTACTCTAATTTAAGCGTTTTGTTTATGTTTTGCTCAGAAATGCCCCATCGAGGAGGGTTTCATTAAGAAATGGATAGAAATGGATAGTCTCTGTGCTTCACCCAGCCATTTATTGCTTTCATAAAACCTTGATGGCTCTTGTAGAAAATGTTATTTACATTTACTGCATACAATTTGCCTGTAACCTTTACTGCATACAATTAACCAGCTATCCAAGATTAGCCTTCTCTGGCTCAAATGCTTGTTGATAGACCTCCCAAACATAAGATGTGTCTCTAAAAAATGCCTATTTTGTACCCCTATGGACACATACAGTACATCAAGGAGATTACTAGGGGTAAGAGTTTTCTCTTGCCAAAGAAAAGAAGATTCCTGCTTCAGCTTATAGGCCTTTGGCTCCTGAGTCTAGGAAGAGTTAGGTTTCCAAGCTTTAATTCTAAACCTGGGGCACACTTCTGTTGGAAGACATGAACTTCAAAATCCAAATCCTCCAAGTCTGGGAACATGCCCTCTTGCCATTGAAGATGTGTCAGAGACTTTTGGGTCCAGAGCGGAACATCCAGGGTCTACAAACTAGAGTTTTGGACTTTTATCCATTTCATGCTATTACATTTGCCATCTTCCCTGAAAAACAAGTAGATCTACATGCTGCTTTTTACCAGCTATTATTATGGATGAGGAACGATTTCAGGATTTATTGTTGAATGTATTGTAAAGCGCTGCGTAAACTGTTGGCGCTATATAAATCCTGTATAATAATAACCCATTCACTGTCCAAGGCAAGTGAAGGCACTCATCCCATTCTGGATCTTAAGACTTCCAACTTGTTCCTGTGGATACAAAAATTCTTCATGGAATCTGACGAGTCTGTCATTGCATTCCTTTCTACTGACCTTCTGGCCTCTGTGGACATCAGGGTTGCCTACCCCATCCCCATCTTTCCACCTCATCAACACTATTTGCATTTTACTGTGGGCATACAGCATTACCAGGTTGTTGCCCTTCCTTTTGACCTGTCCACCACACCATGGATCTTCACCAAGGAGCTTGCCCTGATCTTAGCTCTGCTTTCAGGTTGGAATATCCACATTTGAAGATATCTGGATGATCTCCTGTTAAAAGACTCGTCCACCACAACCTGCTAGCTAATGTCCACCAGACAGCGCAGACTGAATACAGAATAGCAGATGGATCTTCAATCCCCAGAAGTCATTGCTGGACTTGACTCTTAGCTTGGAGTACCATGGCCTGATATTGTATACAGCTCTATCCAGGATCTTTCTGCCCAGGGACAAACTGTTTCTTCACTCACACGCTTGGGCCCTTTGGTCCCAGAGCCAGCTATCAATTCATGCTTGCATAAGGGTTCTGGATCTGATGATATCGTACATCCATTTTCACTCCAGACCATTGCAACTCAACATTCTGGCAGTGTGGGACAACCATAATCGGTTTGTAGACCACCCCATGCATCTGACCTGCAAGGCCAGATTTTTCCTAATGTGGTGGATTTCCAAACTGGCACTAGACTCTAGGAAAACTCTCTCCTCAAAGACATGAAAAGTTCTCACAATGTATGCCAGCCTGTAATGCTGGGGAGGAGTCCTGGATGGTCTCTCAGTACAGGGGACTTGGTCATAGAAGGAAACTCAACTTCCCATCAACATTCTAGAATCCAGGGTATTTCAGTTGTCACTTCAATGCTGCACCTCACAGCTGTGAGAATACCTGACCAGAATACCAGAATCCAGTTGGACAGTGCCTTGGCAGTGGCCTACATCAACCATCAGGAGGCACCAGAAATCAGGGCAAGAAGTGGATGGAACTTCTTGTTCTAGCCATGTCTGCCATCCATATTGCAGGTGAGACCAATTGACAAGTTGATTTTATCAGTGTCTGGATCCTGGGTACTGGTCTCTCCATCCAGGCATGTTCCAAGTACTTTGTCAAAACTGACACTCAGGTCAAGCAACACATTGAACAGATTTTTCATTAGCCCCAGGGACTCTCATGCAGTAGATTCTCTAGTGACTCAGTGCAATCAGTTCAACCTGGTCTTCCGATTGATTCTGATCGAGATTGAGGGCATTCTGGTGATCCTTTTTGCACTGAAATGGACCAGGAGGATATGGTATTTGAACATACTCAGACTCCTGGCAGACTCTCTGTGGGTCCTTCTGGTCCATCATGCTTTTTGGTCACTGGCTTTACTGGCATGGTTGTTGAAATCCAGTTCTAAGGCATAGGGGCCTATCAGATTCAATCATACCTACACTTCAAAAAGTTAGGAAGTTGACTTCTTGCAAAGTCTACCACTACACCGGGAAGGCCTATTTTGCGTGTTGCAAGGCTAGAAAAATCCATCCTAGTAAGTACTCTATGGGATGCATTCTGGCTTTTCACCAGTCTGGTCTGGACCAGCATCTAGCCCAGAATACCATCATGGGGTAAATCTTGGCCCATTCTGTTTCAGAGACTGCTGGCCTCTCATTCCTCATTTAAGACCTTTGTGCAACAAGTTGCACATTGCTCCTTCTGTGCATTTCCCTGTGACATTGTAACATTTTAACCTGTTAATTTATTTACTAAATGTTGCCAGTGTTGTCAACTGTCAGTATTTTTACTGGCTGACAGTAAATACCAGTGGCGGGAAAAGGTTGTCAGCAAAAAATACAGCTGTGACGCTCCCTGTGTTCTGGTGGCACTGGTGGTTCTGGCAAAGGCGATGCCTGAGCGCGTCACGTGATGTCATGGTATAAGGGAGCCCAGCGGAGTGGCTGGAGCCTTGTGTGCATTTCTGCGGGGGGGGGGGGGGGGACACGGCAAGCCGAGAGAGGGACTGTCAGTGCTGTTTGGACTAGAGTGGGCTGAAAGGACCACCTGGCGTGGAGAGAGACTGTCACTCAGGAGGGGACGTGTTGTGTCAGTGAGGTGACATCGTCATCTGTGCTGCTGCACACTACTATCAGTTTCGTGTCACTGTGAGAGTCAATTTTATTTGTGGGCCTGCCCTTTCTAATTTCTTGCCCTCCTGTCCCTGAGCTACTTACTTACTATATAAAAAAAAAATAGGAAATAGGAAAATATGTTTTTTACCTTAATATCCACCTTAAATCACATTGCTAATTGCATATTGTACTTGTTTGTAGCCTAAATACTGAAATTTGCACTTAGAACTGTAATTTTGTAATTTTTGGAAATGCAAGTAAAAACTTGGCTGTATTTGACTACATTTTGGGTGTTGTGTCAGTAAATTTTAATCTGAATAACACTGAATGTCGCCAAGGCATGTATCCCGAGTACTTGGAAACAATCTACCCCTCCGACACTTTGACAGGGATTTGCCAGGGTGAATGATATTCAGACCAGGGAAGACCTTACCGCGGCAGATACAGTAAGTCTGCAGGTCAGACTAAGAAATGGTATTACTGGGAAAAATTCAAATGCTCCTCCAATTATACACAATATATTAGGATATCCCCCCACTTAAACCCAGCCTTAAACTTCTCCACAACTTTATCCCTGACCTGTCTGGTGTGTTCCTTTGCCTTCATGATGCTTCATGATGCTGTTTGGTCACTAAGGTTCTCTAACGAACCTATGAGGGCTTCACAGAACAGCTGTATTTATACTGAGAATATATTACACACAGATGGACTCTATTTACTAATTAGGTGACTTCTGAAGGAAATTGGTTCCACTAGATTTTAGTTAGGGGTATCAGAGTAAAGGGGGCTGATTACAAATGCACACCACACTTTTCAGATATTTATATGTAAAAAAAATTGAAAACATGGCTCTTAGGGGCATCTGGCATCTTTTTTTGTGCCTCTAAATGCCCCTGCATGTTAGCCCATGTGTCTACGCACACATAGGCATTTAGAGAGTTTAGAAGCAGAAAGAAACACTGCAAGGAGCAGTGGGATTTTGGGAGAAAAAGAAATGCTTGACATGTGTTAACATATCTAAATGTGCTTTAACACTAGGTGTGATTAGCCCTTGAGCCTTAATTAATTTCAGTGACCAAAATACATTATTCTGGCCACTGAAATGAATTGATGATGATATATCACGCTATATGAGCACTTTATGGATCACTTTTTGTATCAATATTTATATTTTATGAAATATATTCACGCTATATGATGTTGTAAGCTGTATGACGACAACAGTCGATTGTATATATATATTTTTTTTTATTCTTGGAATTTATACACACATCACTTTAGTTAACATTTTTTTTTTTTTTTTGCTGCAGGTTCAGCAGATCATTAAGGGGATAGCGCAGCACAAGATTTATTTATTTATCACTGAAATTAATTAATATCCAAGCGCTTGACACGCCAAAACACCTGCATTTACAAACATTAAGCATTTTTTTCTAGCCAAGAACAAAGGACAAAAACATCCAGTGCGCATAAGGTCTAAAGGATGGAAAGGGTGCACACAACTTGAGCCAGGGAATAATCTATGTGTTAGAGATGAAAGAGAATGACTGTGGTATCTGCATGGAAGGTTGCATAATAAAGATCAGATAGCTGGGACTGGATGAGGACACTCAAAAGAACAAGGGAAATACAAAGATAAACAGAGCTAGAAACACAAATGTAAATAATTTTAATTATTTGTCATGACATATGGTCTCCAGGAAGCATTTGAAGCGGCAGGATTAAGAGGATTTAATGAGATGCTTAGGTAACATTCAGGATGCAAAGATGAAACCGCATATACATAATGCATAATCATGATCACTCAGCGTTCAGAAGAGGATAAACTATTGACATGCCTTCAGGGAAAATAAAGCATACCACAATGGACCACACAGAAGGCTTATAGTATTTTATAGTATTTTCCCTGAGGATTCCAGTCTTCGGAATTGAATTTGATCACTTTTTTTAATGGCTCATAAATAAAATGTTGGAATTTTTTTTTAATTGTTCACTTCTGTCTTTATTGCTTAGAAAGGAGACACAAATTCGGCAGAGTACTGCTGCCTCCCATTACCAGAGTTAATAAAGGTCAAATCAGATAATGCCTGTCCATGCCCATCAGAATATGTGGAGGTGAGTCACTGCAACACTAAGCAAAAGAAGTAACTTTTACATGGTCATGTATGCATTTCTATTTTTGGTTGCTATTTAAAGAAGATATAAATGCCACCATTAAACCAGTTAAAGATTAAGTAAAGTGAATCTATGCATGCACTTTTACACAAGCCTTTCTTCATTTCTGTATTTCATAAGAATTTTGGAGAAATACATCTTCAAACTTTGCAACAGGTGCACACAAATCTAGTCATTTGCAGCTTGTTAAGAATAAGTTATTGTTCATAGTCCGGGCACAGGTACAATTTAAGAATAAAAAAAACATGTGTTATACAGAGGAAGCATAAGTACTGGAAACTGTCTCCTGAAATCACGTGCTGAGCTGCTGTATAAAAAAAAATCTGTGTACCTAAACTGGCCATAGATGGTGCGAATCACAGCTGGTTCAGCAGGCACCAGTTGAGATTCAAACCATTTATGGGCAGGATGATTGTTCTCAAATTGATCGATCAACTTGGGTACAACCAGCATGTCAGATTTTTCATGTGATTATTGCCAGCAACTATAACCACTAGCAATAATTACTGTGTGTTCTCCTGGAAGGGATGGCTCCCTGCACCTGTAGAACACAATAGCTCCACGAGAGGCATTCCCCCATCAACACTGACAATGCTGATGGGGAGAATCAAGCCTGGACTGGAGTGGATATGGCCTTGGCAATATTTAGACATTGCTGTAACCAACTCCAGCCCATTACGTAGCTAGAGATTCTCAACCATGTAAGTAAATGGACCGGGTAATGTCAGTGGTTGTTAAGCATCCGCTGCTTCCATAGCAACGCTTGGCAGCTGGAAGCTGTCACATTTGTTCACGATGAATACTATAAACATTCTGTGTTCAGACAAATGTTTGAGTATGCAGCGTATAGTCTGAACTTACACTGAGCAATGATCTCATCGTTGCAGTACCACTTGTATTCTGCATTCATTTGCTGAACTATACCAAATTTCTCATGACTGTAATGGAAGAAAACTATATCCTCTTTTCAAGAGCATAGCACTAAAGCCTCATTCCACCTGTAAGTATTTTGTAGCTCAGAGCTTGAAGCTCCAAAACTTTCAACATCCAAAATCTCATGGTTTTCAGTCATGCCTGTTCACACCGAAGCATAGTGTCACTTGAAGCTTGTATATCAAGAAAGTACTCCTTGTGAGCTACAAGCTTCAAACGTCAAGCATTTTTCACTGCAATGTAAATCTCCAAAAAAAAGAAAAAAAAAACATGTGTGTCACACATTTTTTCCATTGGCTAGAAATAATTAAAATTAAAAGTGCTTAAGCAAAAACATCTACAAAAATGGCTATACAAGTGCTCAAAAGAATCCTGAAAGATCGACCAAAGACGCTGTGCCGTTTTAAAAACAAGAACAGTTAATTCAAATCAGTTTTACAAAAATGTGAAATTACAGGCCTCAATAAAGCAAACAAAAGACTGCTGTTATCAATTGAGAAGCACTTGTGCTGTGTCTAATACCTAGATCACTTTATGCCAGTGTATTAAGTTAATCCAAGGTGACCTGCCTCAGTGATATCGTAGCAGAGGCTTTTCACTACACATGAAGACTGCAATGTATCTATGTGCTACTGCGACTGATCCAGATCTGACATGAAAAATACCCTGGATTTCCACTTTCTCTAATTTCTACTGCAGCTGATCAGGAGGTGTAGAAGCCAAAACCTTGCACAAAGGCCTACATTTGAGCAAATAAAGAAACTGCTCTATAAGATGAATCCGAACAAAGTCAGTCCCGTGGATATGATGATGACACTGGTAAGTATATATTTCAATATCATATTTCATATACTTTGTTACAGAGCTAAACAAGAGCTCCCATGTTAAAAAAATAAAATAAAATTATAAACAGAGCTAAGGCATATTTCTATTCTGTAACTTTAGAAAACATATACTGATTATGTTTATCAAATGCCTGTAATAACTGTTATGCATGGTCTAGTACAGTAGAAATGTTGTTCCTATTTGTGCATGATCCATTTTTATGGTATGTGTATGCATCCTAAGTTATGTGTACAGTACGTAACACATACAGATATGTATTACCTATTGCAGTACTCCCCCTACCATTCCCTTCATCTGATTTTATCTCTAGAAAGAGTTTAAGAGCCATCCTCTACTTCCTGGACTGAGATGTTGGCTCAGACCCACTCATGTAATCCTGGTGCCTAAGCAGCTCTTGGCTGTGTTCACAAATTTCATACACAGTCCTGTTAATCTAACTAGTTTAAAATTTGAAGTCTTGTCATTGGGGGAGACTGAGGAAATGCTTTCTCCTGCTTGCAGCAGACTGTTGCCATCATCACTGACTGTAATTCAAGGACAGTTTTTTTTATGATAAATGGTATAGCTTTTTAAAATAAGGTTAGGAATTGATTCATGCAGACTTGTAAAGTTGGTTAAAGGTCCACTTTAAGCAGAACAAAATAAGCCTTAAGCTACATGGGCACTTTTTAGCTCAGTTGCGATACCAAAACTAATTTAATAATTTGCTATGATGAGTGGTCCCCCAGCCTCTGGTAATTCATGAATAGCTGTCATTAGCAGCTGAGAAGCTGTCAATCACGTGTCATTCATAAAAAAAATTAAAAACTTAAAAAAATTGTGATTTCTCCTTACCGGTCTCCTGTTCTTCCCCTGGCCCCTGTGTGTCCTCTTCCTGTAGTGCTGATGCCCCCCCCCCCCCCCAGTCCTCAAAGGTGATGAGATCAAGGTCCTGGCTTCATTTCCATCTCATGTTCAGGATAATAAGTGTGGAGGTCAGTAAACATGCCTCTCATTTTGAGCATCTCTTCATTTTGTGAATGAACATGGCAGAGCTCAATGTGAAGCAATTCCGTGTTCAGTGTTAATGAGTGCTGAACAGCAGTGGAGAAGATTGAGGACTCTGTGACCTCAATATTTTTCTGTCACAAAGGAGAAACATCAGGGGTTTGACCCCTGATATTTCTCCAAAAATTATCTGTCACAATCTTTATATACTGTTCACAAGGTCCTTATCCTCTGGGGACAGCACTAAAGTAAAAAAAGTAAGCAAATTAAAAAAAAAAAAAATAACCTGTTGCTGCCCTTGTAACACATAAGGAGCTTTAACGCTCACACGCTAAACATAGGCGTCACTGGGCGACTGATGTTCCTTTGCTAAGAACGTGCTCACATCATGCTCCCAGCACAGAGACTGAGCTATTAAAGACAGCTCTCCAATTCTACTAATGATCTGTAGCCAGAGGGACCAGCACCTGTTCATGTGACCACAGTCAATCACAGTGGTCACCATCACTGATTTCAACACATTCAAGTGAATAGGTCGCACCAAAAAACACTCTGTAACCAGGTGTAATGTACAAGGTTGTGGAGCAACCTCATTTACTCAAATTGGTAGAATTCTTGCCACAGCATGCGTACAACCCCATCTGACTGCCTTTGCAGCTTAAGAAGGGCAGTCAGGGGGCAGTAAACCGGTAAAACTGTGGCTGAGGCACCTATTTTCACCATTCTCTCCTCTCTGCCTGTGTATACAAGCCCTATGCTAAGTGAACTTACATTTTGCAAAATTGAAATTCTCTGTCCCATATGTAAATCAACCTCAAAAAAGTTCTCATTCTTTAAGGGCCCATTCAAACACACGTGAATTATGGCAATGCATGCTAAATCGTGCATGTTGACATGCATTACATCATGCATTACCACAACGTATGACAGCCCACCTGCTCTATGTGCAATGCATTGCAGTGCCATTCATTTGCATGCAGCAACGCCACCACGCATGTCCAGAAGGGAGGACGGGTATCACTGACCAGCCGGCAGTGTTTTTGTGTCTATGTGATCGAACAATTTTACGCTTGTACGTTTTTTAATTTATTACTTGGAAATAAAATTTATGCCAGTATTACACATTACTTTTTTATATCTGAGCAATTAGTGGGAATCTTCCTGGTGGAGTGGACAGAGTAGAGGGACCGTTTCCTTTCTGGATGATCGTTTCTTGCCTGACTATTTACAACAGCTGATCCCCGTTCAGGAAGCCACCTACTTCACAGCTTACAGTGGTGTGAAAAAGTGTTTGCCCCCTTCCTCATTTCCTGTTCCTTTGCATGTTTGTCACACTTAAGTGTTTCGGAACATCAAACCAATTTAAACAATAGTCAAGGACAACACAAGTAAACACAAAATGCAATTTGTAAATGAAGGTGTTTATTATTAAAGGTGAAAAAAAATCCAAACCATCATGGCCCTGTGTGAAAAAGTGATTGCCCCCCTTGTTAAAACATACTATAACAGTGGTTGTCCACACCTGAGTTCAATTTCTCTAGCCACACCCAGGCCTGATTATTGCCACACCTGTTCACAATCAAGTCATCACTTAAATAGGAGCTGCTTGACACAGTAAGGTCCACCAGAAGATCCTTAAAAGCTACACATCATGCCGAGACCCAAAGAAATTCAGGAACAATTGAGAAAGAAAGTAATTGAGATCTATCAGTCTGGAAAGGGTTATAAAGCCATTTCCAAAGCTTTGGGAATCCAGCGAACCACAGTGAGAGCCATTATCCACAAATGGCGAAGACATGGAACAGTGGTGAACCTTCCCAGGAGTGGCCGGCCGCCCAAAATTACCCCAAGAGCGCAGCGACGACTCATCCAAGAGGTCAAAAAAGACCCCACAACAATGTCCAAGGAACTGCAGGCCTCACTTGCCTCAGTTAAGGTCAGCGTTCATGCCTCCACCATCAGGAAAAGACTGGGCAAAAATGGCCTGCATGGCAGAGTTCCAAGGAGAAAACCACTGCTGAGCAAAAAGAACATCAAAGCTCGTCTCAATTTCTCCACAACACATCTTGATGATCCCCAAGACTTTTGGGACAACATTCTATGGACCGATGAGACAAAAGTGGAACTCTTTGGAAGGTGTGTGTCCAAGTATATCTGGCGTAGAAGGAACACTGCATTTCAGAAAAAGAACATTATACCAACAGTAAAATATGGTGGTGGTAGTGTGATGGTCTGGGGCTGTTTTGCTGCTTCAGGACCTGGAAGACTTGCCGTGATAAAAGGAACTATGAATTCTGCTGTCTACCAAGAGATCCTGAAGGAGAATGTCCGACCATCTGTTCGTGTACTCAAGCTGAAACGAACTTGGGTTCTGCAGCAGGACAATGATCCTAAACACACCAGCAAGTCCACCACCGAATGGCTGAAGAAAAACAAAATGAAGACTTTGGAGTGGCCTAGCCAAAGTCCTGACCTGAATCCTATTGAGATGTTGTGGTATGACCTTAAAAAGGCCGTTCATGCTCGAAAACCCTCTAATGTAACTGAATTAGGACAATTCTGCAAAGATGAGTGGGCCAAAATTCCTCCAGGACGCTGTAAAAGCCTCATTGCACGTTATCGCAAACGCTTGGTTGCAGTTGTTGCTGCTAAGGGTGGCCCAACCAGTTATTAGGTTTAGGGGGCAATCACTTTTTCACACAGGGCCATGATGGTTTGGATTTTTTTTCACCTTTAATAATAAACACCTTCATTTACAAATTGCATTTTGTGTTTACTTGTGTTGTCCTTGACTATTGTTTAAATTGGTTTGATGTTCCGAAACACTTAAGTGTGACAAACATGCAAAGGAACAGGAAATGAGGAAGGGGGCAAACACTTTTTCACACCACTGTATATGCCCATATAGCTTAGCCATCCGGTAAGCGTGTATTTTATCCGGTGGTTGGGCCTCACAACCTTGTATGTCACAGTCTAAGTGATAGATAGTCACTGTGGTGCTTTCTTCTTCTATCTAATTTGGATCATCTTACATGGAAGTCACAAATTAGAACAGGACTATTTGCACTGGATTACAATTAGATTGTGGACTTTTTGGATATTATTCATTTTATATTTTTTATTTTTTAGGTTGTTATCTATGTGCTCCTCCATGGCCATAGACTCTATTGTGTAAACTGTTAATTCTGGTCATACAATATTTCCATATTTTATTATACAGATGTATTAATACTTTTTTTATAATTTTAATCATTTTTTTGTTTCACTGGCGCAGCTTTATACAATTCCCTATTTATCTATGTGTGTGTATCCCACTTTTAGCAGCCGCCTTTTTTGGATTGGTTTTTATCTCTAGCGCGGTTTATTCGCATTTTGAGGCTTCTGTTGGTCAAGAGAGGAGTGGTGGAGAAGGGGGCCTGCTCAGTGATGCCTTTCAAATTTTTTTTGGTCCTCGATGCCCAGGGCTGTCAGCTTCCACATCCCATTGGCAGCATCTTCATCATATGGTGGGAGATTATCGTGGGGCCAAAACAGATATGTAGAGCTTTTCAGCTGACGATCCACTTGGTTTCTAGGTCATGAGAATAGACCACTGGCCAGAACTTGCCCAGAATGCAATAGAGCTGCTAGGATGCCCTGCATCCAGCATGCTTTCCTAACAGGCATTCATTACTGCCGGCTGACATTTATCAAAATGAATCAGTCCTGGATTAGCAGCAACTATCAATCCCCTGATGCCGATGTCGCTGATTAAGTGCTTTCTGGATCTCGAATCTCTGAAAGACTCTCTAGGCTGCCTAGCTTTGTGGGTGTTGATTTCATCTGGAAGAATTTTTTGTGGTGTAGGTTTAATGGGCACAAATAACACCCAAGGACCAATTTTTCCGCACCTGTTTGACAGTTGCATATCATTGTTATTTTTGACAGCAAGGCCAACTCTTGCCTTTATCAAGAGTACCTCTATAGGGTTACAGTGTGAAATAACCTCAAGGTAAATAGTGGTGATGAAAACGCAATAATGTGAACAATACACATATATATTACACACCCAGTGAATAGTAGTGTGTGGAAAATGAACTTCCCCAATTGGATGTACACTCACTGACACTTTTTGCCTCACACCCTCATGTTCGGCAAAAATAGCATTGCACCCCTTTAGGGTTGTGGGTATCACATCAATCAATGCAAGCATCCAAAGACAAATAGGAATCCATAATCTCAGTGTCAGTGTTTGTTGTATAAAAGAAAAAAACATCTCCATAGTTTCCTGGACGGCAGATGTGAAAACTGTTTAGAGTGACAAAATGCTCAAAAAACACTCATGTTGAAATGTTTTGTGTATTTCTATTGAAGTCTATGAGGCCCAATCTGCCAAAAAGAAGCTCATGTACTTTTTTTTGAGTGACAGGCATTTTGCTTTAAGCGACAGAACACTCAGATGTGAACAGGGGCTCCTGAAATGAATGGGATTTGCCTTGATGAATGTTTTAGAGCTTCAAGCGTTAAGCAAAAAATTGCTCAGGTGTAAACGGGGCCTTACATAACTGTGAAGCCGCGTACACGCGGTCGGATTTTCCTGCGGGAAATGTTCGATGTGAGCGAGTTGTCGGAAAGTCTGACCGTGTGTATGCTCCATCAAACATTTGCTGTTGAAATCTCCACACACAAATGTTTGAGAGCAGGCTCTCAAATTTTCCGACAACAAAACTTGTTGTAGGAAAGTCAGATCGTGTGTACACAAGTTCGTCGCACAAAAGTTCACGCATGCTCTAATTCAAGCAGAAGGAGCCTCACTGGATATTGAACTTCCCTTTTCTCGGGTCGTAGTACGTGTCGTCACCGCGTTCTCAAGTTCTGAATTTTTGGCCAACATTTGTGTGACCTTGTGTATGCAAGACAATTTTGAGCCAAGATCCTTTGGAAAAAAATCCATGGTTTTGTTGTCGGAAAATCCGATCGTGTGTACGGGGCATAAGGCAACAGTGAAAGGGTTAGAGATTTCCTCTCACTTTCTATTTTAAAAAAAGACAGGCTGACGTAAGGGAGTGTGAGACCTCTTTACCAAAGGAATTAAACTAGTTTTATGCCGCTTTAATCAAGTGGGGGGTGAGCCTCATTTTGCTTAGGACATGCGTTTAGGTCTGTTAAGGTTAATAAGAGAAAATCTGCAGAGACCTGATAAGATATCAGGCATAAATGTGCCTTTCAATTGGCAGATGTCTTTTGCAGACATCTTTAATAGCAAAAGGTGGTGCTTTCTTGCTTAAAATCCTTCCAATTACAAGGAAGTCTAGCATTTCTTGCCTTAGCGATTATTGTCAGGTAGCTTTGACTTCTATTGTAGTTAAATGTTTTGAGAAATTAATCTTAAATAATACTAAACTGTCTAGTTCCCCAGGGCTGGATAGCTACCAGTTGGCTTTTAGATAACAGAGTAGATCTACAGAGAATGTTACATTCTGTATTGTCTCACTTGTAAAACAATAATAATTATATCTGCATGCTTTTTATTGATTTTAGTTCAGGATTTAATACAGTTTTGCCAATGAAACTTGTTGCTAATTTAACTAATTTTTTTGGGACAGAGCCCAACCCTTCGTAAACAGGGTTTTGGATTTCATGTCCCTTAATACAAAAATACCACAGCCCCTTTTTGTTTGTTTATTTTATACACTTATGACTGTGTCTCTTGCTTAGAGGTGGACTCTGTGTTAAAATTTGCAGATGACACCACGGTAATGGAGAAAATAAGGGACGGTGACGAGTCTACATACCGTCAGGATATTAAAGCCTAGTTGGTTGGTGCAGAGAGAACAACTTAAAATCAAAAATCAAATGTAGCTAATTATTATTGATTTTAGGAAAGTAAGGGACGTTATCTACAAGCCGGTGGTGGATGGAGATTTTTGGGAACAATAATTAGGGACCTGTCATGGACAGGGTACATATCCCTGGTGCTCACCATTGTCTGGTGGGCAATGCTCATCAGGGACAATATTTTTTGAGGGAGCTATGGAGGGCAGGCTTTTCAGAGCAGGTCCTCCTTAACTTTTATTAAGCTTAAATTGAAAGTGTGTTAACTTATCACATTTCTCACAGGATTCTACATGGGGCATGACAGAAATGCCTCACAGAGGGTAATAAAAACAGTACATAAAATTATTACAGCTTACCAAGCTTTGAGGAATTGGGGGAGGGGAGGTGCCTTCAGAGAGCAATTATTATTTTAGAGAATATTTCACATCCTGGTAATGTTCTGAATACCTTGCGGTAGATGGTATAAAAGTATTTTTTCCGGTACTACCAGGTTGCGGAATAGCTTCTCTCCTCGATCCATGCGGCTTTTGAATGCTAGAAGTGTTTTGGAATAAACTGATTGGGGGGTTATATATTTATTATGGTATGAGTATTGTGTTCAGTTTTAATGTTAGGTGTGGAATTCTTTTTGGCTCCATTCACACTAGAGCGACTCCATAGTCGCACAATTTCCAGTGTGACTTTGATCCGACTTTACACTCAATGGATCTAAGTCACATTAAAAGTCGCACCAAAAGTAGTACAGGCACCTTTTCAAAGTCGAACGGGTGCCATTTAAAAGAATAGGCTGCAACTTGTCATGCGACTTTGATGTTCAAAATGACATGACATGACAAGTCGCACAAGTGGGAATGGAGCCTTATTGTGAGGGAGCTACAACTGTGTTTACTTTTATGAATATTATTGTAAAATGATAATACATTTTCTGATTCTAATTCGGATTCTATGTCTATGAGACAGGAATTGAAAGTATATCTCCCTATTGGGACACCAACCAAAAACAAAACTTGGCAGGGGTTTTAACCATCTCTGCTTTATTCAAAGCTTTAAAAAAGGTTTTGATATACTTTAATGGCAACTTTATTGGCATTTAATACATAAGAAATCTTTCTTTATGCACTTGTTATATGAAAATATAGTATGTTTTGAAATATACTATTACATATAGTTAAGTTATTAACTAGCAGATAAAACTAAGCTGATATTCAATTCAAACAGTTTAAAGCATAATATCCTAACTGTGTAATTTAATGGCTAATTTGGGCTTTGAGTATTCTCTCAAGTAATAGATTTTCAGTGGCAGTTTGAAAGACGTACTGTACAATATTTACAGAGAATGTTACAGCACAGATGGCGTTGATTGTTTTGTGGCATTTATATACCAGAAATAATGTAGTATTTATGACACTGATGAAATGTGGGAAAAACAGATGGTAGGGTATAAATTGCAAAGCTTCATTTTTTAAGACTCTGTGTTAGAGACACAAGAATTACTAAGAAGGAGGCACTGCACCAGTTCCTACATTAATTGGTGCGCCAGAAAAGTAATTAATTGAACGTGTGAACCGACACACTTTGAAGTGCAAATAACCATAATAAATACCCGCATATGTAAACTGCAACTGGCGCTAGGGTAATTGTGGTTTTCTCATTGATAATAGCACACGCCCAATACAATTTGTTAATTTGATCTCATTGGATGTGTCTTGTTAGACAATTAGTAGGTGTACTCAGTTAATTAACCCTTTTGATGCTAATCTCATTCCTAATCTCTAATATATCTTTGAAATTAGTTTTTTTCTTTTTTAACCAAATCGTTCAATACATTACAAAGAACAGAGAAGTGTTTCTAAACCCAATTAATATTTTCCGATCTTGATCTTTAAAGTTTAATACTAACCTCTCTGTAATTTTCCTTTCCTGGTGCCTTTCCATGGCAGCATACACACAATCCATGCATATGCTACAATGAAGGCACCAGGAAAGTTTAGACAAATTACACCTTTTTTTGTTTTACCATGCCAATCAGCCTAGGTAAGCTGCAGCTGGGAAATCTGTTGCATGTAATTTAGGTGGGGGGGGGGGGGGTTGGGAGGAGAGTGTAAAATGTATTACTTGTATTGAGCATGCATCTGCAAAACAAATTAACTAAACACATAAAACATAACAATTTGCTACAAATTTTCAACAAAACAGAACTTGGAAAAGAGCAAGGAAAGCAACAAACACATGTATGTTAATTTGAGACACTAATGCGGCATACACACGGTCGGAATTTCCGATGGAAACAGTCCGATGGGAGCTTTTCATCGGATTTTCCGACCGTGTGTATGCCCAACGGTCTTTTTCTGTCGGAATTTCCGACGAACTTTGAATTGACGAACGTGTGTATGCAATTCCGACACGGAAAATTCCGACGCATGCTTGGAAACAATTCGACGCATGCTCGGAAGCATTAAACTTCCCTTTTATAGTGCTGTCGAACGTGTTTTATGCCGCTGTGTTATTGACCGTCGGAATTTGGTGTGATCGTGTGTAGGCAACACAGCTTGAGCGGAATTCCGTCGGAATTCCGTTGGAAAAACCGTCAGAGTTTTTTCCGACGAGAATTCCGATCGTGTGTACGCGGCATTACAGAATATTGTTTTGAGGTCTGACCCTTTTAACAGGAGTTAAAAGGACTGTGCCCACAAACGGACAGTCTCTTAAGGATTTAAACATTTAGTAGCTTGAGGAAGATTTTTCAAAATAAGGCAGCCCAGACAATTAAATCAAAGTGAAACTAACAAACTACAAACGGATTGACAACATCAAAAATATTTCAGTGAAAAATATCCCCCCCCCAAAAAAAAACAAGAGTAAAATATACTCTAAAACACATCTTTTTTGCAAAGGCATAACAAACAAAATACAAAGAGGAAATACATGTGTTACAAACTCTTCAGAAAACTCTATCGAGAGACTATTCAACTTGACATTCATTCACTGTCTCCAAAAAGATCTTACATCATCGTGGAAGAGACTTAATTTTTAATCAACATCCTCCATTTTTTAAACTTCCAGATGCCTTCGACATCCACACCCTTCTTTTTATCCAACACGAAAAAGAAGTAAAGCTTGCTTAGCCATAATCCTATACATTGTTTACTTTCTAATGAAACCTTTTTATATACAGTATTTTACAAAAGTGAGTACACCCCTCACATTTGTGTAAATATTTTATTATATCTTTTCATGTAACAACACTGAAGAAATTATACTTTGCTACATTGTAAAGTAGTGAGTGTACAGCTTGTATAACAGTGTCAATTTGCTGCCCCCTCAAAATAACTCAACACACAGCCATTAATGTCTAAACCGCTGGCAACAAAAATGAGTACACCCCTAAGCGAAAATGTCCAAATTGGGCACAAAGTGTCAATATTTTGTGTGGCACCATTATTTTCCAGCACTGCCTTAACCCTCGTGGGCATGGAGTTTACCAGAGCTTCACAGGTTGCCACTGGAGTCCTCTTCCACTCCTCCATGACGAAATCACGGAGCTGGTGGATGTTAGAGACCTTGCACTCCCCCACCTTACATTTGAGGATGCCCCACAGATGCTCAATAGGGTTTAGGTCTGGAGACATGCTTGGCCAGTCCATCACTTTTATCCTCAGCTTCTTTAGCAAGGCAGTGGTCATCTTGGAGGTGTGTTTGGGGTCATTATCATGTTGGAATAGTGCCCTGCGGCCCAGTCTCTGAAGGGAGGGGATCATGCTCTGCTTCAGTATTTCATAGTACATGTTGGCATTCTTGGTTCCCTCAATGAACTGTAGCTCCCTAGTGCTGGCAGCACTCATGCAGCCCAATATCATGACACTCCCACCACCATGGTTGACTGCAGGCAAGACACACTTGTCTTTGTACTCCTCACCTGGTTGCCGCCATACACACTTGACACCATCTGAACCAAATAAGTTTATCTCAGTCTCATCAGACCACAGGACATAGTTCCAGTAATCTATGTCCTTAGTCTGCTTGTCTTCAGCAAACTGTTTGCAGGGTTTCTTGTGCATCATGGAGAAGAGGCTTCCTTCTGGGCCATGCAGACCAATTTGATGCAGTATGCGGCATATGGTCTGAGCACTGACAGGCTGACCCCCCACCCCTTCAACCTCTGCAGCAATGCTGGCAGCACTAGATATGGCGCTGAGCACTTGCACTCAACTCCTTTGGTTGACCATGGCGAGGCCTGTGCTGAGTAAAATCTGTCCTGTTAAACTGCTGTATAGTCCTGCAGCTCAGTTTCAGGGTCTTGGCAATCTTCTTATAGCCTAAGCCATCTTTATGTAGAGGAACAATTCTTTTTTTCAGATCCTCAGTGAGTTCTTTGCCATGAGGTGCCATGTTGAAATTCCAGTGACCAGTATGAGAGAGTGAGAGCAATAACACCAAATTTAACACACCTGCTCCTCATTCACACCTGAGACATTGTAACACTAACAAGCTACATGACACCAGGGAGGGAAAATAGCTAATTGTGCCCAATTTGTTCATTTTCACTTAGGGGTGTACTCACTTTTGTTGCCAGCGGTTTAGACATTAATGGCTGTGTGTTAAGCTATTTTGATGGGACAGCGCATTTACACTGTTATACAAGCTGTACACTCACTACTTTACATTGTAGCAAAGTTTAATTTCCTCAGTGTTGTCCCAGGAAAAGATATAATAAGATATTTACAAAAATGTGAGGTGTGTACTCACTTTTGTGTGATACTGTACATACAAATTGTGTGCATCCCACAACACTTCCTTTAATGCACATAACACTAACCACAATACTCTGTTTATCTTTTTCCAGTTTCCCCAAGCCATACATCATAATTTTCCATTCACTCACCTTCACTCCTGTTATTTCTTTTACCAGATCTTGACTCTTATTGATCACATCTTTCGCTTCACCACACCCCCAGAACACATGCTCACTGTCTGCTACAACCCCACAATTCATTCTTGGATAAATATCAGACACACACAAATCCCTCATTTTCATAAATAGCCTTGTAGCTAGACATTCATGCAAACTCATCCATACTATCTGTCTCTGCACATTTGTCACCCCATATACACTCATTTTCTTCCATACTTCCCCAGCCACTGACAAATTAACTCCCTTAACCGCTTCCCGACCGCCTAGCGACGATATACGTCGGCAAAATGGCACGGGCAGGCAGAATCACGTACCTGTACGTATCGTGCATGTGCCTGCCTGTGGGTCGCGCGCGCCCTAGGGGCGCGCTCGCGACCTGGTCGGGAGCTCCGTGACCCGATCGCCGCTGGTATCCCGCGATCGGGTTACGGAGCTGAAGAACGGGGAGAGGTCTATGTAAACAAACCTCTCCCCGCGCTTCCTACACTGACTGTCAGTGATCGGCGGTTCCCTGTCATCGGGAACGCCGATCAATGACGTCACACGTACAGCCACGCCCCCCTACAGTAAAGTAAACACAACACGTCACACTGACTCATCCCCGCCCCCTAGTGGTTAACCCCTTCACTACAACTGTCATTTACATTGGAATCAGTGCTATTTAAATAGCACTGAATTCTATATAAATGACAAATGTCCCAAAAATGTTTCAAAAATGTCCGATGTGTCCGCCATAATGTCGCAGTCACAATAAAAATCGCTGATCGCCGCCATTACTAGTAAAAAAAAAAAATATTTAAAAATTCTATAAAACTATCCCCTATTTTGTAAACGCACTTTTGCGCAAACCAATCAATAATCGCTAATTGCGATTTTTTTTACCAAAAATATGTAGAAGAATACGTATCGGCCTAAACTGAGGAAAAAAAATGTTTTTTTTATATATTTTTTGGGGATATTTATTATAGTCAAAAAGTAAAAAATATTGCATTTTTTTCAAAATTGTCGCCTATTTTTGTTTATAGCGCAAAAAATAAAAACCGCAGGGGCGATCAAATACCACAAAAGAAAGCTCTATTTGTGGGAAAAAAAGGACGCCAATTTTGTTTGGGAGCCACGTCGCACGACCGCGCAATTGTCAGCGACGCAGTGCCGAATCGCAACAAGGGGCCTGGTCCTTTGGCTGCCAATTGGTCCGGGGCTGAAGTGGTTAAGGTTACACACATACTCCTTCTCTATCAACCACTTTCTCACCTTCACTTTATCCCTCTCCCCTTCTCCTAAATCTTCCAACTTAAACTCTACCCTAAACTTTTCTAATACCCATGTCAGGAAACCACTAGAGCAAGTGCTCATTTCCGTGCGTCAGTTGCTAATCTCCGTTCCTCTAATGCTAATACGCGTGCGCCAAGTCTTAGGCAAATACAAGTGAGGTTCGGAACAAGCATGCGCAATGGTGCATCCATATGAGCAAGCACGCGTGCACCCCAACCAATCCCGGCGCACAGCGCTTTATTTTAATGAGCAGCTTACCCAGTGTCAGTGCTGGATTGTCTTCAGCTTGTTCCTGTTTGCTGTCTTGCTTGATTGATCCTGATCCTGAACACCCGGCTTCCTTTGACCATTCTCTCGGATTATCCCTGCATCCTTGTCTGCCTCTGCTCCTTGCACCGACCCCGGCTTGGACTTCTGACCACGGCTCTGTCTCCTGATCTTGTACCCTGCTGCAAGTCTATTGCCAACCTCTGCCTGTCCCCAACTACGAGTCTGCCTTCTGATTGTGTACCTTGCTGCCAGCCTGCTGCCAACTTCTGCCTGTTCCTGACCCTGCAAGTGATTCTGCTAAAGACTTCTCCTGAACGAGTCCAGGGATCAGTATCACATTCCCTCAACGAAGGCTCCGGTGTTCCTGATCTCCAGACACCAGTCTGCAGGCATCTGCTCCCTTCCGTTGCCCTAACAATTCCTGTCTCAACCTCCAGGGGGGGTTGGACTGGGGCCGTGCAAGAGGCCACCCTCGTCATTTCGGGCTCCGCTGTAAGGTATCCTTGAATCCCTTCCCACCCACCCCATCTCCTAAACAACCACCCACCTGAAAAAGATATCATCCTACCACACACTCCACCATTCCTCAAAATTTCACCACGCAAAACCAATATTGCATTAACAAAAACACTCTCACATTTG
Source organism: Lithobates sylvaticus (assembly GCA_028564925.1). NCBI lineage: Eukaryota > Metazoa > Chordata > Amphibia > Anura > Ranidae > Lithobates > Lithobates sylvaticus. Next base: position 360,015,570 of record CM053026.1, on the reverse strand, counting down.
GAAAACCCAACCCACCATTACATTCACGTCTACACATATATTCTCTCTTGACTCTTTCCATTTTCGACCCCCATAAAAAAGTAAACAATAACTTATTAATGTTCCTCAATCTTATCTCCCAGGAGGGAAGATATTGCTTGCTTACAAAATTAAAGGTAGGATTACTGCCTTTCAAGGATTACTGCCTTCACTACTAAAACTTTCCCATAAATCGACAATTTTCTTAGACACCAAAACCTCAACTTCTTGGCTATCTTTATTCCCACTTCAGCACGCTTCCCCAATCCCCTTTCATCCCATGGTCAAACACAATTCCCAAAATCCTTACTCCATCCTCAACCTTCCCAATCTGATCATCCACACATTCCACTTGTCTCCCATATACACCCAAACGACACTTATTCCAATTCACACTCATTCCCGCACATACACAAAAAATAGACAATAGTAACTTCACCTTTCTTATGCCCACCACCGACTGACACACTGCCACCACGTCATCCATTTAACCTAAACATTTCACAATTTCCCCCCCACTCCTAGGCACCAAAAAGCCCCTCACCACCTTATCCCTCTGTATCATCCTTAACAGTGGATCAATAAAACAAATAAAGAGAATAGGGAACAGGTGACACCCCTGTCTCACCCCAGATTTAATCAAAAAAGCCCACCCCAAACTCCCATTAACCAGAACCCGACTACTGATCTCCCAATACAATCATTTTATTACATTAACCACCTCACTACAGTGCATTTTCACCCCCTTCCTGACCAAGCCATTTTTCAGCTTTAGCGCTGACGCACTTTGAATGACAATTGCGGGGTCATACAACACTGTACCCCATTTTTTCCCCCACAAATAGAGCTTTCTTTTGGTGGTATTTGATCACCCTGCGGTTTTTCTTTTTTGCGCAATAAACAAAAGAAGAGCGACAAATTAAAAAAAAAAAAAAATATTTTTTGCTTTTTGCTATACTAAATATCCCCAAAAAATATATAAAAAAACATATTTTTTCCTCAGTTTCGGCCGATACGTATTCTTCTACATATTTTTGGTAAAAAAAAAATCGCAATTAGCGATCATTGATTAGTTTGCGCAAAAGTTATAGCGTTTACAAAATAGGGGATAGTTTTATAGCATTTTTATTAATATTTTTTTTTTTTACTATTAATGGCGATCAGAGATTTTTATTGTGACTGCGACATTATGGCGGACACATCGGACATTTTTGACACATTTTTGGCACCATTGTCATTTATACAGCAATCAATGCTATTTAAATGCATTGATTCATGTATAAATGACACTGGCTGTGTAGGGGTTAACCACTAGGGGCGGGGAGGGGTTAATATGTTCCCTAAGAGTGTTTCTTACTGTGGGGGGATGGGACTCACAAGGGGAGGAGACCGATCTGTGTTTCTCTGTACAGAGAACACACCATCGGCTCCTCCTCTGACAGGACCGTTGATCTGTGTGTTTACACACACAGATCAACGGTCCTGCTGTGTTACCGGGCAATCGCGGGTGCCCAGCGGACATCGCGGCCGCTGGGCACGCGCATCGGGTGCCCAGTGACACGGCGAGAGCTCCCTGCAGTGCACAGAAGGGGAGGACGTCATATGACGCCCTCCCGGAACGAGAGCTACGCCGCCTGGCCGTCATTTGACGGCCGGCGGTCGCAAAGCGGTTAATGAGCTGCTGTGGTATACCCATCCACTTCAAAACCTCCCACAAAAACCCATGATTCATATCATAGGCTTTATCATATGCCTTCTCTAGGTCAAATGATGTCAGGATAATCAAACTATTCCTACCTTTACAAAAATGTATTATATCCCTAACTAAAATTAAATTCTCTGAGATCATTCGACCTGGCACTGCACAGGTCTGCATCTCACTAACCATCCTACTAATGACCTTAGATAATCTCCTCACTACCATTTTTGCAAATAACTTGTAGTCTGAATTTAACAAGGAGATAGGCCTCCAATTTCGAATATCCTTCCTACCCCCCTTCTTATAAATTAATACCACTCCCCTTTCTCTCATAGATTCGGATATAAAACCTTCCCATCATATAACTAAATAACTCAACCACGTCCCCCTTAATATTATCCCAAAACTATTTAAAAAAACTCACTTGGTAAGCCATCCCCTCCTGGGGTTTTATTAGCCCTCATGCTTGTCACAGCTTCCCACACCTCCTCCTCGTTCACCTCTTTCTGCAAAAAAACCTTATCATCCTCAGCTAAATTATCCTCTTCCATATCAATCATTCTAGTATCTGACTCATCAACACACACTCCCTCATACAACCGTTCATAAAATGTAGTCACGCATTCCAGCACATTCTCTCTCTTACATTCCCTCCCTTCTTCATCATGTAGCGGCCATAACCCCGAGGGGCGGCCTTGACTTTTCTGGGCTTACCAATTACCTCCTTGTAACTCATCTTCCGTTGTCTAGGGGTCCCCAGGGTTGGTACCCAGTTACTTCAGAGCTGACACACAAAAGTCCTTTTGAGGATTTTTATTTTGCAGGGGTAACATCCAACAGTAACACAGTCTCAGGTGGGAATAGAGGGCACGGGTGATAAAACTCAGGCACTTTGAACTGCTGACATCCACTGAATGTCTCTAGTTAGCCCAGAGAGTAGCCACTTGCAACTGGGCGCTTCACTGCTGGACAAACCCCTAGCCAGAGATTTAGCAGCCAGCATGTGATCTGGAAACTAAGCAAAGTCTCTGCCACAGACTAGGTTGTAACTGAAGATAAGTAGGAACCTTTCCCACAGTACCTGGATCTCTCAGCTTTCTTGGCGATACTGTGAAAAGTGTGGATTCTCTAGTGTCCATACAACTTCAGCTCCCAGGCTCTTACCAGCTTCTTGGCCCTCCTCCGAAGAGTCCTCCCTGGTCACTTGTACGAGTTGCCGTGTCCTTCCAATACCGAGAGCACACGGGACGCCTTTGAATCCTCCTTTAGTCACTGGGCCTCGAACTAACCAGTTCCGAGGCTCGGGAACGGATGGATCCCCACTCAGACCATGAGGGCCTCTGGGGCAGGTCAGGGTGACCATTAAAGCAGCAGCCGATCCCTGAACACGTGACTTCAGCACCTTAAATACCCCTTCCCAGACTACACAGCGGGGCTATACGCGCCCACTGATTGGCTTCGGGAAAGATTGGTACCTAACACGTCCAACCAGGCTTGGTTCTCAGTCTGTCACAGCTACCTCACTGCACCTATGATCAGGCAGAACTCCAGTACAGCCCAGCCAAACTGATGCAAAAGTAAAACCTGTACTATTAACCCCCAGAACTCTGTTACAGTTCTGGAAAAACTAAATTTACATATACAGCACACACTTTAATAAAGTGTGGGCGCTACAATCATATACACCCTCAAACACTGCTTTTTCCTTACAAACCTTCTTAAAAAAAATTTGGAGCATTTTTCATCCTACTCAGATGTTTTACTCTCGCTTGAAAAATAATTTGCTTTCAGTTAATACCTATTTAATCCACTTCCTAACATGGTCTATTTCATCGGCCATGTCAAAGCCCATGTTCCTAAAATAACATAATGTAGCCAACCTGACTTGTAACCTAGAATATCTCCTTTTCTCACTGCTACTTTATCCCTACTCTTTTTGTGAAAAAATAATAAAATTTTCCTTTTGACCCAATCCCACCACCCCAAAATATTACTGAAATCTTTTTTCCTATTAACCTATCTACTATATACATTACTTAAATGGGCGTTGGCATGCTCATCCTGCAACAATAAACTATTTAACCTCCATACCCCTAAACCAAACTTAATACTATCCCCCATACTCAAATCAACATACACTGCCACATGGTCTGAAAAATTACCGACCTGTGCTTAACATTAGCACATTTGAACGCATCAGAAAACAAACATAAATCAATTCTGGATTTGGTGCGCCCACTCTCCGAAAAAAAAGTGAAATACGGATCCACCAAACCCAGAACAATATGAGCATCATTGAGATGTAAGTCCTGAATTACCCCATTCAGCATGGTGCTACCTACATCTAACTTAGTCTCTGCTACTCCTATCCGATCTTTTACAAAACGGATCATATTAAAATCACCCATGATCACACTAGGTCTCCTTGTCACTGCATGTAACTTCAAAACTTCAAAAAACTAAAGACTTTCCTGTCTATTCACAGGAGCATATAAATTAAAAAGCCTAAACTTCTGGTTAAACAAAATTAAACCTGCCATAATTAATCTTCCTGTCACTAACACAACATGTGACATAATGCGAATATTTCTATTTGTAATGATAATGCCTACCCCAGCATTCCTATTGTCCCCAACTGCCGACCATATGTAATCCACCACCCACTCCAGAGGCATGGGCAGTCGAAAACCATTCCTGTAGACAGGTGATGTCTCCTCCATTGACCCTCCAGTCCTCAAAAACAGCACTCTGTCTAGCAGGAGACCCAAAACCCCTCACATTGAGGGACACCAGCTTGAAAATGTGCATTATTCACTCCCAGTCCTATCACTTAAGCCAGAAAACTGACATACATTCCTCAGGACCACAACACTTTCATCATCCAGAAACTTCTGACTAGAAGACATTGTGGCCGGCTGAAAAATTCCTGGAGTCCTCGGACTTAGTGCTCATGATTCTACCTCCACTTCGACATCCCCCAGGACCTCAAAGGGGTTACTTGTTTCATTCCAGTGGCCTCTACTTTCAATTTCTTAGCCCGTCTCTTCTTAGGACCCTCCAAAGTGTCCACCTTGGTCTTGGTACGCAGTGTCTCCATCTTTTCCACCTCCTCTTCTTGGGCTTCCTGCACCTCCGGCTCCCACTGTAAGGCTGCTGCCAACTCCTCCATAGCCTTCTCCACCACCCTCTCCACCTCTGCTCCACTCTCCACTGTTAATGGCTCCACACTGGTGGGTGGCACTTCTACTCTCTCCTCCACTCACTCCTCCCCACCCTGTTGTCCACTTTCTTCCTCTTCCACCTATATCTCCTCCTCTCCCTGTCTTTCAGGGGAGTCAGACAGCACCTGTGTGGACACTGGTCATCCACTCTCAGCAGTGCACCAGACAGCTTCAGCATAAGAGACATAGGCCCTTCTTACTTTTGGACAATTCTTCACTGTGTGATCACGCTGTCCACATATATCACAGGCCCGCTTAACCAAGCAAGCCCCAGCCTCATGTTCCTCCTCCCCACTGTTCTGGCAGTGCATCACCACATTACATTCATCTCTGTTATGCCCAAAATTATGACATCTCCTGCAGTATGTTGGTTGACCAGGATAGTAGAGAAACCCTCTATTTCCTGCTATTGAAAAATTATATGGTGGATGCTGCACTCCACCAATCCCTTCAGAATCCACCTTCAGTTTGACAAAAAACTTTTATCTGCCATTAAAAATCCCCAGGCGATTAGTCAGCCTGAAGCCTCCCTTCACTGAAGAGCAGTATCTCTTCAAAAAGGCCACTGCCAAGGCAATGTCCATGAAGGGGTTAAACAGGCGAACAACCAATGGCTTCTCCTCCATAGCATACAAGGGTTCCACTAAGGAAGGCCTTATTAACTTTTTCCAATTCCTTACACTTCTCAATAACTCCTGTGCAAAAATTGCTATGCACAAAAGAAACATCATAGTACCTTTGTGCTGCATGGTCTTGGATACAATAGATGTGTCGTGGTTCTACTCCAACCGATTTCTCCAGCAAACCCTGCACAAGGGACGCCAAACTCACTTTATGCAAATGACCAGGCATAACCTGAAACTGCAAGGTGTTCTGAATCCCCCTTTGCTCCATCAAGCTCAGCAAAGAAAACTCAGGCCATCAAGCAATCTTGTCTCTTTTCAGGGCAAGGTAAAGAATGCTATCTGCAAGCTTTATATAAGATAGGTTTGTGTGCTAATGAGGCAATAGAAAACACAGAATGCACAGTCCATGAAACACACAAAATGTTCACCCAATGTAGAGACAGAACTTCAAAGTGGGTGCACCTGTTAAGGATGTCCTAAAATTACTAACCCAAAAAACACACTCGTTGAGCATGCCCACACACAAAAGCACAAAAATAAAAACAAAGTCCCTGAAAATGCCCAAAACAACCCAAATTCATTTCACACACCAAAAACCACAGCAAAAAAAACAAAGTCCCTGAGCAAGCCCAGAACAACCCAAATGCAGCTAGCACAAAATAAGCCACCCATCTGTCGAAAATTTATCACATGGACCAACATGCTACAAAATTACAGATGGGACAAACACCCCCCGGTCCAATGGGGCAAACAAAGAGCCTAACATGGGCAAAAGTTATACAATAAATAACATAGCAGTCTATGGGAACTGACTTGTTAATTTTGCTAGTCCCCACTTGGCTGGCTTATATTCTAGTTATTGGCCTTAAAATGGGTATGGGGGCCCAGGTCCCACCCTGAGGGACATATATCAATGTCACCAATTTGGACAACCCCAAAAAACTAAATAAGGAGAAGTGCTTTTAAAAATGCAAAATTGCTTAAAAGCTAGTAACTTGGGGGGGGGGCTTACTCTGCCTATAAAGGGGTGCATCTGTAACATGTATCCAAAATGCTGCTTCAAAGATGTACGGTTTTAGAGAAAACTTACAAATCTGCAATATTTTAACCCAAAACAACACCCCCCCCCCCCAATACATACAAGGCCAATGGGTCTATTAAGGCTTAAAATGAGAACCCCCACGTGAAAAATGCCACCCCAAACTAAAAAAATATTGTGCCCCTACCACACACTAACAAACCCCTAGCCAAACACACAGCAAGCCAATCCATAAAAGGGGGGTGGATGCTTGGGGCAGGAGGGGCTCAGGCACCCCAAAAGTCCACCACTTTGTTCCAATATTCAGGGGGACAAGGGCCCTAGGCTGGGGTTGTGGGGGCTGCAGACAGGGAGCTTTTTACAGAATGTGGAAAGCCCCTTTAAACTAGTGGGTACAAGGTGCTTTGTGGTTGGTATTGCGCTGAGCCCAACATGCTCCAAAGGCAGCCAGCTATGTTGAGTGCATGTCGCCTTGTATGGTTCAGGAGGGGATTGGGCAATCGCTCTTCTTGCCCCTTTCCTAGCTGGCCCTGTTGTATGCTCTGAAAAAGGATGTGGTTTGGATTGGTGAAGGCAGCTCACAGCCTTTTGAGAATGGAGTGGAGTGTGGAGTTCCACTTTAAAAGCAAAAGTTAGCCCATGGAATGCCAGGGATTAGAGGGGGGAGACAAGAGCATTGGAGAATGACGTGTGGAGTTCCCCTTTAAAAACAAAAGTTAGCCCATGGAAATCCAAGGGGTTAGAGGGGGAGACAAGAGCATTGGAGAATGGAGTGTGGAGTTCCCCTTTAAAAGCAAAAGCTAGCTCAAGGAAATCATATGCATTAGAGGGGGAAGGTTAAATGCCCTTTTGGGAGGAGCTAGAGGAGCGAGAGTCTTTTTACATAATTTTAACAAGGTGCATGTCACATGTTGGCAACATAACATGCTAACATGACCTGTGTGCAAATCTCCTTAAAAAAATACATAAAGGTTAACCAGTGTAAAAAAAACGAGAAAACAATGGCAGCTTCCTTGGCTGAAAATGATAGGGGGGTTTACTTACACTTTAACATTTACTAAGATTTTGGCCACGCAGTGAACAAACACAAGCGCACTGCTTACATTGATCTCACGCAGTTCTAAACGTACTTGCGGGCACAGCAGGCTTTCTCTGAAAAAGTTACTTTCTCATTCTATTTTGGGCATATTTGTTACTTGGGCAGTTGTTACTAAACTTCCTTACATCACCCCACCCCCATATTGGCACCTCCATTTTATGTTAATATTGAATTGAAGATGCTGCGTGCCATGTCCATAGTGGCGCACAGATTGCATTCTCCCTTGCGCCGAGATCGCTATAGTAAGCGGGGGATTTGCATTCTGTTCCCGGCGCACCATTTCGTAAAAAATTGGAAAATGTGCGTTGCGCCTCGCCATGCGCCTCTACTGATGGCGCATGGCTTTGATATATCAGCTCCAAGGTTGACTTTAATTCCCGGAATCGATCGGAAATGCCGCCAGCAAAACTCAGATGAGAGCTTTTTGTCGGAAAATGCGACCGTGTGTATGCTCAATCGGTCTTTTGCTGGTGGAATTTCAGCCAGCAAAAGATTGAGAGCATGTTCTCTATTTTTCGGTTGGGAAAAGTTCCTATCCGAAAATGCGATCGCCTGTATCCAATTTGGATGCGCAAAAAAACACGCATGCTCAGAAACAATTTGACGCATGCTCGGAAGCATTGAACTTTTTCTTGGCGCATCGTAGTGTTGTACGTCACCGCATTCTTGGCGGTCGAAAGTTCCGAGAACTTTTGTGTGACCGTGTGTATGCAAGACAAGCTTGAGTGGAATTCCGTTGGAAAAATCATCCAAGATTTTTCGGGCGGAAATTCCGCTCGTGTGTATGTGGCATAAGGCCCAAAAAGTCTATTAATATACCTCTGTCTCCATCTATGCTCTGGTTATAGCAAAAATGGCATACTCATTAATTGAAAGAAATACTTTAGTCCAAATACCACTAGTGGGCACATTATATCCACTGCAGTATGCTAGCTAATTGGCAATTGATAATGCTTTATTGCATTGGCAGCCTTTAGAATATGTACAGTCTACCAGATTTAATGCAAGTGCTGCCTGCTATGTTTGTAGCTCATTTTCTCCACACTGATTGCTTCCTCTTATATTGGAAAATGTATTCCGTTGGTTTGAAGGGGAAACACAAGTATTGCATACCCCTGTTGTGCTGATGATGCTTGTAATAGGTCAGTATTTAACCACTTGCCTACTGGGCACTTTTGCCCCCTTCCTGCCCAGGCCAATTTTCAGCTTTCAGTGCGCTCACATTTTGAAAGACAATTAGTCAGACATGCAACACTGTACCCAAACAAATTTTTCATAATTTTTTTGAGACAGATAGAGCTTTCTTTTGGTGGTATTTAATCATCACTGGGTTTTTTATTTTTTGCTAAACAAACAAAAACAGACCAAAATTTTTGATAAAAAAAGAAAAAATATCACTGATATGCGCTGATGAGGCTGCACTCATGGGCACTGATAGGCTACACTAATTGGCACTAATGAGGTGGCACTAATGAGGCAGCACTGATGAGGAGGCACTGATAGTCGCCACTGATGGGCACTGATGAGGCAGCACTGATGGGCACTGAAGAGGCTGCACTAATGAGGTGGCACTGATGGACACTGATAAGCTGCACTGATATGCTGCACTGATGAACACTGATTGGCACTGATTAGCAGTTTAAATGATGTGCTGACAGGCTTGCTGGTTAACGGCTCTCCTTTCCTGCCACAGACACAGCGTAGGAAGAAAGGACTGCCGTGTACATGTGATCAGATGTGATTGGCCCTTTACCCCGAACTGTGATCAGCTGTGTCTGAAGGAGACATGCAGGGGGTGGGGTTTTGGCAGGATGTCTATTGACGCCCTCTCAGAACTGGACAACCGCGCTGTAGGTGTCTTTCGGCTATAGTGCGGTCGGCAAGTGGTTAAAGAATTAGTCTTCCATAAACTAATATTTGCATTTTTGTTAGATGCTGGGGAGTTAAACAATTTAACAATTTCTAATATGTCTTGAGGACTTCATTGGAAAGATATGTACATTTTTTCTGGACCTATCCATGTGATTTGGCAATTATGAGGTGTTCCTACTGTCCCTGTTAGATTTTTTATTTATTTTATATTGAGGAGATCAACCAAAATCTGCAACAGAGACAAAGACAAAAAAAAATTGGCATGGGTTCTAGCCTTCCCGTACTCTACTAAAAGCATTTTTTATTTATGTGCTGCTATTGCAAAGTTCCTCTCACTTTGTGTGGTGAAATGTCGTCAGAAAAATAGGAAGTGAGAGTAAGGTCGGGTTCACACTGGTACAACACGACAGTTGTATGACTGTGGATCCAACTTTGCCCTGCGTCTTAAAGTCCGACATCCGTCCACTTCAATGAACGGGGATCCAACTTTGATCCCGACGATGCAGGCACTTTGTGTCTGGTATGAATCTTTAGGGGGAACTCCACGCCAAAAAAAAAAAAACGGCATGGGTTCCCCCTTTAAGATCATACCAGGCCCTTCGGCCTGGTGTGGATTTTAAGGTGAACCCCACGCCAAAAAAATGGCGTGGGATTCCCCCCAAAATCCATACCAGACCCTTATCTAAGCACGCAGCCTGGCAGGTCAGAAAAGGGGGTGGGGACAGATGAGCGAGCGCCCCCCCCTCCTGAATCTTACCAGGCTGCATGCCCTCAACACAGGGGGTGGGTGCTTTATGGGCAGGGGGCACTGCTCCCCCCACCCCAAAGCACTTTGTCCCTATGTTGATGAGGACAAGGGCCTCTTCCTGGCCAACCCTGGCCTTTGGTTGTCAGGGTCTGCTGGTTATCGGAATCTGGAAGCACCCTTTCACAAGGGGGCCCCCAGCTCCTGGCCCCCACCCTATGTGAATAAGTATTGGGTACATTGTACCCCTACACATTTACCCCAAAAAAGTGTAAAAAATAAAACGCAGTACACAGGTTTTTATAGTCATTTATTAAGGCAGCTCCGGCGTCTCTTCTGATTTCTCTTTACCCTCTCTGGCTCTTCTGCCTCCTCCGCTGATGTCTTCTGCCTCTGGCAGTTCTTTTCCCCTCTCTGGGTCTTCTCTCCTCTCTGCTGATGACTTCTAGCCCTCTCCGGTTCTTCTCCCTCTGTCCGCTGTTTTCTGCCTCTGCCGGGTCTTCTCCGCTGTCTTCTCCGCTGTTTTCTCCCTCTGTTCTTCTCCCACTCTAATGCTAGCAGACACTTATATTGGCATGGGGCGGGTCACCTGGTGATGTCATCCGGAGGTCCCACCAGCAGAGGCAGAAGACATCAGCGGAGGAGGCAGATGAGCCGGAGAGGGGAGAAGAAATCGGCAAGAGATGCCGGAGCTGCCTTAATAAATTACTTTACTTTATTACTTTAAAAACATGTGTACTGCGTTCTATTTTCAACACTTTTTTTTAGATGAATGGGTAGGGGTACAATGTACCCGATACTCATTCACTTAGGGTGGGGGTCTGGTGTGGGGTTTCGGCATGGGGTTCCCCTTAAAATCCACGCCAGACCGAAGGGCCTGGTATGGTCCTGGAGGGGGAATCCATGACGTCTTTATTTTTTTACATTTTGGAGTGGGGTTCACCTTCAAGATCATCAGAGCACCAGTCGCATGCCAAAGTCGGATCAGTTAAGACCGCAATCCGACTTTGATCTGACTTCAGTGATATTCAATGGGCTAAAGTAGGATCAAAGTGGGACCAAAGTAGTGTAGGGAGCATTTTCAATGTTGGACCCACTTGTGTCAGACCAGTTAAGACAGCTCTCATAGGGAAACAATGATTTTGTGACATGAACTCCCAATGTCGGAGCGTTTGAACCCAGCCTAAATCTTTTTAACAGAGCCTTGGATTGCAGTTAAAAGCCAACAGGGGGTTTATTTATAAATGTTTTCACATGAGAGTAGTCACCCAACTTTCATCCAGGATTCACTTTTTTTTAATCCAGTTGAAAAATATGTAAATCCAGGGGGCGCATGGGCAGAGCCTGACTGAGCAGACATGTCAGCTTTGAGCCCTGCTCCTGAAGGGATGTTTCTTCTGTAGTATACCATGTCCAAGCTCAGCTTCACCCGGTAAATATTGTTACTCTGTCTGCTAATAACCCCTGCCAATTAATGTAATGGTTCTTGGGAGTTTTTGCCTGAAAATTAAGCCAAAAAACAACAAAGCAGCGCTGCCTCAGGTTTCAGTCAGAATGGCATTATCTTCATCCCCTCCCCGTGTTACCTCACACATTTAGTGAAATCCTCTTAGCGCTCTAAGGTGTCTGTGGCAACACAGGGGGAATATGATATACAAACTTCACATATTACATATTTTACAGACCCTGCTCATTCTTCTGTTCTGAGGCAATTTGAATAAATGCTTCACAAAGCCCTTAAATAGACCTCAGATCATATTACAGACAGTCTGACTAGGGAAATCAGAGAACTGGGCCAACGCACTGCAAATCTTGAAGTTGATGAACTTGAAAATAACACCCAGACTTATGCAGTTGAATTTGAAAACCTCAAAGAGGAAAACGTAGTCCTTCAATCTGGTGTAGAAGATTACAAAAATAGGACCCGGCGTTCCAATATCTGTATACGTGGAATACCTGAATCTGTCACTGATTTGCAAGCCACTATGCTATCCATATTTCAAGAAATACAGCCTTTCATACCAGTCAGACGAATGGAGATGGACAGGGTTCATAGAGCCCTCACAAAGCTGATGGACCACTGCACGATATTATTGCCAAATTTCACTATTTCCGTACCAAGGAACAACTTCTAGCTGCAGCTAGAACAAAAGATTTACTGATTTTCCAGGGACATACCTATCAACTTTTTGCTCACTATCACTTAGCGTCTGGCTTTGAAGCCACTTCTTCAGGTTTTACAGCGACATCAAATCACCTATCAATGGGGCTTTCCATTTTTGATTTGCTTCACTTTCCAAGGATCTAAATATGTCTGCCGTTCTGCTGAAGAACTCCAATCGTCTTTACAAAACATCCAGCTTCTAGATTGCCCTCTCAACAAAAGCAACGCGTGAATTGTTACCCGTTCCCTGCAAAAATCAGCTGGTGCAGTCCTGCTAAAAATCGATGATCGTCGCCATTACCAGTAAAAAATTCCATAAATCTATCACCTATTTTGTAGACGCTATAACTTTTGCACAAACCAATCAATATACGCTTATTGCACTATGGTGTACTGTCCCTGTCAACCTCTTTGCTACCTGCCACTTCGGAAGGGGGCCCTTCATTTAGGAACAAGGAGGGGTTATCTGGTTGCACATGTATGTCTGTCTGCTGCTCTGCAGGAGGTTCCCCTAGATCCCTCCTGGTGGAGTGACAGCAGGCGGTGTAAATGCATGTAGGAAATGTAATTGAGGTTTCACCAAAGGGAGGATTATAACCCCCTTTCAGTGATGAATTACTTGTACAGTTAGATTGTAGAATTAGGATGTAATATCTTCTGTCTTTTTTTAGGTACATCAGAGATGGGACGGCTGTCCATCTCCATCGCCTAGGTGAATGAATATTTGCAGGAGTCAGAGTACTCCTCCTGCGGGAGCAATGCTCTGACTCCGGATTGTGTATGTGCCTAGCTGCAGGGACCTGTAGTTAGGATGTTATATGAAAATGTACAATATAAATATGTTATAAGAATGTAAATACCTATATTTCTGTACGTAACTTATTTGTAACATAACCATGTCCAAGTTTTTCTCCTTTCCCCCATCCAACGTGTAATATGGGATGTCCTTACTCCTGGGCCCAGGAGTCATTTTTTTGAAAAAAGAAAGAGTGCATTTTTTTTCCACAGCTGGGGACCAGCTGTAAATTGGTGGGGGGTGAATGTATGACCCTCTACCATAGGTAGGTGCTAGAGTGAGGATTTTTTGGCAAGGAACTGTCAGTACAGGTAAATTTGGGCAGGCCAATGTTTCAGGCTAGGCCTGTTTGTTTTGACCTGGGGGGAGGGAGTGGTTAGTGCAGCAGTGGGTGTGACCACCTGTGCTTCAGTGCTTGGGCGCCTCCTCTGCTTCCAGGAAAGAATATTCTGGAAGAGGGGCAGGGCCTAGAACTGGAGTGGCAGGCAGCTCATGTGAGGAGCCCAGACCAATCCCCAACTGGAATTGGCAGGGGGCAGGCCTCCCATATAAGCTGTGGTAACAGGCCCCTGGGGGGAGTTGACGGCCGGGAGAAGTGGAGAATGGAGTACTAAACAGCAGCAGAAGGGCACCCCTATCTGGCCTAGTAGCAGCAACTAATCAGAGTCAGCATTAGAGACTATTCAGAGTGGGTTTTTTTGCATATAGAAGAGGATGTGTCAAGAAACATAATGTGCTAGAAAATAATTTTGTGCAGGAGGGAAGGATTTCTGGGAGCAATAGTGCATGAGTTACGTAGAGGAGGAGCAATATTCTGCATGGTGATGCAGAGAAGAGACTGTAGATGTTATACATGTGCATCGTTTCTTCAAAGCTCAAACTAAGTTCTAATTTATAAATATGATGGCAAAGTAATTCGATCTATGGGCATCCCATATATCCTTTCCCCCAACCAAGTTATATCCCCCAATAAACAAAAGAACAAAACAAAGCAAATGACTGTTCATTGTCTCAGAAGCGATATATGGAGGTCTGGCAGCAGGGTGATATGGTGGATGTTAGTTACTAGTGGCAACACACCGCTACATACAGCGCAGAATGATCTCCTTTATCTGGGGTAAAACGAAACCTTAAACCACTAAATCCACTCTCTGTCTCCCACAATGCTGCGGAGGTTTAGGTCTCCCAAATATTTCTGATTACTATCATGCTGCACATCTTGCACATTTAACAAAATACCATGCAATCAAATAAATTCCTTTATGGGTAACAATTGAGTCTATTGACTGTGACCCTATTTCAGTATCTAACATGTTATGGTTAAGACCAACTGATCGTACTTTTATTCGCAATCCTATCACAAAACATTCTTTATTCATCTGGGACAGATTCAAAACTTCTCTTGGCCTTCACTCTCCACATTTACAGCTCCTTTCTTTTGTTAAAAATCCTGCTTTTTACCATGCCTGGATCGCTCCTAATTCTTTCAAAGCATGGAATACAGCTAATTTATCCCGTTTATATAATTTGGTATCTGCCTCCTCCAAACATTCTATTCCTACATTTGGACTTCCTCAATCGGAACTGTTCCAATATTTGCAAATCAAAAATTATTTCCAACCTTATCTCAATTCCAACTCTCAACTATCCCAGATGTCGCGTTTTGAACGCATATGTATTTCTGATCCTAATGCTAGAGGGCTTGTTTTGTTTCTCTATAAGCAAATATTAGCTAGTACTAACACTGGTCCCCCCTCATATGTCTCAAAATGGGAACTAGACCTTAATCGCTTGTTTAATGCTACTGAATCGTCTTGCATATTGTCCGCCACTAAGTCTGCTTCTTCTAATTTTGTTGCCAGAATATCGATATATGCTTCTGATTACCCTGGAGCTTGTTTTCATGGCTGTTCAGAGTCTGGCACTCAACTTCATATTTGGTGGTATTGTCCAATTGCCCAAAAATTCTGGAAGGCAGTTGTTGACTTGACCACCAAAATCTTTGATACACCTATACAGCAAAAGCACAAAGAGAGGGGCGCCTCTGGTTGTAGACGTATGAAACAGTTTATTTGTACATTACATATACAGGCAACTCACATTTTTAAAGTTGATCGTAAGCATGTCAAAACATCCATCATGAGTATTATTAGTTCTGTCACGGACTCCTCCCGCTCACTAAACGCCTGGCCGTGTGTTGGAGACACCGCTAGATAGTAAAGCCGGCGGAGAGGAAACTCTATCAAAACGAGGCCTGAAGCGCTGTGGTAGGCTGTTGTAGAATCTTGGAATTTGGTTTCAGTTCCCCCCTGGAAGCAGCCCTGTTTGTGGAACTCACCTCATCATCCCTTCCTTCCTTATTGGACTTTAGTAATAATTTTTTATTATTAATGGACTCCAACTTTGATTTAAAACGTTTATTTAATTAATACATTTTTAAACATAGTGCTGCTGCTTTTTTATATACCTTTTTTATTTGTTAAGAGGGTTTTTTTCTCTATATATCCCAGACAATTGCGCCTTTACTTGTATATTGATACACCTATACAGCCCAGTCCTGCTACAGTCCGATTAAACCTGAAACCTGATGAGATCACACAGAATCAATTTTGCCTTCTTTTACAGCTCCTAACAGCCGCAAAACAAACCATTGCTAAGGCATGGAAAACTCAATATTTTATTCTAGCTGAAACCATACACAGAACTAATAAAGCTCTTATTCATGCTTAAATTGAAGCAATCAAAAGAGATATAATCTGTCAATTTTAGAAACTCTGGCTTCCTTGGGTTAAGCATTGTTTACCTCCAGACTTTGATGACACACTATTATTATATTGGTAATTTTACTCTATTTGCCTTAACTATACTTTCTATTCATTTGGGATTGCATCACCACTTGTAAACCTCCCCTCATTCCCTTCCTCGTTCCCTTCCCCCCTTTTTACTACCCTCTTCTCTTTTTTGATTTCTACCTTTTTTTCATATTGTGTGGTACTTATAAACAGATTATCTCTTCTGTTTTTAATATATACCTATTAGATTGATCTCCTTATTACCGCTCTTGCAAAATGAACCAATAGTCGCTAGCTTACTTTTTTCCTTCTGATGAAATTTTATAATGCTTTTTGATGTAATTATTTATTTAAAAAATAATAAACAAATTTGATGAGAGAAATATGTAAATCCTGAATGAATGCTGTGTGAATCTTGTGTGAAAACATTTTTTAAATACCAGTAGATCCCTTTCAGTTATTAGTGAAAAAAATATCTTTACTTTTGGCTATAAAGACCATTAGTAGGAAGCAATATTACACTGCCATCATCCAGATTTTTTAGTGACTAACCACCATACGTAAAGAATGGTGAAAAAATGTGGGTATAAGCAGTCCACGTCAGAACTGTTTATAAAATGGAAAAAACGTTTATGTTACTCATAACATTAACAAAAAAAAAGAAAAGTGATACAAAAATGTGTAAAAACACTAAGGTATCAAGATATTCAGAAAATTGATATCATGCAATGTATTACAATTACTATTTATTCCTAAGCTTATGCCCCTGTTGAAGTCTTGTAAGACGAATCGCGTAGGGCGGATACGCTATACCCACTACCACTGCGTTTTTGCCTTTTCCATTTCTTGATTTGTCTTTGTTTTTATCTTGACCATTTTTACTTGACAAACAAGATTTTTTAAAATAAATTTATTCCGTTACCGGATTGATTTACACTATGAGGAGGTTCTCCTTATCTCTTTTATTCCTATGATCCTGACCCACTGGGGTGTTTTGGGGTAAACAATCGTGTTCCAGTGCAACCCTCCAAGTGTGGTCCCCACATTGTGATCGGAGATTCGGTGAGTATAGACTGTGGTGCCGGCCCAGTCTCGCCTTTCCAACTTCCTGATCCGACTCAACAGCCTGCTTCAACCACACAGATATATCAGATTATGATTACATTATGCTCATTTAAATTGGAATTTATTATTTAATTTTTTTTGTTAAAAACATTTTTTAAATACCAGTAGATCCCTTTCAGTTATTAGTGAAAAAAATATCTTTACTTTTGGCTATAAAGACCATTAGTAGGAAGCAATATTTTGACTACTGAAACAACCTCTTTTTTATTATTTTTTACAAATTATGTTTATACCGTGTTCAATCTTTGAAGGGAATATAATTGAATGAGGGCTTAAATTAACAGATATACATTAGGAAAACATTAAGCAGGATTGCTTAAGTCACTTTAACTGTGGTATATTAGATATTCATGAGAACCTAATAACATGCAGAGCTATGTATCTAAGTATAAACACTTGTACAGAAAATGAGATATTTGGCATTTATGTAACTTTGCTGTGTAGGCTATTGCTCAATATAATATGCCACTGCATTACATTTGGTAGTTTTTCTTGAAAGCAAGAAGCAAGTCAGCTTCATACTGGAAAATCTCTCTCCTGCTATACCCCATTTGTTTAAAAGGAAATCAGTAACCTATTTACAATTTAAAGATATACTGTATATGTGAATATGGTCAGCTTATCCAGTGTGCGTCAACTTGAATGTTTAACCGCTTCAGCCCTGGAAGATTTTACCCCCCTTCCTGACCAGAGCACTTTTTGCGATTCGGCACTGCGTCGCTTTAACTGACAATTGCACGGTCATGCGACGTTGCACCCAAACAAAATTGACGTCCTTTTTTCCCCACAAACTGAGCTTTCTTTTGGTGGTATTTGATCACCTCTCCAGTTTTTATTTTTTGCGCTATAAACAATAAAAGAGCGACAATCTTGAAAAAAAGCTATATTTTTTACTTTTTTGCTATAATAAATAGCCCCCAAAAATATATAAAACGTTTTTTTTCCTCAGTTTAGGCTGATATGTATTCTTCTACATATTTTTGGTAAAAAAATTGCAATAAGCTTATATTGATTGGTTTGTGCAAAAGTTATTGCGTCTACAAAATAAGGGATAGTTTTATGGCATTTTTATTATAATTTTTTGTTTTATTAGTAATGGCGGCGATCTGCGATTTTTATCGTGACTGTGACATTATGGCAGACACATCGGACACTTTTGACACTATTTTGGGACCATTGTCATTTATACAGCGATCAGTGCTATAAAAATGCACTGATTACTGTGTAAATGACACTGGCATGGAAGGGGTTAACCACCATGGGCAAAGAAGGGGTTAAGTGTGTCCTAGGGAGTGATTCTAACTGTGATTCTAACTTTTCCGATGGAAAAAATTTGAGAGCAGGATCTAAAGTTTTCCGAGACCAAAATCCAATCAGACTTTTTCCGATCGTGTGTAGAGAATTCCGACACACAAATTGCCACGCATGCTCAGAAGAAATTTGGAGACGAAAGCTATTGGCTACTGCCCTGTACGTAGTCCCGTCGTACGTTTTGTACATCACCTCGTTCGGAATGGTCGGATTTTCTGACAACTTTGTCCGACCGTGCGTGTGCAACACCAGTTTCGGACAAAATCCGTCAGAAATTATGCAACGGATTTGGTGATCGGAATGTCCGACCATGTGTACGGGGGCTTAGGCCTTCCTTGATAGATGTGTGTTTGGACAGAGTGGTGATAGATTAGAACACATGCAATTGTGAGGGAGAATCCCCCTTCCTATTTGCCCTGTTTACCATTATCATTAAAAGTGAAAGTAAAAGAAAATCACAAATTTTGGAGTTTCCCCAGAACAGTAAAAGGGGAAATCTTCCAATGAGTATTCTGGTTCTGGTGACCTGGGGGACCCCAAGAGATTCCCTTAATTTGTAGGAATTGCCTCTCACTCCCTGTTTTGGCTAATTAAATGGAAATCCCCCCCCCCCCCCCCCCAAAGAGACGCAGAAAGAAAAACTGTTAGGGGTTATTACCTTCCCTTACTCTATCCATAATGAAAAAAATATATAGTTTTGCTATAGTTCTACTTTAAAAACATAAAAGCAGAAAAGACAAGCACAAAAAAAAAAACAGAAGGAAAGGTGTCAGTATTAGGCGAGATTTATGGGGCTAGATGTATTCACACTTGAGTAGAGAAGCTAAAGGCAAAATGTAACAGCCACATATAAATGGTGCTGTGCATTAATATGTGTGTATAGGATCTAAGTGATTGTGCTTGCTAGAAGCACTTCCATCATCACATAAAACTGCCTTGAAGATAGTGTTATAGTAAATTGTCCTTTCACCCTACCAAGGTCAATGAAAATTGAAATAATGACATGCTTGGTACCTGCCCATTGAGTACCTGTACAGTTACAGTATGACTGACATGGAGCCGGAGGCTACAGTTCTTATACTGCCAAGATGTCATAAAAGATGACTAATGATGGAGCCTACTCTTATAGTGGTGTGGGTGAAAAGTTGACGTTTATATTTTAAGCACAGCAAGTATTAAAAAACTTTTTTCATTAGTGATAACCAAATCAGCTTAGGTTCACTTTTCTACCAGTTTGGTGAACTGCCACCTGCCATCTGCTTTCCAAGTCAGATTTTCCACCATGGATCTCAAGCATTAGGATAACTGGTAAGGTGGTGCTTTGGGATCCTTAACAGACAAGGGGGGTTATTTTTTAAAGCTGGAGAGTGCAAAATCAGTCTCACTTCTGCATAGAAACCAATCAACTTCCATGTTTTATTGCCAAAGCTTAATTGATAAAGCTGAGGTTAGAAGCCGATTGGTTTCTCTGCAGAAGTAAGACTGATTTTGCACTCTCCAACTTTGGTAAATAAACCCCAATTTCTGTATTTAGCACTCCACCTTACAATCTGCAGTTTAGACAAGTGTGAACCCCTTGTCCTCAGTGTCCCCTGGTCAGTAAGTAATAAGCCAATAGTTGTACACATATTATAATGATGATATGGTTGACAATGATGTTATTTTAATAATGTCAAAAAGTATGCCCTATGGATGTTACAGTGATAATATGCACTTGGCTGTTAGCTTCAGCAAAAGAGGATGCACATGGGGTCCTAGTCTTGAAAGGACAAAGTGGGTCTGTAGAGCAAGGAAGTGAAGGGACTGATAATTCGAAAAAATCAGCAATCCTCTGCAAACATCACGTTGTCCCAGATCATCCTAATACATTACAATTTCCAATTTGGGCAAGTTGGTGGAATGATCAGATAAATAGTAACTGTAATTTTCAGTTTACTAAACAGGTGCAAATCTAGACAAAATTTGGAAAAACAGATACATCATGGCAATGAAAATGCATGCACTGCAGAATAATACAAAGCTGATTATGGAAGTTGCACAAACATAGACTCTTCACAGCAACGTCTCAATCAGGTGGCACCTGGCTGCATAGCATTGAACTGGTGCAACATCCTGGGAGTAATGAAAATGGCTTCTATCTTGGTGACAGGGATCTGGCAATACCCATAGCGAGATTAAATGTGGAGAGCAATTTGGTCTGTTCTAGGGCAGCATGGAATCCATAGATGTACTAAATGCCTTCTTCTCCTCAGTTTTTACACGGGAAAAGGAGGGGTATTCCGACCACGACAGTAACGTTAGTGACACGTCACAGGGCATACTGTTGTGGCTAACAGAGGTCAGATTGAAGGAAAGGCTTAATAAACTCAATACAAATAAATCACCAGGACCAGATGGCTTACACCCAAGAGTCCTCAGAGAACTCAGTCAGGTTATAGCCAGACCATTGTTCCTAATCTTTGCGGACAGCATACTGAAAGGAATTGTACCAGCTGATTGGAGAAAAGACAATGTGGTACCAATATTCAAAAAAGGGCAGAGACAAATCCCTGGAAACTACAGGCCAGTCAGCCTAACATCACTAGTTTGTAAATTATTGGAGGGGATGATAAGGGACTATATCCAAAAATTTACTGAAGAAAAAAATATCATTAGTAGTAATCAGCATGGGTTTACAAAAGGTCATTCTTACCAGACCAACCTGCTAACATTCTACGAGGAAGTGAGCTGCCATCTAGACAGGGAAAGATCAGTGGATTAAGTGTACCTGTATTTAGCAAAAGCATTTGATACAGTCCCCCATAAATGCTTAATTTACAAGCTGAGGTCTGCAGGCATGGACCACATGGTTTGTTCTTGGGTTTAAAAACTGGTTACAGGGGTGTGTCCAAAGGGTGGTGATAAATAACGTGTACTCAGACTGGTCTGGAGTGGTAAGGGGGGAACCCCAAGGTTCTGTCTTGGGCCAATTCTATAATTTTTTTTCATAAATGATATAGAGAATGGGATAAATAGCTCAATCTCAGTTTTTGCAGACGACAGAAAAATAAGCAGAGCAATAACTTCACATCAGGATATAGAAATTTTACAGAAAGACCTGGGCAATTACATGGCAAATGAGGTTTAATGTGGAGAAATGTAAAGTAATGCACTTGGGGGCAAAAAACATAAATGCATAAACTACTCACTAGGGGGAGAACCACTGGGGGAATCAAGGATGGAGAAAGATCTTGGATCCTAGTAGATGACAGATTAAGCAAAAGCATGTAATGTCAAGCTGCAGCTACCAAAGCCGGCAGAACATTAGCATGCATAAAAAAAGGGATATACTCCAGAGATAAAAAAAATAATCCTATCCTATAACAATTAGCCACTATATAAAACTCTGGTTAGACCACATCTGGATTACTCTTTCTAGTTCTGGTCACCAGACCTCAGAAGGGAGGTGCTGGAACTGGAGAGAGTCCAAAGAAGGGCAACAAAATTAATAAGGGGACTGGACACCCTCATTTACAAGGAATGCCTGCAAGCACTACAATTTTTCTCGCTGGAGAAGCGACGCTTGAGATGATAGCGATTTACAAATACCTCAATGGTGATCCCAGCATAGAAAAAAAATCTCAAGGAGTGTCTTAGGACATGCAGCCACACACTGAGATTGGAGGAGAAGCGGTTTAACCTTAAACTGTGCAGGGTTTTTTTCATTGTCAGGGCAAAAAGGATGTGGAACTCTCTTTCACAATTGGTGGTGTCAGAGCGGAGTATGGATATTTTTAAAAGACTCTTGGATGTGCATCTTAAAGAACACAACATACAGGGATATGGGAAATAATTATAGACACTGACACACGTGCATCTACACAGGTTGAACTGTTTTTTGCTCTCCTGCCCATTCTTGGTTCATTCCTGCCAACCACTGAGTCCTATTAACTTTTACCTTGCAACAACAATGAACTCTTGGAGCTCTATTTTCCCCACCTTGGGGCAATCGCATTCATGATTAGGGTCACTTCTATCCCAGGGAGCAGTCGGAGTGGAAAAGTCTTGGTGTTATGCATGCTACCCAGCACAATGTCTTGCCAGACTACTGTGAGGGTCTTGGCAACACATGAAACAACTCCTGAGGGCAAGGGTTCCTACAAGGACAGTGAAGCCTTGAAATCATTGGCGAGCACCTAAACAGGTGCAATGTTAGAAGCAATAAAGTAAAAACAGTTTAGATGGCAAAGAACATGCATATGTTGCAGAGAGTGTCTATCAGAAAATCACTACTTCAGTAGAATAGTAAAGAACCCAAACAGCTACTTGTGATTATCCTTATAAACAGCATATCTTTCAGTGAAGTCCAGGGTAGCTCTGGTAACACAGGTAAACAGCTGGAGGGATCAAAGGCCCAAGGACAAACGTGATCCCACTAGAACTGGAGTACTCTGGTAGCAATCTGTCAGGGGCTCCCCACAGTAGCTGGGTCTTTTGGAGAAGCTGAGTGCTATTAGCCTTTGGCCCACAAACTAGTTCTGAAAGTGAAAAGCTGACCACCTGGCTGAACATCACTTGACCAGCTACCTCTGACTCATTAGGTGAGGCCCTTTGAGTTGCTGAAGGATGGACTCTTCCATCCTGGACATGTCCAGAAACCCAGGGAGTTGTAAAAACTGAAGGTAGGGCCAAAACTTGAGGTGGAAGGGGGCAGGGGGGCATCTGCCCTGGGCGCTGCATTGGGAGGGGCGCTGCCGCTGACAGGAGTAATGACAGCAGCATCACTCAGCCCTGGGAGCAAGGAGGAGAGAGCCGAGAGGAAGTGCAGGCTGTCATAGCTTGTCCCCCTGGTTTGCTGTTTGTACCTGGATGTTTTCAGGTCGGGCTCCATCCCAGGAACAGAGTGTGCTTCCCTTACTGAAATGTAGAGGCTGTTACAGCCGACAGCCTCTTTTCCCCTTCCTCCCTCTTCACCTATGTGCTTTTAGTGAGAGCTCTGCATTGAGGACACAGCTGCTGGGGAGAGAGTCGCGGGCATCTTTCCCTGCCAGAGAGAGGGGGGGGGCACAAGCCTGCATGGAAGGAAGAAGTGAGTGAGTGGCTTCTGTCTGGAGCACAATGTAGTGCTGAAGAATCTAGTGTGGCCACTAGACATTTCTGCAGGTTTTGATTTTATTTCTTGTGAACATCTAAGTGTTTGTAAATGTTATTGCAGTGATAAAAGTTGCAGTTATTCATGGTTCTAATTGTCAATAGGACATTAGGATTGCTATTAGAGATGTTATATTGTCATTATGATGTGTATGAAGATGTGGAAAGTTGCTAAAGTGAACATATGCACTGTGAATGTGCAGTTATATTTACTGTATTTATTGGTAATATGAACATGTGGATATTTATTTGGGTTTAATATAGTCTACAATAACTATAATAACAAATCCAAACATATACGTTTACATTAACATTAAATAAATATTAAAGCGCATTCATAGAGCATATGACCACTTAGAGCCGGTTCACACTGGGGCAACACGACTTCCAGCGCAACTTTTGGAGGCAACTTGGACACAACTTGAGTATGAATAACAGCGCGACTTGGAGCGACTTCAACATGACTTGGGGCGACTTACAACACGACTTTAAGTCGCCCCAGGCCAGGTGACTTTGGCCGTGGCCAATCAGAGAATAATCAGCTCTCGAGGGGGAACTGCACGCCAAATTTTAAATAAAAAAACGGCATGGGTTCCCCCTCCAGGAGCATACCAGGCCCCTTGGTCTGGTATGGATTTTAAGGGGAAACCCTACGCCAAAAAAAAAAAAAAACGGCGTGGGGGTCCCCCCAAAATCCATACCAGACCCTTATTCGAGGCACGCAGCCTGGCCGGTCAGGAAAAGGGGTGGGGACGAGCCAGCGTCCCCCCCTCCTGAACCGTACCGGGCCGCATGCCCTCAACATGGTGGGTGTGTGCTTTGGGGAAGGGGGGGCCCCAAAGCACCTTGTCCCCATGTCCCCACCATGTTGATAAGGACAAGGGCCTCTTCCCGACAACCCAGCATGACTCGGGACCCGACGTCATAAGGGGCGGGGCCACCGTGTGACATCACCTGGTGACCCCGCCCCATTCCTATATAAGTCATCGTGCAGCGCTCACACTGCATTACAGCGGGAGAGAGCGTTGTGTCAACAACGGAAGAAGAAAGAAGAGAGAAGAGGGAAGAGGGAAGAAGGACGGAGGAGACCGGGCTTCTCCGCTAGTAAAAGAGCTGCAAGAAGATAGCGGAGGAGCCGGCAGAAGAGCGGGAGACGATGCCGGAGAGCGGGAGAAGAGGCCGGACACCAGGAGAAGAGGCTGGACACCGGGAGAAGAGGCCAAACAGAGCGGAGAAGTCGGAAGAAGGCCCACGGAGCTGATTAATAAATTACTTTAATAACCTGTGTTGTGTCACGTACCTGATGGCTGAGCCCACTAGTGCAGGGAGCGGCGTCTCGTATACCTCTGGCTCGGGAACCCCTGATAAAGCAGACAGGGGCTCGGGAGTGCAAAGGGGCACAAGTGCCTGGCAGGTTACAGATGCAGGGCCGGTCCGGACGTCTGGAGTGCTGCGGAAGACCAGTAGCGGACTAGGTCAGGAACCCTGGAGGTGCAGGCTGGCAGATGGGGACTGCAGGTAGCAGGAAGAGACTGGGGTCCGGAACAGTAGCAGGTCACAGGCAGGCCGGGCCAAACACTGGCGGGCAGGTGCGGTACAGAATCAGCAGGCAAGGCGTAGTCATGAAGCAGGCCGGGTCGGTAACAGGCGGGCAGCGAGGAACCAAGGAGCAGGCAGAAGAGATGTCAGGACAAGCCGGGGTCGGAGACAGGCAGCAGGCAAGGAAGGTCAGGGACAAGCCGGGTACTGGGATCATGTAAAAAAGGATGTTTGTTATGCTGGCCCACCTAAAACAAACACCTCTCTGCGCTCAGATGGATACCGATATCTTACTATTTGAACTCTATGTAGAGAGTATATGCATAAATAAATAAAAAAATATATACGCGGTTCAACTGTGCAACGCAAAATCTTTGTGCACTGGTAGCAGCTGCTTAAATAAAGGTCATGTGAAAAGATACAATAAGGTAGCAGGTGAAAGAGGATTTCAACTAAAGGTCATCAGAGGAATCCCAGCCTGTTAAGATATTGCAGCAGCGCTTAGATATCAGAACGATAAAAATTACTGATACAAAGGTGGAAAAAAATTGATCCGTTTAGACGTCACCATAGAAATAATGAATAATGATCAGAAATAAATAAATAAATAATCATAAATAAATAAATGGGGGATTAAAAAGAGATAAGATGTAGTTGATTAATAAATAAATAAATAAGTAAATTAATCAGTCATAGGTATCAGCAGAGTGTCCATTCATCACACAGTGACTAATAAATCAGAGTCCCGCTCTCTCCAAAAAGAGGTGATAAACACAGGGTGATACTTCAAGCTCAATATTCGATGTATCGCAAAACTGATTTGTCCATCCACCAGTGTACTCCACCACGTGATACAAGGTTCCCCTTTGGGGATGCACTCACCAGACCTACATAGAAATTGGGCATATCCGCAATCTCATCATGGTACTCTGCCTCTCTCTACCGAAGTCATCCAATTCTCCTCCACAGCCTCCTATTCAAAGCTCACCCTTGCCAGGTAGGTCATATGCAGAAAGAAATTGCACCACATAGTGTGACTCCGCTTAAAAACGTTTATTTACCCCCCATTCAATTGATCAAAAAACGACACCCCCTAATAAAATATGCGTACCAAAACATTAAAATCAAATCAGCATGTAAATTGGATAAATGTATGTCACTCTGCCTGTATGCGCCTTCCGGATCCTTTTAGGCTGATTTCCGCTATGAGGAGCGGTGTTTCCAGCGTCCTACAGGGTTTCCTGGTCGGTGAACCGCAGGCTGGAGTGCACACGTCACTTCCTTTGTTCTCTGGTCTACGTCCCTGACGCGCGTTTCGTCGTATCCGACTTCGTCACGAGGGCGTGACCAGAGAACTGGAAGTGTCTCTTTTATATTGATAGACTGATGATCCAGCCAATAGGCAACCGCGCATGGCTATATTGAATGTTTACATGGAGTGGAGCCGCTAATACAGCTGATTTCCTAGACTCACGGCGCAGCCGATATAGCGATCTGGCAAAAGCACCATTGTTAAGTGTGTAGAATGTAAAATATCATTTATTTAGAAATAAGGCTTGTTGCCAATCTTATTCGCCACGATTTCACCTCAGTATTCGGGTTTTAATATACACCTAGACATTTCATGTCTGCCCCATTTTAGTTAACATGTAGGTGGATGGAAATCGCACTCATTAATTGCGTGCAGTCATTATCCAGTGCAAGTTACTTGAACAAAAGACTGCTTGAATGGCGGATTATGCTGGGTGCATGTTATGAAATTTGGACAGAAACATTCTATACGTGCGCGTGCCACATGGATGTCATTCAATACATAACATTATACATTATAATCTGGTCTCGTTCTGGTTTACAGTGAAGGAGGAATATTTATAAAGCCCATAGTCAGTATATGTCATTGTAGAGATACATCATAATAGGACATAAATATATAATTCAGCTAAAAGATATATTCTAGCTGAAAAAAAATATTATATTTTTTTGCATACAGAACGCACCAACTATTACAGATAAAATCGCATACAACTGTATTATGATAAAATTGCAGATGAGACAGGGTGATAAAGGTCTAAACCATGGCTAAGAGCCAGAAATAGCTAAAAAGTGTATTAGCTATAAAATAGTTGATAAAATCGCATAAAACCGCATCAGGAATTTGTAGATAAAATCTCATCAAACCGCATAGAAAATCACAGAAAAAATAAATAAATCAATGACCGATGGGACAGGACAATAAAAGGTTTGTAAAAGTTTATAAAAATGGCTAGAGAGCAATGCCTTAGGAATATATAAAATTATATATATATAAAATTATATACTATATATAAAAAGACCTTATCTATAAAAGGGCCTGCGCGTATGTTTCCCATAAATGCATCGGTAAACCGCATTGAGAGTGAGTCTGGCTTCAACACCCTTGCTCTTGCTCATATGGGC
The DNA here is from genome assembly GCA_028564925.1 of Lithobates sylvaticus. NCBI lineage: Eukaryota > Metazoa > Chordata > Amphibia > Anura > Ranidae > Lithobates > Lithobates sylvaticus. The sequence continues at coordinate 359,987,958 of CM053026.1, read as the reverse complement.
ATTGCTTTGGGTAGGGTGCAAAGGTAATTGCAGTCCTAGTATGGCTGCTATGGTTAAGTAAGTATCTTTGACGCATACCTCCTTCAGTGTAAACCATCAATGCCCCAGCAGATCCGCCCCTTCACATACGTGGAATACAGAGTATATAATAAAAATAGACAAACGTGCAGTCTCTCTGAGCCTCAGTGAACTCACATGTGTTCATAGCCACATCCATAAATAGAATAAAATCAGTTAAAATAAAATAAAATAAAATTGGACCATAAAATAGAATAAGATAAGAGGTCGGATAAAATATTGGGACAGATGCAGAGGGCAGTCAAGTGTCGCTGATAAAACAGTTTATGTCCAACTCTACATTTAGGCCTCTGGGTGCAAGAACGTCAGTCAAAAAGATCCATTGAGTTTCTTTTTTTGATAATTCCCGCACCCTATGGATACCCCTCCAATGAGGTTGGAGGTGTTCAATGCCCCAAAATTCTAGGCCGCTGGGATCACTATCGTGCTTCAGTTTAAAGTGCAGAGAAACGTTGTGGTCCTTAAATCCTATTCTGATATTCTTGATGTGTTCCGCAATTCTTATACGTAAGAGCCTTTTTGTGCGGCCTATATACAATAGGCCACAAGGGCATTTTAGTGCGTAGACCACAAACATAGTGTTGCATGTAATAAACTGTTCGATATCGAAGGATGTATGATTAGCTGTTGCCGTGAATTTATCCAGTGCTCTTAAGGGTTTCTTTACTTCCCTGCATGCCTTACACTTCCTGCATGCGTAGAAGCCCTTCTTGTCCCAAAATGATGGTGGTTTTTTGGGGGGGTCTATAATTTTCTTGACCACTCTGTCCCCAAAACTTGTTGCCTTTCTGTAAATAAACTGGGGGTTTGCTGGTAGAGCTGTGGTTAATTTCTTATCCAACAATAACACATGCCAATGTTTTTTAAAAATACTTTCCACTTCTTTGTATTGCTCATGATATCCGGAGATGAAAGACTATTCTTTTTTGGAATTATTCAAAGTGGTGGTGGAAGGCTGGACTGACGTATTTTCTTCTAATGTTGTTGTCCGTGGTAATCTGCCTACTTCTTCCACTATCTTTTTCAATTTCTCAGGGTCATATCCTCTAGCTTCAAATCTGTCGGTTAAAATTTTCGATTGAAGTGTAAAATTGTCATCCTCTGAACAATTTCTTCTTACCCTCATTATTTGGCCTTTGGGTATATTTCTTAACCACGTTGGGTGGTGACCACTAGATATAGGCAGATAGCTATTCCTGTCAGTTTTTTTGAAAAAAACTTTGGTCTCCAGTAGGTTTAGCTTTCGATAAATCGTAACGTCCAGAAAGTCTATCTCCTCCTTATGGCTTGTGGATGTTAAAACAATGTTATTGTTATTTGTATTTAAAAAGGATAAAAAGGTTTCCAAGCTTTCGCTGGTCCCTGCCCATATAAAAAACAAGTCATCAATAAAACGTCGATAAAATACTAATTCTGATCGTTGTCCATTAAAAATCACTTTATCCTCCCATTCCGCCATGAAGAGATTTGCAATACTTGGCGCAAATTTAGCCCCCATGGCCACGCCTCTTTGTTGGGAATAAAAATTGCCACTGTACCAAAAATAGTTATGGTTAAGACAAAAATCTAAAGAATTCCTTAAAAATATTTTCTGATTCAGAGGTAAGTCATCCCTCTTGCTTAAAGCCCAATTGAGGGCCAGTAGAGCGTCATCATGCTGAATAACGGAGTAAAGGGAGGAGACGTCTGCGGTAACCAATAAAACTTAATTTCTTCCTGATAGATCCACCTTTTGGAGGGAGTTTAAAAAATCCTTAGTGTCTCTTATGTAAGATCTAGTGTTTCGCACACTATTCTGAAGAAATTTGTCGAGATATTGGCCCAATCTAGCAGAGATGGAATTAATGCTATTAACGATCGGCCTTGCTGGAGGATTTATTGGATCCTTATGTACCTTAGGCAGCGTATAGAGAGTGGGTATTCTGCTGCTTGCTGGGACCAGATATTTCTTTTCTTTCTCAGTTAAAACTGGGATCAGGTAACAGAAGTCAGGTAGCACAGGAATAGCTGGTAACTGGGGGTCACGGGAACGCTGTAGACCGGACAGCAAGATGGCATGGTGGAGGTCTCCTTTAAATAGCGCTCTTGGCACCAAACAGTGTCACACAGCGCGCCCGCGCGCTCCCGCGCGTACGTGCTCCCGCGCGTCCGTGCTCCCGCGCGTCCGTGCGCGTTCGTGCGTGCCCGTGCGCGCTCCCGCGCGCGCGCCGAGCGGCTCTTCCAATGGGGACACTGTAGCCAACTCTCCTGCTGGCAGTCAGGTACCCGGGACGCCTTTCTTGACATTGCCCCCCTCCAAGGGGCAGCCTCCGGATGCCCAATTGAACCATCTTACTTGGGTGTGCATTATTAAATGCCCGGATCAGCCTCTTTGCGTGGATGTTGGATTCTGGTTCCCAAGAGTTTTCTTCCGGGCCGTACCCTTTCCACTTCACCAGGTACTGGACCTGCTTACATCTCCTCCTACAATCCAGGATTGACTCAACCTCAAACTCCATTTCTCCATCAATGAGTACCGGTTCAGGAGGGCCCATGTTTCGGTCAACAAAAGGATCCGGGACCGTGGGTTTGAGCAGAGCTACGTGGAAGACTGGGTGAATCCGGAACGACTCAGGTAGCTTCAGTTCATAAGTCACACTGTTGATCCTTTTTTCCACAGGGAAGGGGCCTATAAACTTAGGGCCTAGTTTTTTAGAGGGACATGCCAGTTTCAAGTTTAGGGTTGACAGCCAGACCTGATCTCCGGGTTTCAAATTAAGTTCTCCCCTTCTCTTCCTGTCAAAGACCTCCTTGTAGTATTCCTGAGTTTTTGTCATTGTCTCCTGGAGTAACTTATTGTTGGTACTAAAAAAGTTCAGGGTTTCCTGAGCAGCAGGTACAGAACATTCCGGGATGTTGTTTGACAAGAATAAGGGGTGAAATCCGTAATTTGCGAAGGAGGGGGTTTGTTTAGTAGCAGAGTGGACAGAATTATTATAAGCAAATTCGGCCAGCGGTAAGAGAGGAACCCAGTCGTCCTGCGAGAAAGATGAAAAGCAACGTAAGTACTGCTCCAGTGTTTGGTTTGTCCTCTCAGTCTGGCCGTTGGTTTGAGGGTGGTAGGCAGAGGAGAAGGACAGGTTGATCTTCAAAGAGCCACATAACGCCCTCCAGAACTTTGAGGTGAACTGTACCCCTCGGTCAGAGGTTATATTTGCAGAAATGCCATGGAGCCTCACGATTTCCCTGATGAAAATTCTTGCGGTTTCGGCCGCAGAGGGGGTACCCTTCATTGGAAGAAAGTGGGCCATCTTAGAGAGTCTATCCACCACTACGAAGATGGTAGAGTGGTTTTCTGAGGGTGGCAGCTCAACAATAAAATCCATGGAGATCATCCTCCATGGTCTTTCTGGGACGGGTAGTGGCTTCAACAGACCCCAAGCTTTTGACTTGCTGCCCTTGTTCTGAATGCAGACGGTGCACGATTCCACATAGTCCCTGCAGTCTTTTGTTAGCTGCGGCCACCAGAACATGCGTTGGAGCAACTCAGACGTCTTGTGCACCCCGAAGTGACCAGCTAACTTATGATCATGACAAGAGTTCAGAACAGCAACTCGCGCCTCCTGAGGTACAAAAATCTTATCTCTGTACCACAACAGATCGTCTCTGGTTTGTAGGGTGGTACCAGGCGGAGGGGAAATTCCCACGGAAGGAGCAGCGGGAGTCCCAGATGAGGGTGGTGTGACTGCAGATAGGACCTGGACACGTTCCTCAAGCCGGGTATAGCCTTCCTGAAGACTCTTCACTGCCTGGGTTAGACCAGCAAGGTGGCGGCACAGTTCGTCCATTGGAGCAGCTCCCTGCGTGGGCTCGGACATGGCTGTCCGGTACTGTCACGTACCTGATGGCTGAGCCCACTAGTGCAGGGAGCGGCGTCTCGTATACCTCTGGCTCGGGAACCCCTGATAGAGCAGACAGGGGCTCGGGAGTGCAAAGGGGCACAAGTGCCTGGCAGGTTACAGATGCAGGGCCGGTCCGGACGTCTGGAGTGCTGCGGAAGACCAGTAGCGGACTAGGGCAGGAACCCTGGAGGTGCAGGCTGGCAGATGGGGACTGCAGGTAGCAGGAAGAGACTGGGATCCGGAACAGTAGCAGGTCACAGGCAGGCCGGGTCAAACACTGGCGGGCAGGTGCGGTACAGAATCAGCAGGCAAGGCGTAGTCGTGAAGCAGGCCGGGTCGGTAACAGGCGGGCAGCGAGGAACCAAGGAGCAGGCAGAAGGGATGTCAGGACAAGCCGGGGTCGGAGACAGGCAGCAGGCAAGGAAGGTCAGGGACAAGCCGGGTACTGGGATCAGGTAGCACAAGAATAGCTGGTAGCTGGGGGTCACGGGAACGCTGTAGACCGGACAGCAAGATGGCATGGTGGAGGTCTCCTTTAAATAGCGCTCTTGGCGCCAAACAGTGTCACACAGCGCGCCCGCGTGCTCCCACGCGTCCGTGCGCGCTCCCGCGCGTCCATGCGCATTCGCGCGTGTCCGTGCGCATCCGTGCGCGCTATCCCGCACGTGCGCCGAGCGGCTCTTCCAATGGGGACACTGTAGCCAACTCTCCTGCTGGCAGTCAGGTACCCGGGACGCCTTTCTTGACAGTTGTGTTTTTTTTTTTGTGTCACTTTATTTTCCTAGGTGAATGGGTAGGGGTACGATGTACCCCATACTCATTCACATAGGGTGGGGAGCCGGGATCTGGGGGCCCCCTTATTAAAGGGGGTTCCCGGATTCCCGATAAGCCCCCCGCCCGCAGACCCCGATAACCAACGGCCAGGGTTGTCGGGAAGAGGCCCTTGTCCTCATCAACATGGGGACAATGAGGGCGCCCCCTTCCCCAAAGCACCCACCCCCCAAGTTGAGGGCATGCGGCCTGGTACGGTTCAGGAGGGGGGGGGGGGCGCTCGCTCTCGCCTTTTTCCTGAACGGCCAGGCTGCGTGCTCGGATAAGGGTCTGGTGTGGACTTTGGGGGGACCCCCACGCCTTTTAATCCATATCAGACCTAAGGGTCTGGTATGCTCGTGGAGGGGGAACCCATGCCAGTTTTTTATTTAAAATTTGGCGTGGAGTTCCCCCTCGAGGCGACACTGTCGCGTCAATATAGATGGAGATCCGACTTGGAGGCGACTTCCATTGAAGTCAATGGGTACAAGTCGCCTAGAAAACGGATTGAAGTAGTACAGGAACCTTTTCTGAAGTCGGAGCGACTTCAGTAGCGTTCATTAAGACGGCTCTCATTCACTTGCATGTAATTTCTGATGTCAAGCGACTTGGGGCGACTTGCGGTCTGACAAGTCGCCCCCCCAAGTCGCGGTAGTGTGAACCGGCTCTTAAGGAACTTTCCATATCTTCATACACATTATGATAAAAGTTATTCTATCCCTTTGAGTGTAGGTGTGGGTTTCCACCATCCCTAATATCAACATTTAATATTTACACTTTTTGGGGGATTTTGTCTGAAACCATATAAACACAGACACTTAATTTAAAAAGTAAAAATATAGATTTATTTTTTCATTTTACATCATAAAATATTCACCACTTAACTCTATTAAAAACAGTAATTCTTTATAAAAGATAACAGAGGGTCTACATATGCAGGAATATACTTGTCCGATAGTGGTACGACCAGTTGTCCACTAGCTGGGATGTAATGATTTAAAGCGGTTTGGTACTCAAAAATAAATCTATAGCTTCATAAATAGACATGTTAAACTAGATGCACAAACGAGCATTAAAAAAAAAAATTAAGCATTCCTTACCTTTTATTAGTCATTCTTATGCCGCGTACACACGAAGGGACTATCCCGCGGGATTATCCGCTGGACCGAAGTCCAGCGGATAATCCCCTCGTGTGTGGGCGCCGGCGGACTTTTTTTGGCCAAAGTACGGCGGACTAAAGTTTCAGGTTTTGTTTTCAAATTATCCGCTGGACTTGGCAGTCCAGCGGATAATCCGGTCGTGTGTAGTATGGTCCGGCGTACCAAAAAGGACGCATGCTCAGTAGCAAGTATTTTTCTAGTATTTTTCGTTTTCTAGTCCCGTCGTACGTGCTGTACGTCATCGCGTGAACCGTCGGACTTTTTGCGTGATCGTGTGTGGTCAAGTCCGTTCGCTTTTTAGTCCGGCGTACCCAGCTGGAAAGTCCAGCGGATTGTCCGCTGGACTTAGGTCCGCCGGGAAAAGTCCGTACGTGTGTACGCGGCATTAGAATGACTTCCGGTCTTTCCTCCCGTGGGAGTAGGCGTGGTTTTCGCTGCGCAATGACCCCTGGGAGCTGTATGACAGCATTCCCATGAAGCAGTGGGGGACGCCGTCATTCATGACGCCGGTCACATGACGAGGGACGGAGCTGCTCGCTCAGATAACTGAGCATGTGCAGGATCGAACTGAGCATGCGCGGTGAATGCTGGGAGCACAGCATTCGCCGCATCCCGGAAGTAATTGCTTGTGGGTTTTCAAATGCCCACAAGCAAAATGGAAACGCCCGGGACAGATTGTTATAAGATGGATTAAAGGACTAAATCGGCGATCCGGGATGAAGAAGCAGCAACAGGTGAGTGCTACAGTTTGTGGGTTTGAAGAAAACAATGAGAAAAAAAAAAAAAAAAAAGATAGATCAGCGGAATCCCGCTTTAAGTGGTGAATATTTTATGGTGTAAAATTAATAATGAAATCTATATTTGTACATTTAAAATGAATGTGTCTGTGTTTATATAGTTGCCAACAAAATCCCAAAAAAGGTGTAAAAACTCAATGCATACACATTATGATGATATCTCCAATGGCAACCTAATGTCCTAATGACAAACATAATAGATATGTGCATTAGCATGCCCTGAATCCCTGGATATTGCTCCAGGTCCCTGGTGCTGCAGTCGCCAACAACACAGCAGCATCTCACCCCGCCGATTGCCACCTGTCTCGACAGGCCCCCTTCCACATGTGGTGGAATCCTCTTTGCTCAGTAGGAGATCTGTCCACTAATTGAAACAGAGTGGGCACATGGCACGTCTGTGTCCACTCAGTTTATTCAGAGTGGACACAGAGACAGAGTGCTCTGCTCTATGGGCAGACCAGCTGTCTGTTTACACCTAACTGCCCTTCAATCCCATCAGCATAGATGGATGGGTACAGGTCCTCCTCCATTTTTTTTTTTAGCATACTGGTTTGGTTTGTAGATAGACGGGTGTAAAAGGACACAAGTTAATTTACACATAGGGTCTATAGGGGTGAATGGAGGGTCCAATCAAGTCTGCTTGAAAAACTGACAGGAGGACCTGATTGGACCCTTTTTGTGAAAGGGGCCTTAGACAGAAAATTTCAGAGCCAAGCAAAGCTACCCCCATACTTGTCAAGTGTCCCAGAACTGCCGGGAAAGTCCCATTTTCAAGACAGTTGTCCTGCAGCGGCTTTGTCCTTACCTACTTTAAGTTCCATAAACCAAGCCGTGGGGATCAGTGTTGCCAACCCGTCGAAGTGAAATTTACTGGCAGAATGCCAAAATTTACAAACGGCACCAATTTTTTACTGGCACTGCAAAAAAGTACCTAAAATTACTGTTTTTAGTGCTAAACAGTGCAAATATCAATATTTGAACTATAAACACACAGCTAGTGCTATTACCAATGGGTTTAAGTTAAACAAAAGTCAAAAAACATATTTCTCAATTTACATGAAGGTCAGGATATTATAACCCAGCTAGCACAGAGTTCTCCCTTACATCAGAGTCTGCAGGATGGTGACCATAGACCACCTTCCGCAGAGTGAATACACTAAGGTAAGGGGGGATTACTAATATAGGGGGGAACCTTTATATCGGTGCCCCCTTTCATTATTGTATTCACTCCCCCCTTACACTGGCCTGGCGGCGTTGTCACTGACCTCCTCTCAGGTGCACCATGCAGGGCTCAGTCAGGCAGCTTCAGCTTGGCGGCTCTGGCTTTCTAGGGTCCCCTCAGAGACTGTAGACATGATAAAACACAAGAGATGGTCAGAGGCTGCAGACATGATACAGGAGGTGGACAGAGGCTGCGGGCATACTATAGGAGGTGGACAGAGGCTGCAGACATGATACAGGAGGTAGACAGAGGCTGCGGGCATACTACAGGAGGTGGACAGAGGCTGCGGGCATACTACAGGAGGTGGACAGAGGCTGCGGGCATACTACATGAGGTGGACATAGGCTGCGGGCATACTACAGGAGGTGGACAGAGGCTGCGGGCATACTACAGAAGGTGGACAGAGGCTGCGGGCATACTACAGAAGGTGGACAGAGGCTGCGGGCATACTACAGGAGGTGGACAGAGGCTGCGGGCATACTACAGAAGGTGGACAGAGGCTGCGGGCATACTACAGGAGGTGGACAGAGGCTGCGGGCATACTACAGGAGGTGGACAGATTCTGCGGGCATACTACAGGAGGTGGACAGAGGTTTCGGGCATACTACAGGAGGCGGACAGAGGTTTCGGGCATACTACAGGAGGCGGACAGAGGCTGCGGGCATACTACAGGAGGCGGACAGAGGCTGCGGGCATGATAGTGTCCCCCTAACTATAGTCTCCTCCTCTGCCCACCATCATATTACTTCTCCACATAATCAGTGTGCTGTGTCCTCTTCCTGTGCCCCTTTCACCTCTGCACAGGTCAGGGCAGCACAGTGCTGCCCTGACCTGTGGATGTTCTACACTCCACTCTACAGAATACCGCCACACACTGCCTAATCCCCCCCCCCCACACACACACACACTCTAAGGATCACAGACTTCTCCTAGTAATATATAGATATCAACAGTCACATCCAGGCAGGAACACTATGAAGGACTACATGTCCCATCACACCATTCCAGCCAGGACGTGCTGAGCCTTGTAGTCCACACCGTCTCACCTCATCCATATCATTGTCCTCCTCAGACTCCTCATCCTCACTGAGATCAGAGTCCTCTTATCCTCCTCCCATTTCATCTTGCATTTCATCTTGCATCTCCTCTTTGCCTCTTTTCCTCTTTGCTCTGGATGCCAATGCCATGCTGTCCCCTTCCTCCAGGCCCAGCATGCAGAGGCGGAAGTAAAAAGGAAGCTCCGCGGACTGTACCATCTCACTACTGTTGGGGGGGTGTTCATGGAGCCTGAACTTCTGACAGGACGCGGACTGTACATCTAATAGAGATCACCCCCCCCCTCCCCATAGATATACAGAGGCCAGCCGGGTCATGTGTGGTGAGTGTGACTGCGTCACTGCGAGCCTGACGGTGCGGGGCGCGCTCATGATCGGATTGCCTCTGGAATTTTCGGAATTAGCGCATGCGCAGTTCTCACCTGAGCCTGTCGTAGCCATTTTTACTGGCACCGCTCGGCTCCCACGGACATTTACGGACACCGGAAAATCGCCCTGTTTTTACGGGCTGTCCGTAAATCTAGGGGCGGTTGGCAACACTGGTGGGGATGGCTGCAGTACTGAACATCCATACGCAATTTAAAGAATAATTCCAGACATAGGCTATGTTATACATAGTTACATTGTTCCAGCTCAGACCAATGTAACTATGTATATACCATAGCTGACTGATGCCCTGCAGAGAAAGAAACTGGGGAATTTGTCCTCAGTCCATTTCTAAGTCTCAAAAGTGAGGCATCAGAGGTCTTTTTGGACCTCTGATATTTCATCTAAGCCTCCAAACAGGGCTCCTAAAAATATAAAAAACAATATTGTAAAAAAAAATAAAAGTTGTAAAAAATAAAAAAATAAAATAATGAAAATAAAAAGGTATTGACACTGTTCACTGCCCTACTATCACCAATCTCTGCCCTACTGACACCACCCTCTTTGGCTGCGCCGAACTAAGTCTTTGCCCCGGGTGAAAGAATGGGAATGGAGTTAAAGGGGCCTGCACCCGCATCTTGCTGTTTTTTTGTTTTTTTTTAACTAGCTAGTGATTTAGCTAGTGGCTACAGCAAAAAGAACTCTGACCTCTACATTATAGTTATATTAAAGATTTTAGATATTTCATTGAATTTCATTACATATTTTGAAAGTCTGACCATCATATTATTCTAAATAATAATGATATAAATTCCATTTGTTTACATTGCAAAACAAATTTCTTATATGCTGAATAATACATTTCTGCCGACGTCATGTTCTCATCACAAGCTTACCTGAGCTGAAGTCTTTCTGTTAATGCACTTTATATCTGCAATACTACTTACCGTGCAGTTTTAAGATATGTCTAATTTGCTTCCTTAGTTTGTGTTATGTTGCTTAGTTCAAGGTGTACAGTGATCGATAGCCAGGTTCTAGACCTCTATGCTTACTAGAACTGCTTAAATAAGCTTTATGTTTCCATTTCAAATGCTAAATGCCATAATCTGATATTGCTTTCTTGCCACCATAATGAATAAGATATTATGCACATATAAATAAGTCTACATTTAAAGGGCTTTCCACTTTCCCCACTAATACTGTATTTCAAATCAGTTTCTTTCACTGGTGGATTTCTAATGTGAGTGTATAGGCAATCATCTTCAGGAAGTTTTTTTTACAAATCGGGCAGCTTTAAATCAGAACTTGAACCAAACAACTAAACTATGCATTAGGAATACATATATGTGAACTGTTTTACAATTGAAAAAGCAAAGAGTTATTCTCTTTAGACAGTATTGCGATTCACACATTTCTACCATACTGTATAGTTGGAAACATATTTAGCTAATGCTAACACATGATTAATCATTTACATTTCTTTTTGCGTATAGATGGAAAAATATAGTAAACATCTGGAGCTGTTAGTTGCTGAACGTACTCAAGATCTAATGCATGAAAAGCAAAAAACAGACAGATTACTGTACAGTAAGTTAATGTATTTCTTCTCTTCTTACCCAGTTGTTTTTGTGGCTTCACTGGTGATTAATAGCATTCATCTGCTGTTTTTGTAAGACTTTATTTGTAAACTATAATGAAAATGTAGAGGTAAAAAACATACATTTTCTTGGAGTTTGTAAGACATATATAGAAAATACATAGATATTGTACAAAATATTAATGTATAGTATCCTTGTTTACTCATCATAAAAATATACATTACATAGTAAGTAAGGGGAGTTTATAACTTCTATCATTTTTTTCTGCTATCAAGTGCTCCATTGGAGCTTCTGCTGTGAATGTTTTACCAGAGAATGTGGTAATTCCTCAATAGTGATGGGCTTGGCCATGTGGCCATAATAGGTCAATAATGTCACAATTTGGCTTGATGTTAAAGTTAGTCTGTGGCCACGCTATGGGCATTTAAATACTCGGTTTTCCACTCATTCTGTGCCCCTGCTCTGTGTTTATCTTGGAGATAAGTAAACTGGAAGGTTGCAAAGTCATTACTGGGAGGGAGGGGAGGTGCAAGGAGAGGTGTGCTACTACGAGAAGGACTAATGCCGCATACACACAGTCGGACTTTCCGGCAGAAAAAGTCAGACGGAATCTTTTCATCGGATATTCCGATCGTGTGTGGGCCTCATCTGACTTTTTTTTTTTGAAAATTCTGATGGACCTAGAAATAGAACATGTTTTAAATATTTCCAACGGAATCAATTCCGACGGAATCGGGAAAACCGCTCGTCTGTATGCTGTTCCGACGGACTAAAAACAACGCATGCTCTGAAGCAAGTACGAGACGGCAGCTATTGGCTACTGGCTATTAAACTTCCTTTTTTTGGGCCATTGTACGTGTTGTACGTCACCACGTTCTAGACGGTCGGACTTTGGTGTGATCATGTGTAGGCAAGACAGTTTCAGCGGAACTCCGTCGGAAAAACCGTCAGAGTTTATTCTGACAGAAAAAATTATCCTGTGTACGCGGCATTAGTCATTCTCGCATGAGCAGAACATATTCTGGTGTTTTTTAAGCATTTTGTGTGTTCTTAAAGCATTCTGTGCAACATTTTTTGCACATGCTTCAAGCTTCAGGCGTTTGTTTCCTTGGCTGTTCAAGGCGAAGATTGAGGAGTATAGGAGTTTTTCAGGAGGAGAACACTTACAGGTACTTTGAAAGAGGCTCCAGATAGCTGCACTTCTGAAAGTCCACTTTAATTGTATGAAAAGACCAAAATGGTTAACAGGTGGTTAACAGATGGAGCAGGGGACAAACAGGTAGACACAATTCATGCTATTGCCGGCGCTTAGTCCCATTTCGTTGAAGTTTATGGGACCAAAAATGCCTGATTAGACAAAAAAAAGCTCATATTTTTTTTGGAGCATAGGGCATTGAACATAGAAATGACTGAGCGTTGAAATGGGAACAGGCAAAAATACCAACATTGGGATTCTGCATGTTAGGTATAGTCAGGCATTGTGAAGTATAGAGAAACATACTACTGTAGCGCACCCCACATAGAAGCTGCTGATGAATAGGGATCCCTCACCCTGCACTGCCAGGAACACCGGATTTCCACAGACATACTTGAGTCAGTGAACAGTCCAGTACTGTATCAGCTTACATTACATTTGCAGTCCGTGTGCCTTCACACACAGCCCCGTCCTCCTGACCCCACACCTGTGACAGACAAAACGCGCTCTGGCATTGGACCGGCTTTCTGTCTGTCACAGGTGCGGGGTCAGGAGGGCGGGGCTGTGTGTGATGGCGCGTGGACTGCAAATGTAATGTAAGCTGATACAGCGGGCAAACCCTGCTCTGTGAAGAAGCCGGCTCTCCTCTTCCTCCACGCTATAATGATCCGGCCGCCCTCTCTGCACGGGGTAAGGCTGCATGATGGACACAGGTGGGGCTGCACGATGGACACTGGTGAGGCTGCACGATGGACACAGGTGAGGCTGCACGATGGACACAGGTGAGGCTGCGCGATGGACACAGGTGAGGCTGCATGATGGACACAGGTGAGGCTGCACGGGTGAGGCTGCATGATGGACACAGGTGAGGCTGCACAGGTGAGGCTGCATGATGGACACAGGTGAGGCTGCATGGGTGAGTCTGCAATGATGGACACAGGTGAGGCTGCACGGGTGAGGCTGCACGGGTGAGGCTGCATGGGTGAGGTTGCACGGGGGAGGCTGCACGGGTTGAGGCTGCAATGATGGACACAGGTGAGGGTGCACTAGTAGCTCAGGACTTGAAATTTTGAGCTATATAAAATCACATTTTAAAATATAGCTGGGAGGGCCAAAAGCTTGGGCCTAGTGGGCAAACAAAACCAAGTAGCCCTGATAAAAACAGATGTTTGTGTGCTAAAAAAGAAGGATGATGCAAAATGTGCCACAATGCCGATGTGGTTTATGGGCATTGTGAATGGTGGGTATCTCTAAAGGATATGGTTTATTGTGACACACCTTTTTACATCTTTCAACATCCACTTATTTTGTGGTTCTCAGCATTTAGTCACTTTACATCTTTAAGCCTAGGAAGTTGATGCCATAAGACTTCATTTTGCCAGATGCTGTGATTACAAGTCTGAATGGGGAGACTGTAGCTATGTAATGGCCACCATGAGCTATTGAGTTCGGGTTCCACTCTGAGGTCTGAATAGTAAAGTGTGTCCACACAGGGTTAACAGCCCAACATATCTTACTAGTGTTGGCTTAGGTTGCAAAACTGCAGTGCCCAGACCTCCCCTGTGTACAGATTGAACAAGAGGAAGTTTGATTTACTTATCCTGTTCTTTGTGGTGTTCCTGTCAGGCGAAAAGCAAAATGTAACCTTTGCCTACAAAAACCTAAATATATAAGTATATGTGGGTTATAGAACCACACAAATGAAATGGATGCATATACAGTATAAGCTGGTTAAACAATTTGTAATGTTGATTTCTATTTTGTTGTCCAAAGGTATGCTACCAAAACAGGTTGCAGATGATCTGAGACAAGGAAAACACACACAAGCTCAAAGTTATACCAGCGCAACTGTATTTTTTAGGTAGGAACAAGTCAACCGAGATTTTACTTGAATTAGTATGTACAGTGTTAAATGTTTCTGTAAATGGGTGTCATGAATTAGGTCTAATTTTTTACTGCATCGGAAAATGAAACAAGGAATCTCACTGGCCACTATGGCAAACATTACTACTTTTGTCCCCATTTCCTTTTCTTTGATTTTTAGAAATAGACTCCAAAACGTTGATGCCTGTTATTTTGTACTGGAAATATTGCTAAACATTTCCAAGCATTGAAATGCATTTTATCCTTCCATTTATTAATATATTTCTAATTTTAGTTTCAATAGTTTAGCATCTCCTTTAGAACAGTGTCTAAAAAAGTCTGGTTATTAGTGGGGAATAAATTTATGGAGTCTGGCAGCTCCCTGGTGTCATCCCCTGAATCATGGAGAGAGCTCACCTCGTTATATGCATCCGCGGCATCCATCCGGAATCTCACCTTTTCTGGGCTCCCAGATGAGGTGTAGCTGGCGAAGATTGTGGGCATTTAGGAGGGCTGCTTCTTTTTTGTGTTTTCCCCTTCTGTGTTGAGTGATTAGGAAAGCCAGATGCCGGGGTGGATGAGGAGCCGGCGCCATTTTGTTTAGGCCCGAGGGTGAAGAACTCTGTGAGTTTATGAGGGTGATTCCCCTCCTTCCTGTGCCTGGGCATGATGGGTTCTTGTTCCTCTGGTGCTGTGAAGCGGGTTAGGGTGAGAAGATATGGTCCTGATGGGTCGATATTCGCCGTGGTTGTCCCACTTGCTCCACTACTAAGCATCCATCGCGGTCTCCGGCTAGCTCCGCCCCAATATATTTCTCATTTTTAAAGACATTCTTACCATGCTGAGATAGCACCCAGCTAGAGTATGCTGAGGAATTATTTTCCACAGTGATAGCTCCCAGCAAGAGTATGGCTAGGTGTACTTGGGTTTCTGAGGATCATCAAAGCCCTACCTGCCCTTGTGTGAGCCCAAGGGTTATGGCTATCCTCCCACCCATTTTCTTTTATAGTTAATTGAACCATACAAACACCAGCATACACCTGCCCTTGACTATTTTTCTGAGCATATTAGAACAATGTCCTATTTAGATGCTTACTACGGCACTTAGCAAAACATCAGGATGGGAGAGCCTCACTTCAAGTCCAATGAACTCTATAAGCAGAGTTAGGTGGAACGCATGCAGTCCCTAAAAGCCCAATATACACAGTATACACAGTAAGGGATTGATTTACTAAAACCAGAGAGTGCAAAATCTGGTGCAGCTGTGTATGTAGCCTATCAGCTTCAGCTTGTTCAATAAGGCTTTGACAAAAAAAATACCTGGAAGCTGATTGGTTTCTATGCAGAGTTGCACCAGATTTAGCACTCTCCAGTTTTAGTAAATCAATACCTATGTGTTAATAAGAGGCATATTGTGGCTTGGTTTGAAGGTGAATTAATAGGGTGCTAAACAGTGAAACAAAGCATTTTCAGAAAAATCGATCCATGCAATTATTATAGAATATCATTCCTTTCAGGTTCTGTATATGTTGAATGCATGGACAAACAAACTGATAGGTTATGTTGAACATTTTCAGCTGATACCCCAAAACAATGCTCTCCTACAAATTTCCTAAAGCTGCATCCATTATTATGATTGAAAATACATCATGTAACTAACATTTAAAATACTGCTTTAAACTAATCTAGGCAAGAAATGTTTCTTTTATCCACAACACAGATTACAATATTTGTTTTTATGAGCCAATATGTATGGCTGTTGAGGGTACAAGGATTACTACACTTCTAATTGCCTGTGTTTTGATTGTGTCGGCAATGTGTTGACATATTTATAGGATTACTAAACCCTCGTTTTGTTTTTTTTTAAAAACAAACATATCATACTTACCTCCTCTGTGAAGTTGGTTTTGCACAGAGTGGCCAAGATCTTCCTCTTCTGGGGTCCCTTAGCAGCGCTGGTGGCTCCTCCTCTTCTCGAGTGCCCCGTTAAAGAAGCACTCTCTTTCGGGACACCAGTGCGGGCAGTCTCCTGAGTCGTGCTGCTGTGTCTATTGACACAGACAGCAGGGCCCAGCCCCGCCCCCGGCTCCCGCGTCATTCGATTTGATTGACAGCAGCGGGAGCCAATGGCTGCGCTGCTATTAATCTATCCAATCAGGACACGAGACACTGGTCAGAGCTGGTGTGCTTGTTCCCATTGCGGGAATTACGGGGCTCAGGTAAGTAAAAGTGGGGCTTGGGGGGCTGCTACATGACAGGAGGTTTTTCACCTTAATGCATAGAATGCATTAAGTTGAAAAACCTTGAGGGTTTAAAACCCCTTTAAATACATACTGTATCTAGCATGACATTCTTTAGGCATTATACTGTATCTTTGAGTCCTGACTAGTAGATTAAAATATGTCATCATACTGGTAGAAGGTCAAAAATAATCTATTAAAAAACAAACAGACAAAGCGGTTGTCAAATTCTAACCAAACAGTATTGTCACCAGTTGATAATTCTGAATGTTGACAATTTCATTTTGGAAATACCTTTTAATTCATTGCATATTATAATGTATCATCTTCTAACTATAAAGACTTTTTAAGAAACTGCAGATACGCCTCTAGACAGAAGCATACAAAGTTGTTTTTTGGTTGCAAAATTTACCCAGTGTTTATTCTAGAAATATTTTGTTAACGGGATTATTGCATTGGATATGTTACTCTTGGGTAGAGATAGGCCAAACACCCCCCTGTTCAGTTAGCACCGAACAGAGAAAAAGTTCTGACCAGCAAAACCCTTTGAAGTCTATTGGAGTCGAACTTGTCCATAAACATGTATGGGGTCTGGGTACTGCCCTGGGGGAGAGTATCAATGCAATTTTTTTTTTTTTAAAAGATTGTTTTTACAGGAGCAGTGATTTCCATGATGCTTAACTGCAACAATAAAAATGTAAAAATGTTTAACCACCTCAATATTGGGCACTTTCATCCCCTTTCTTTTCTTGCTGTTGCACTTTGAATGACAATTGCGCGGTCATGCAACACTGTACCCAAATTAACTTTTAATAATTTTATTCACATAAACAGGGCTTTCTTTTGGTGGTATTTAATCACTGCTGGTTTTTTTATTTTTTATTTTTAAAAAGAGAAAAGACCGAAAATTTATAAAAAAAAAGGTTTTTCTTAGTTTATGTCAGTAAACCACTTGCCGCCCGCCATATAGCAAAATTACATCGGCAAAGTGGTTGCGATATCCTGACCGGATGTCATATGATATTGTCAGGATATCAAGCCGCTGCGCGCCCCCGGGGGCGTGCATCGTGGCAAACGTTGTTTTGCGGCGTGTCAGTCTGACACACCGCAATTCAGATCTAGGTAAAGAGTCTCTGACACCTGAGCCTCTACCACGTGATCAGCCGTGTCCAATCACGGCTGATCACGATGTAAACAGGAAGAGCCATTGATCGTCTATCAATGCCCATCAGTGCCCAGCAGTACTGTCTATCAGTGCCACCCATAAGTACCCATCAGTGTAGCCTTTCAGTGCACATCAGTGTCGCCTATCAGTGCCCATCAGTGCCACCTATGAGTGCCCATCAGTGCCACCTATCAATGCTCATCAGTGCTGCATATCAATGCCACCTATCAGTGCTGCCTATCAGTGCCCATCGTCAGTGCTCATCAGTGACATCTAATTGGTGCCACCTGATCAGTGCCCATAAGTGCAGCTTATCAGTGCCCATTAGTGAAGGAGAAAATTTTACTTATTTACAAGATTTTATAACAAAAACAAAGAAAACATAATTTTTTTCAAAATTTTCAGTATTTTTTTATTTGTTTAGCAAAAAATAAAAACCGCAGGGGTGATCAAATACCACCAAAAGAAAGCTCTATTTGTGGGAACAAAATGAAAAAAATTTAGTTTGGGTACAGTGTAGCATGACCGCGCAATTATCATTTAAAAAATTACAGCACTGAAAGCTGAAAATTGGCCTGGGCAGGAAGGTGTGAAAGTGCCCTGTATTGAAGTGGTTAAGTAATTTTTCTCCTTCACTGATGTGCGCTGATGAGGCAACACTGATGGGCACTGATAGGCTGCACTGTTGGGCACTGATGAGGTGGAACTTATGGGCACTGATTAAGAGGCACTATTATGCAGCACTGATTGACACTGATAGGTGGCACTGATATGTGGCACTGATGAGCACTGATAGGTAACACTGATTGGCACTTATAGGCAGCACTCGTGGGCACTGATAGGTGGCACCTGTGGGCACTGATAGGCAGCACGGATAGGCAGCACTGATGGGCACTAATGGGTGGCACTGATGGCCACTGATGAGCATTGATGGGCAGCACTGATGAGCAGGCATTGATCGGCACTAAAAGGCAGCACTGACTGGCACAACTGATGGGCACTGATTTGTGTCACTGATGGGCACTGATTTGTGTCACTGATGGGCGCTCATGGGCACTGATTGGTGGCATTCATGGGCATTGATTGGTGGCACTGATGGGCATTGATTGGTGGTCCTTCTGGGGCTTTCCTGTATTCAGGGCACCGATGATCACTGCGTGCCCCCTGCGGGCGGCCTTTCGGGTGTGCCATCATATGACATCCACCCAGAACAAGAGCTGCACCGTCCCTCCTTCATTTGATGGTGGACGGGCGGCAAGTGGTTAAATATAGTGCATGGGGGTCCCCTTAGTCTGCCTGTAAAGTGGTGCATCTGTGGAATATATAGAACATGCTGCAGCAAAAATTTCTAAAGAAAAAAAAAATGCATGAAATTAAATTTAAATTGCCAGCAATACAATACAATTGCCGGCAATATAAAAATGTTTAAAAACATGGTGTGCCCCCCCCCCCCCCACTCCATACCAGGCCTTTTTGGTCTGGTATGGATTTTAAGGGGAACCCCATGCTGAATTTTTTTTTAAAATAGCGTGGGGTTCCCCCCAAAATCCATACCAGACCCTTATCCAAGCACGCAGGAAAGGAGGGGGACGAGCAAGCTCCACCCCCCTCCTGAACCTTACCAGGCCACATGCCCTCAACATACCCACCCCAAAGCACCTTGTCCCTATGTCCCTTTGTCAATCACAACGCCACTGGAACCGAAAAAGAAAAACGCTCAACCTGCCGTGAAGGCAAACCACCGATAGACTGGCTTTCCATTTTACAGTTCTTATATAAGTGTGGGGTCACCCGGTGACATCACCTGATGGCATCGCCCCCTTCTGATGACACCGACCCAGCATGCACTGGTCCGTTATGTCACAAGGAGGTGGTGCCACCAGGTGAGGTCGCCAGGTGGCCTCGCCCCTTACCTATATAAGAACTGTGAAACAGAAAGCCAGCCATTTGGCGGTCTGCCCTCAGTTTTATTTTTCTCGGCTTAGCGGTGCGACGGCATCATGATTGGCAATGGATCTAAATTGGGGAGACAGTTTTTTTATTTTTAATAAAGGAATTGTCAAAAACCTGTCTTCTGTTTTTATTTATTTTGACACTTTTTTGGTGAAGGGGCAGGGGTACAATGTACCCCATAATTATTCACATAGGAGGGGGGTGGGATCTTTAACAAGGGGGCTTCCAGATTCCGATAAGCCGCCCGCCCGCAGACCCCTACAACCAGAGCCCAAGGTTGTGGGGATGAGATCAACACGGGGAGATCAACATGGGGACAAGGTGCTTTGGGGCGGGGGGCAGAGCCCTCGCCGCAGAGACCCCCCTATGTTGAGGGCATATGGCCCGGTATGGTTCAGAAGGAGGGGCTTGCTTGCCCCCCTTTTCCTCACCTGCCAGGCTACGTGCTCAGATAAGGGTCTGGTATGGATTTTGGGGGGGAATCCACACCGTTTAAAAAAATATATATTTTTATTAGTAAATGTTTTTTTTATTTTATTCAGCTGTCAGCGGGGAAGTCCATTGACAGCTGATGACTCATCGGTTGTTAACGACACCACGGCAAATAGAAAAAATGCTTCAAAAGGCATTAAAAAGCACCTCTGACCATATTACTACTAGCCTTATCCACACTTGAAACCAGGGTAGATGACATAGAAATGAACACTATAACATCTACTTCCCTAATACAAATCAACACCGTTTCTACAAATTACTGTTGAAAAAGCTGGAACCCTTTAAACAAGGACCCCTGAGCATTTGCGGCGACTTCAACCAAATTCTTGATACCTCTCTAGACACCTCTAACCCTGCCCGCAAACGCTCCACCTCTCTTGGCTCCCTGCTCCACTCGGAAGACCTTTATGATCCCTGGAGGTGCCATCATGGCACGAAAGAGATTACACATTTTTCTCCCACACGCAACAAAACTATTCTCGGATAGATCTCTTTTTGACTGACAAGCATACCCTACAACTGGTCCAGGATACCAAAATTGGACTCATCACGTGGTCTGACCATGCGCCCTTTTTAATGAGGCTGTTTCCAGCACTCTCAAACAAAAACAATACCATCTGGAGGCTTATATTATTACACGCCAGATCTACCAAAAACAGGTTCTATCCGAGTTGCAACAATATTTCACCACAAATAAAGGATCGGTGGATAACCCCACCGTAATATGGAATGCCAACAAGGCCTACATCAGAGGCCTCCTAATCAAGTTATGCACCCACGTGAAGAAACAACATAATTCCATCACAAGTAAACTCTTAGAGCGAATACGTACTCTCGAACGAGCTAATAAACCCCAACCCTCCCCTCTGTTCGCCTTTGAACTGCAAACAGCTAGACAAGCCCTCAGTGATCACCTCCACACTAACTTTGACTACCATCTCAAATTCCTCCGCCTACAAACCTATTCACATCACAACAAACCTGGGGCATACCTAGCTAAACAACTCAAATGCAAAATAACACAATCTAAAATCCCGTTCCTTACAGACCACCATGGTACAAAACATACCAACCCTAAAGACATTGCGGACCAATTTAGTTCGTATTACTCCAAATTATATAATCTCACCAGCACTGGTTTGGCCTTACCACCCTCATCCTCTGATATAGATGATTTCCTTGCCAGCCTTCACCTTCCCACACTCTCACAAGAACAAATTCTCCAACTTTCCTCCTCGTTCTCCCCATCGGAAGTTGCAGCAGCCATCAACGCCCTACCACTGCATAAAGCCCCAGGCCCTGACGGGTTTAATAATGAATATTATAAAACGTTCTCTGAACTCCTTAACCCCTACTTATGCCACAATTTCAATTCTAACGCAAACACAGGCTTCATTCCAGCAGAATCCCTCCAAGCTACCATTCTAGTCTGCCAGCTACAGACCCATTTCCCTACTAAACACTGATACTAAGCTATTTGCCAAACTCCTGGCCACGCGACTATCTGATATCATACCCCAACTAATTCATATTGATCAGGTGGGTTTTGTGGCTGGCTGGCAGGCAGGCCTCGGACGACACTCACAGGTTCATCGACCTGATACAATAGTTGGAACACCATCAAACGCCTTCTCTGCTCATCTCCCTTGACGCAGGGAAGACGTTTGACAGAGTGGATTGGTCCTACCTAACTGCTGTCCTCCGCAAATTTTGCTTTACTGGGACCGTCCTACAGGCAATACTTGCCCTCTACTCCTCCTCCAGTGCCAGAGTAATGACTTCCGAGCTACTGTCAGACCCTTTCCATATCTCCAATGGGACACGTGAGGGGTGCCCACTCTCACCCCTGATATTCGCCATTGTCATGGAACCCCTAGCCCAATCAATTAGAGACAACCCGCTTATCTCAGGAATAGCAATAGCACGAGAAACACACAAAATTGGCCTATAAGCGGATGCTGTTATCATCTCCCTAACTGACCCTGTCACCTCACTTCCCGCACTACACAACACCCTGGAATTATTCAGCAAAGTTTCTCTCTATAAAATCAACTTTTCCAAATCCAGCATGCTAGGCATTTAAGTCAAACATGCTGTTACCAACTGCACCTCCTTCTCATGGACTCCTAAGTCCACCCTTTCATACCTGGGCATACAACTGACCACACCCTCATCACACCTACATTCTCTCAACCTTAGTAATCTCACAGCCAAACTACAAAAAAACGTACAGGCAGAATCGCGCTTGCTAAAATGTTCCTTCTACCCCATGTCCTATATATATTCCGAACCCTCCCCATACCCTTCCTAAAACAACAAATAATGCAATTGCAAACCATAAGTAACACATTCATATGGGGCGGCAAACGTTCTCGACCTAAAAGCACCACTCTCTGCAAACCGGTTACTGCTGCTGGGATGGGAGCGCCGGACTTAACGGCCTACTAAAAAGGGATTATACTTGACCAGGCCAAATCCTGGTGGAACTCTGCTCAACGAACCAGATGGTTACAAAGAGAACAAGCGACACCACGAGACCCACTCATTCCTGGGCACAATTAATGCCACCATCCGGGTATGGAAAGCCACCAAACAAACCTCTAAGGGTATCCTACTAGGCCTGCTCCAGCATATACCACTGACAGCTCTCCACATCCTCACCCCTGACATCAATGTCTCTGAATGAACAGCCATGGGCATCCCCAATATCGGAATCCTTTACCAGGGTTCCAAACTCAAATCATTCCACACTCTTCAAACCACCTTTCACATAGATCATAAAGACTTCTTCAAATACCTTAGAACACGATCGATTCTTTCTAAAATACAGTGGTCGAAAAACTTACTTACATGGCACATACTGACATTTTTCAATCTCGCCTCACCCCACCAACGAGGAATTTCATTTTGCTACAAACTCTTCAACAAAACCTGCCCAACGTTCAAATGCCCCATGATGTTAAAATGGGAACACTTACTACAACGCACCTACACTCCCCAACAATAGCACCGCTCACTCCAAACACCCCTGAAATTCTCCAAATGCCTACTTCATTGGGAAACAGGACAAAAAATATACCATATTTGGTACCTCACACCAATCAAACTTGCCCACATATACCCAACTGCAAGCAATCTGTGCTGGAGAAATTGTGGATCCCCGGGTACCCCACTCCACATATGGTGGGACTGCCCGATCCTAACCACGCTATGGTCTATGCTATCCAAACTCCTCCTCTCTATCTTATCGGTTCCTGTATCCCTAACTCCACAAATGGTACTATTAGGCCTTGACTTGGAATCTTGGCCTCGACCCTCACGGAATATTATCTTCCATGTTCTTATTGCTACACGCTTAGCCATCGCCAAAAACTGGAAATCCCTTCAACCCCCCTCCAGCTTGGAAATAATCACACTCCTAAATAACCACTGCCTGATGGAATTCATGGACACCAAAGCCCACCTCCAAATTCCTAGCTTCCAAACAAACTGGGACCTTTGGCTTAAACACCCTAAATGCAAACCCCCTATGAACGAACTACCACACAACTGACACCCCTATCCGGTCAGCATCCGAATGATGTAACCCTGTTTACCTGTGTTGCTCCTCTCAGTTAATACGATGTTTACTGTTACTGTTAACTACTATAACTCATAGCTATACTATATGTATTGCGCTACACCCATAGCAAATGTTTTTTCTTGTTCCTTAGTTAATACTATTAGACGTATGCACTTAAAAGATAGGGCTCCAGAGACCCTCATTTGGGTCAGAGGCAGGCTGCTTACTAACGTTCCACCAAGAACCTGCTCACAGTGAGTACCCAGATGGGGTGACGGGTTCTACCTCCTATTGAGGCCATTTTCTATTATACCATGAGAAGCCTGCATATTTGTGGCATTGTTTAAACCTTGAGCTCCTCTCTTTTTCTTATCACTTTGTATATCTAACATGATGTACTAACTGTAACCTACCTTGTACCGTACATTGTGAAAATCAATAAAAAACTATGGCACGTAACACAGGAATCCAAATAAACCGCCCCTATTCGGACACCTCCCACCGCGCTCAGGTGATAACGGCCCTAAACTATAGCTGCCACTTAAACATAAATTATAAAGGTGAATTTGTGTGAAAAAATCTTAAATTAAAAAGACTTATAACAAATAGCGGCGCTGTAATATATATCACACTTCTAAACACATAATATTCCAGTGAAAAAATGTAAATATAATAAACTCGACATATATGTGTATAACACACCAAATACTTGCCCAGTGTTCTATATAACCATAAAATAAAGCATATACAAAAATTAATACATATATGTGTAAGATGATTGGCAACAGCCAATCAAACCCAAGTAAAAAAATGTATATTGAATAAAGTTCAAATAACCGCTGGTGGTTAGTGCAAAAGTTCAAAGATGAATAATTGGAGTGAAATAAATCAATCAAATAAAATCTTCTGTTCTGTGGTGGAAGAGCACAGAAGATTTTATTTGATTGATTTATTTCACTCCAATTATTCATCTTTGAACTTTTGCACTAACCACCAGCGGTTATTTGAACTTTATTCAATATATATTTTTTTACTTGGGTTTGATTGGCTGTTGCCAATCATCTTACACATATATGTATTAATTTTTGTATATGCTTTATTTTATGGTTATATAGAACACTGGGCAAGTATTTGGTGTGTTATACACATATATGTCGAGTTTATTATATTTACATTTTTTCACTGGAATATTATGTGTTTAGAAGTGTGATATATATTACAGCGCCGCTATTTGTTATAAGTCTTTTTAATTTAAGATTTTTTCACACAAATTCACCTTAATAAAAAACTATGGTTAAAAAAAAAAGAAATGAACACTGTAAATTGTTATAATGAAATTGACAACCTTAAGAAAGAAAATGCAACATTACAGACAAGATTGGAGGACTATGAACACTGTGCTAGATGCTCTAATCTGCGCATTAGAGATATTCCTGAAACTGTAATTGACTTACAAGCTACAATAACAGCACTTTTCCAGGAGTTTGCCATCCCGTTGGAATGACTGGAAATGGACAGGGTTCATAGAGCCCTAACACCCAAAAAATCTGACAGGCCACCTTGTGATATCATTGCAAAGTTTCATTTCTACAGGACAAAAGAACAACTACTATCTGCAGCAAGAAATAAAGAAACTTTAACTTCCAAGGACATAACTACCAGCTTTTTGCAGACTTGTTCTAGATCTCTAGATCAATAAGGCAGCTAAACAGTTCTATTATTTTTATTATCTTTTCTCTAGTCATTTATCACCTTAATGAGATACTTTAATTATCTTAACAGTTCTTAATATAACATATTATAACTACTTCTATTCTTCTAATCCAGATCCATGATAAATGGCTTTATGGTCAATTTGGATAATTTTTCAGTAGCCGTGTTTCTTTTCTATTATTTGACCCCCAGTTCCTGCTTGGGCAAACAAATTCTAGTTCCATATATACTTATGAAATCTTGTTACTAATAGGCTTTGCTGTTCCTTCAGGAATGTTCTTTGCGCTCCCTTTTTGCTACTCTCGGTTTGTTCATTGATATAGTGAACAACTGACAGTGGCCAATGTACCCTTGGGGGGAGCTTCCCCCCCCCCCGCCCAATGAATAAAATTGGTGTTTTATTATTAGATCTTCTACCCTGCCCTTTTCTATGGCCCCCTCCAGGGATAAACCTATCCACACAATGTTTTGGAATACATGATAACATACCTTATGCATTCCTAACCCTATGGCTTCGATAAACATATTATGTACATGGCCTGAACATCCAACAAAAACGCATCAAAGCCTTTCGTTCCTTTGCCACTAGAAAAGTACATATCTTGTGCCTTCAAGAAACCCACTTTACACCGCAATCCACTCCTAAATTTTTTTAGCAAAATGTATTCACAGGTGTATACAGCCTCAGCTTCAACCAAACGGCGAGGCGTACTTATTGCATTTCACCGCAATAACCCATTTATATTATTAAAAGAGATTAATCACAGATAGCACAACACCCCCCCCCCCCCAAATGACCCCATTTTGGAAAGTATACACCCAAAACTATTTGCTGAGAGGCATGTTGAGTCCATGAAATATTTAATATTTTGCCACAAGTTGCGGGAAAATTTAAATTTTTTATTTTTTTTGCACAAAGTTGAATGAATGAATGACTTGTATAGCGCAACCTATGCGAACTGAATTGCCTCAGGGTGCTTTTTGCCACTGGTGTCCATCTGTGGTATAGTGCGGTCCTTGCCCTGTGGGGTCCTGACACGCTTACAAACACATACACCATACACATATTTGGCCAATTTTTATCAACAGGATCTAATTAACCTACCAGCATGTCTTTGGAGTGTGGGAGGAAACCGGAGTACCTGGAGGAAACCCACCCAAGCACAAGGAGAACATGCAAACTCCAGGCAGAAGGTGTCATGGTCGGGATTTGAACCAGTGACCCTATTACTGCTAGGTGAAAGTGCTAACCACTACACCACTGTGCTGCCCAAGTTGTCACTATATGATATATTGCTCAAACATGCCATGGCTATATGTGAAATTACACCCCAAAATACATTCTGCTGCTTCTCCTGAGTATGGGGATACCACATGTGTGAGACTTTTTGGGAGCCTAGCCGTGTACAGGACCCCGAAAACCAATCGCCGCCTTCAGGCTTTCTAAGAGCGTAAAATGGTGGTTTAACTCCTCACTACCTATCACAGTTACGGAGGCCCTGAAATGTCCAGATAGCACAAACCCCCCCCCCCCCCAAATTACCCAATTTTGGAAAGTAGACACCCCAAGGTATTTGCTAAGAGGCATGGTGAGTATTTTGCAGTTCTCATTTGTTTTTGAAAATAAAAAAAGAAAAGAAAAATGTATTTAGCCACTAGGATTGCTTTTACATGAAAGCTGACTGCTGGCTGAAAAGAATGATACCAAGATGTTACCTAAACCTGCAGGCATCATTCTAGTATAACTACTCAAAGTCCAGCAACATACCAGTACTTTGCTGGTCCTTGTTGAGCATACATTGTAATGTTATTTTTTTCATGCAGCCTATAGGGTATGCCCACCATTAGAATACCGCCCTTCATCCACCTACTTCTAATGATGGGCATACATGCACCATTTTTTTTTAACTGTGGTGGTGAAATCACCTCCAACAGCGCTGGATTCACGGCTTTACGTATCGTGGGAGCAAACGCTGTTGCTGTCAAGATAAATAAACCCATGCTGCAGCTGAATGGCATACCTGCTAAGCAAATGATGGTTAATAATAAAACAAAGTAACATTACAGTATAACATACCATACCTGCAAAGCAAATACAATAAAACATAGTAAAAGTAAAACAGAGAGAGAATAATAAATATAGAATAGTGACCGAACAATAGAACGGACAGTATAAAGCGAACATAAGAGAGAGAATAATATAGAGAGAGAAGAAAAATAAAACCACAACCATTTTTGGATTTTTTTTTTTATATTTTTTTGTATTTTTGTGTGTTTTTTGTTTCACTTTTGTCACTTTTATAAAAACTGTAAGCTGAAAGTTGCAGATTAGGGTCTCTCAAAATGTGATGGCCATCACATCTTTCAAGACCCTGTGTTGGTGTGCCCTAGAACTGTTTAGTGCTGTACCTTACGCTAATACTCAACTAGTGTGTGGTAGCGTTTGAAACAGTCACCGATGTAGAGACCAGGTTGGTCAGAAAAGGAGGGACAATAAAAGCGGGTGTCACGCCTAAATCCGCGTTTTCTGCAGACACGACATTCTTTGGGTAGGGGTACCAGGGAGGATATACGGAAAATGCCTCTCATGCAGCCGGCTCACTGCATTTGCGTTTGGAAGGTAGACCATAGCACCGCCTGGAAACAGAAGGGCTGTGACGATCTCTTCCTGGAATTTAAGGAAGGATCCAGTCCATTCTGAAGCTTTGTATAGCACAAAGCGTTCAGCAGAGCCAATTGAAATAAATATACAGACACTTTTTTGTACCAGCATCTGGCCTTACGGCAATTAGGTATGGTGCTAACAACTGGTCATTGAGGTCCACCCCTCCCATATTAAGGTTGTATTCGTGGACACCGAGGGGTTTCTCCACAACACCAGTCGCCGTAGAAATGTGGACTGTCGTATCAGCGTGAAGGGAGGACAGAACGAAAACATTCCGTGAATCCCTCCACTTCACTGCTAACAAATGATTACACTTCAAGCATGCTCTCTTCCCCCGTCTAAGTCGGAATTCTACAAGCCGTTGGGGGAAGCCCTGGCGATTAGATCGCATGGTGCCACATGCGCCAATTCAAAATCAAAAAGGTGACTAAAAAGTGGCACGCTTGTGTAATAATTGTCCCTGGTACCCCTTTCCAAATAAGGGTGACACCAAGTCCCACACAATCTTACCAGCGCTCCCTATGTAGTCTGGGCAGTTCTCCGGCTCTACGTGACTATCTTTTCCCTCGTAAACCATAAAACTACATGTATAGCCTGTTGCCCTGTCACAGAGCTTATACATTCTGACCCCATATTTGGCACACTTGCTGGGAAGATAGCGTTTGATAGACAAGCGCCAGAAAATGTAATCAGGGACTCATCAACGCAGACAAATTGATCAGGAGTAAACAAGGCTGCAAACTGTTGGTTGAAGTGGTTTATGAGGGGCCGAATTATGTAAAGCCGATCAAATCCAGGGTCCCCCTGAGGACGACAGTGTTCATTATCATTGAAGTGCATGAACCACAAGATCTGCTCGTATTGTGTCCTGGTCATGGAGGCAGAGAACACGGCATATGGTGAATTGGGTCAGTGGACCAATATGACCGCAACTCACTCTTTTTAGTTTTGCCCATGAGGAGGGATAGCCCCAGGAAGGTCTTAAATTCGGAGACCATAATAGGTCTCCAATCTCTGGCAAGGGTCAACTGGGGATTAGCAGCAATGAATTGACCAGCATACAAATTGCTTTGGTCCACAATAGATCTATAGAGATCTTCTGTGAAAAACAGCGAATAAAAATCAAGTGACGTAAAATCAACTGTTTCTACCTGAATTCCGGGTTGGCCAGTGAATGGGGGAAGTACGGGTGCTTCAGAAGTGGTGGCCTTCCAATTAGGATTGGTGAATGCAGCAGAAAGGGCACTACGGGCCTGTGTTCTACTCGTGCTAGCCACCTCACCAGCTTGAACTGGGACTCGCCACGTCACCAAGTGTTACTGCAGTGCTGGATGTACGACCAGGATATACTAGGCCGCTGGTGATTTCCAGTTCATCAGAAGGATGAGCGGCACTAGTACTGGCTCTCTGCTCCATACAAGAGCCCTGCAGTTCTTGTACCTCAAGGACAGCAGAAGAATGGGGTCAGGTATGCCTGACCTTGGCAGGGACCACAACTCCATCGTCAGAGCTATCTGTCAGGGTGCCGCTGCGGTCTACCGGTTCGTATTCTGAGCCTCAATCTGACAGATGAGTGACTTCCTCTTCACTATTTGTCATGCTCAGAAACGTGTAGGCCTCTTTACTACTGTACCTTCGATTTGACATTTTGGTCTCTAAATTCACTGGTTCAGTAGTGAGACTCACAAGAAAAAAGGTCTTGACTGTCAGCGACTGCTTCAAATGCTAAAAAAAAAACTGTAAGCCCCCGTACACACGGTCGGACATTCCGATCCCCAAATCCGTCGGATAATTTCTGACGGATTCTTTCCGAAACTGGTGTTGCACACACACGGTTGGACAAAGTTGTCGGAAAATCCGATCATTCCGAACGAGGTGACGTACAAAACGTACAACGGGACAATGTACATGGCACTAATCTGACACTGCCTGGGGCGACGCAGACCCTATCTGACACTTAAACCTAACTGATATCACCCGCCGGGTGATCAGGGGGGTTAAACCTTTATTTAGGTAAAATACGGCAGGTGCCTTGACGCTATAAAAAATAAACTAGCTAACCAGCATCACCCGTGACACTTATACAGTGATCACTGGTGACAGGGGGTGATCAAGGGGTTAAACTCTTATTAGGGGGGGTTGGGGGGGTCCCTAGACCTATCTGGGTCTACACTAAGTACCCTAACGCTGATTTTTGACAATAATGACACCAGTACAGTGATCAAAAAAAAATATGAACACTGCACTGGGTGACACAGTGACAGGGGGTGAAGGGGTTAACTGGGGGGGGGGGGAGTGATCAGGGGGTGGCAAGTGTACCTGTGTGTACTGGTGTCAGTGTAGTGTTGGTGCACTTACTCTAAGATATCTTCTCTCCTCTCTCATGAACGAAAAGCATTCCATGAGGAGAGATGATATCACTTCCCCTGCTGTGTTTACACTTACACATGCAGGGGAAGGATCTCATTTGCCAAAAGAGCAATCACCAGGTCCAGGCCAGATACCATTGGCCTGGGCCTGGGGATTGATTGGTTCTGGATCGAATCCGATCATCTAAATATGCAGTATAAGGGGTATGGGTGGGAGGGAACCAGAAAACGCTAGCCGACGAGTGTAGGGAAGGAGGGGGGATTATAAGCCCCAGACTCTTACTACAAACTCAGGCTAGCCAATGGCCAGCTTTCTAACTTGTAGTCAGTGTCTGGATACTCAGAAGGCGTTTTACCCCAACTACAGCGACCTGAGCTGTGCCATGGTCACGTGGAACAGTATGGCTGTCGCCGCAGCCATCCGTCTGCAAAAAACCCTCGCCATCGGGATAATGCGACAGTCAAAATTCAACTTCCCCATTAACAATTGAAGTGTCCGATGCTGCACCTGCGCCAACGGAATACCCAACCTACCTGCAACATGCTGCAATGTAGACAGGAGAATTGCACACACATTGGATCAAGGCAGCCCCACACAAAGAAAATAATCAAAATAATGGATGACCAAATCCAGGCCCGACACATCTCTAACCACCCATTCCAAAAGTGAGCTGATCATTTCAAAAATGGCGCATCAAATGGAGCCGCCATGGGCAGGCAGCGATCCACATAAAATTCCTCTTGCCAGCAGCACCCCAGTAGCCAAAAATTGGCAGGATGAGCTGGTAGCAAGCAAAAAGCGGATTCAATGTCAGCTTTTGCCATCAGCGCCCCCTGCCCATATTTCCTGACCCACCAAACAGCAGCGTCAAACAAGGTGTATGTAGGTGTAGGTGTATGACACCATGCAAGTTTCAGGGTCTATCGAATCATTACCGAATGCCCTTGTGGGAAAGATAAGTGGTGAATAAGGCAAAACTTGTTAGGTTACTTCTTAGGCACCACCCCCAGAGGTGAAGCAACCAAAGTCTGCAAAGATTTCTTAGAGAACTGACCACCCATGCACCCCAGTGCAACTTCCTAAGTCAATTTTTCTGAAACCACCCCCGGGTGTTGTAATGAGTGATTTAAAATTCCTAGCCATAGGCCATAGGCGGGACATTTGACAGGGAACATGGAATCCTGAAACCTTCCTAGAAACCTGCGGCCAGGATTCTCGCTGCTTCCCGATCAGGGTATCTATTTAGAAAAGGTTGCATCCTTTCCCCCTTCATCGGTGTCATCCCTTTTGTGAGCAAACTCAGAGGCACGCTTACCCTTTTTAAAGCATCGGGACAGAGGATGTGTGCCCCTGCATAGGGAGCACTCGTGCTTGAAATGACTGGACCCCCCAAACTTACAGGAGCCCTCATTTTACTGCCAGCAGATCCCCCATTTCTTTCCGGCTAACAGTCCTGAGGAAGGCGCACCCCTGACCCCCCTTGAAAAAAACTGTCTTGGGGCTTGAATCAAGGACATAAGCCGCATCCAAAGGCTGATGTCTTTGTGATCCCATCTGAGCAACGGACGGACAGCCCTACGCTGCCTACTGTTCATCATACCTCAGCCACGCTGACCCCCCATATACTCGATGGGCCTCGCCGACGGCATCCATGTAACAGAACAGAGCCGAACAATGTTCTGGGTTCCTCTCCCCTATAACGCTCGCCATAATTTGGCAAATGTCTGCAACCAGTTAACAAACGTCCAAGGAATCAACGTGTTCCTCCGCTTCTACTCATCCTTCTTGGAGTCATCCGGCTTGACCCTATCCGAATAAATGTTTTCCAGAGGCAGTAAGGAGAAGATCTCCACATACTCACCTTTGCAAATTTTGTCCCGGACTTCTTGCTTCAAATGTGCCCCTAATGGCCCCTCGAAGCACACATACACTTCGCATTTTACCACGTCCACTATCCTCACCACATCCTTCCTACCTGATCCCTCCTGCAACACTCCCGCCTCTTACCCAGCTTTGGAACTCACTGCTGCAGCTTCCAAGGGAGGTGTGGGAGGCTCTGACGGGACTGTGGGGACTGTGGGGACTCCCGTGACCAGGGACTGTCCCCCCCACATTGCCCCCCACCACTAGTTGTACCCATGGTGACACCTGTGGGGGCTGACCCTGTCCCCCCGCAAAATGCTGGATTAGATCCCGCAACCCCCCCCCCCCCAGCAAATCCAGCAACTGTGCTGCAACTGTGCTTCCTAGGGGCAGCTGTCGTGGCCGCAGGTGGCTGTGCGTCTGCTCTTTCAGTCCCTGCTGGCCCCCCTCTTCCAATCCCAACAAAGCACAAAGTGCAGCATTTAAAGAAGTATGTAAAACAGTTGTTATACTCCTCCTCCGTAGGACTAGAGATCCCAGCGAGGCCTGTATATAAGTCTGACTATGTGCACAAGTTAGTAAACTATGGGTCACAACCTTCTCACCAATTGGATCGGAGCTATGTATGGTAGCCTTAAGTCTGGTGATTGCAGTTTGCTTCTCCATCAGCTGGCTCCACTCTGCTGGGTGAGCCCGGTCCTCCGATACTCAAACTAGTGTCTCTTGATCTTTCTAATCCAGTCACTGTATCTCTGGCACCGTCAGGTCACTCGCACAAACGAGCAGGGTTGCGTTCCGTAATGGCTGTAGG
The DNA here is from genome assembly GCA_028564925.1 of Lithobates sylvaticus. Classification (NCBI taxonomy): domain Eukaryota; kingdom Metazoa; phylum Chordata; class Amphibia; order Anura; family Ranidae; genus Lithobates; species Lithobates sylvaticus. The sequence goes on along the minus strand of CM053026.1, from coordinate 359,955,096 downwards.
CCGCCTCCTCTGGGAGGCCTCCTCACAGCTCCTCAAAGGCAGGCCATGTGATCCCAAGAGTACTAAAATGGCCGCTCGAGCTCATTTTATGTCCTACCCAGCATGCACTGGTAGAGTGAGTGTCCCTGGGTAGGTCATCAAGCATCCTGTGTAAAAAGGTCAACCTTCCAATGTAAATAACAGTCACTTCCTGTTTCCAGTCTTTGTGCTTTAAAAGCAATAATCATTTAAGTTTACTACTAGTGTTTGGCCGCTAGATGGCACCAAATACTAAGCCATAGAAATGTCCATAGACTTTTGATTATAACATGCAAACACACATTAATAAGCAAGAATGTCAGCGCTACACAAATAAAAAAATGGGTGGATGTCAGGAGGAGCGGACATTCTTAGGTAGAATGTATTTGCATGTAGACTCCCCTAAGTATCAACCAAATCTAATGCTGAACCTCAGTGTTTGAAAGATTTGAAATCCAGTGACTGAAAGAAGAGGGCCAGGATATCAGGGTGGGGAGAAGGACAGGAATGATTTTAGACATCTTTAGGCAGGAAATAAAGCCCAATCTGACTTGCAGCTGCTCTCTATGCACACTGTGAAAGATCAGTTTAAGCATTTTCTTTGATACAGGAGAGGCGCCTGTACAACTGCACAAGACTGAAAGTAAACCGAGATTTGACCTGTAATTGAGAGCAACCTAGTGATATATGATAGTAATATTTCCCTCACCCCCCCCCCCCCATAGGTAAAAACACTATGAATCTTTTCCCCATTCAAAATATAATGTATGCTGGCATTTGATAAATCTATTGCATTTGTTTCCCTCCTTAGTGACATTGTGGGGTTCACTCATTTGTCCAGCACCAGTACACCGTACCAGGTGGTAGATTTCCTCAATAAACTCTACACAACCTTTGATGACATCATTGACAACTATGACGTCTATAAGGTGGAGACAATAGGCGATGCCTGTAAGTGCTGGAATGCCCTAATGTTTTTGTAGCCATCCTATGTGATCATTTTCTATGTAGTTGCTGCATCGAAAACCATTTTAAGGTTATTTTTACCTGTGCCACAGTTCAGAAGGTACTGAACTGCATGTATAAAAAATGTTGGATGTGCCCACATCACCCACAGAAACTATACATTCTTTCTATAACATCCCAGTCCTTACAAACAATTTTAATTTGCAATCCAATTGGTCAAGAAACGTATTATTTATTGAAAAAGGAAAAAAAAAGGCACAACACAAATATTCAAATATTCTATAACAGGTGTTGAAGATCTGACTTCCTTGCAGTACTCTTGTCCAGCCAATTGACTTTAATGTGCTATACCATTAGAGAGCACATTAGAGTTATGCTTACTGTATACTACTATTATTCTCTCTAGAATGCCATCTTTGTGTTTTTCATATACAATTCATATGTTTTCTTTTAAGACATATATAAAAGAGAAGCTGCACTAAATGTGCAACCCAAATATATTATCTGAGCCTAAAAAACTGTTAAAAAATGTCGCTGACATTCAACTTTCTGATGAATTTGTGTACATCGACAAAGTTGAAAATCCAATGACCGTGGAGGAACGAACTTCAAACCCCTGTCAAGAAACTGGTTTCTGCATCAGACAGTTGAACTGTACTCAGATTGTAAATACCTGCACGTTCCCCCACCAATAGGGTTAGACCCTTTTTCTTTTGCCTCTGGAGGCGTCGCCCCCCTCTGTTACCCTCGTTTCGTTTTGGGCTTGGAGGATAACTGGGAGGGTCCCTGTAAAAACCCGATGGTTGGGAAGGCCCTCGAGTTGAGAATTTATGTTGGTATGGGGTAAGGGTTGTATGTGGTTCTCTAACCCTGGTTACCATATGGTATTGTTCCCCATAACTCCCTTGTTCCCATATTCACTGGGAGGGTACATGTCCTGCCGTGATCTCTAATAGGGGTACTTCGAGGAGTACTGTTTTTTGTCATCCCGCCAATGTAGGGGTGGTGTGCCATAGGGCTTCAACCCGGCGGGAGCCACTTCTCCCTTTCTGATGGTTTTTCTCCCCTTGTGGGTATTGTTGGCCCCTTGACCTGCCCCTACATAGTTATTTCTGAACAAACGTACTAGGGGCATACACTCAACTGGGGCATATATCATCCCTAGGATCTCTCTGAGGGACGGTGGGGGGTTCATAGAATAAAAGAATTCGGGATCTCAGTCGCCTACCGTAAAATAGATAAAAATCGTGATACAAGTTTTCTCTTGTCAGCATACTCAATCGCAATCGATTCTAGCGTAATTCCACATACACCTTCCTAGGTTGTCCTACCATCCAGGTTCGATCGCTACCTCGAGGATTGGTAGGTAATTATGCACTAGCGCTACAATTTTGGATCTACACGTATTTTGACTTTGTTTGTTTTGTTTGTTGGCAGCTTTTGTATAGCCCTAATTGATTAGCGCGGTTTTTCCCCCAATTTATTCTTTCTAGTTGACACTTTTATCACTGCTGCTTTTCTTTGAACACTATTATGGATGTTTTTGAGTATAGGATCTCCAGGTCCCTCAATACCAACGGTGTCTTTGTTACCACTAACACAGACACCGAATTAAGTGGTCTTTTTGTCAGGCTTAAGAATGTTATGACCACTGAAATCCATCTACAGTGGGATATAGCATTCCTAGAACAGTATACCAAGGAACGCATGGTACCTCGAGGTCTGAGATGGGAGGTATCCCCACAACAGGGAGACTCCGACCTCGAGTCATGGTCCAGATATTTCAATGATGTCGGGATTAAGCTCAATGATTTCCTTGTCGAACGCAAGCAAGCTAGGCTTGCGGCCATAGACCAGGAGATCAAGGATCTTAAAACCAAACTGACACCATTCAATGGTTCACATGATTATGTCACTCTCTCCACTAACCTAAAAAACTTTCTAGAAAAGGAAGAAAAAGATCAGAAAAATAAAAAACAGAAAAAGTATAACCGTGATCTCACAGATTATAAGAACAATCTAATCTTTAATTGGCAGAAGAAGCTTGTTGCTAGCAATAACACTGCTGAAAATGCCTCCCCTATGGACATGGTTGAACCGGTTATACTTCAGTCCGATCGTAGGTTATTCTATGAACCCCCACCGTCCAATCCTCAGAGAGGTCCTAGGGATGATGTATATGCCCCAGTTGAGTATGCCCCTAGTACGTATGTTCAGAATAACTATGGTAGGGGCAGACACAACTCAAGGGGCAACAACCATCCCACAAGGGGGAGAAACAACCAACAGAAAGGGAGAAGTGGCTCCCGCCGGGTTGAGCCATATGGCACACCACCCCTACATTGGCGGGATGACAAAAACCAGTACTCTCGAAGTACCCCTATTAGAGATCACGGCAGACATGTACCCTCCCGTGAATATGGGAACCAAGGGAGTTATGGGGAACAATACCCATATGGTAACCAGGGTAGAGAACCCACATACAACCCTTACCCATACCAACAAAATTCTCAACCTCGAGGGCCTTCCCAACCATCGGGTTTTTACAGGGACCCTCCCAGTTATCCTCCAAGCCCAAAACGAAACGAGGTAACAGAGGGGGGCGACGCCTCCAGAGGCAAAAGAAAAAGGGTCTAACCCCTATTGGTGCAGGTATTTACAATCTGAGTACAGTTCAACTGTCTGATGCAGAAACTCAGTTGCTTGACAGGGGTTTGAAGTTCGTTCCTCCACGGTCATTGGACCGCTTTTCAACCTTTGTCGATGTACACAAATTCATCAGAAAGTTGAATGTCCAGCGACATTTTTTAACAGTTCCTTCCACCACGTCAGGTTGTGGTATCCCCTCTTCCAGTGTACATTCCGGTTTATCCAACCCATCACTCTTTAATCCACCCAATACCACGTCTCATTCTATTAACGTATTTAAAAACTTGGTTCTCCATGACCTGGAAACTCTCCCCACTAAAAAGGTACATCAAGATCCAGCCATAACCCAGGGATTAAAATCCCTATGTAAAAATAAAAATATCATTGTTCGCCCCGCTGATAAGGGAGGCGGAATTGTGGTACTGGATCGAGAGGACTACAATAGAGAGATGTTAAGACAACTAGATGATCGATCCACATACATCATTCTCAGTGGAGACCCTACCGTAAAATATAAAAAGGCCTTGACCGAATTGATCGAGGAAGGTTTCTCTCTCAGCATACTCAATCGCAAGGAGAGGGAATTTCTTGTTCCCCTAGCTCCCCGAATTCCCATCATATATTACCTTCCTAAGGTACACAAGTGTCCTACCAATCCTCCAGGTCGCCCCATCGTTAGTGGCATCGATTCGGTGACCTCGAGGATTGGTAGGTACATTGATTTCTATCTGCAGCCACTAGTCAGACAAATCCCTTCGTATCTTAAGGATACTAAGGATGTGATTCGGCTGCTCGAATCTGTAGAACATCATGATGGTCTAATCATGGTGACAGCTGATGTCGCCGCGCTATACACTTGCATCTCCCATTCTTTGGGTATAGGCGCCGTGGAGTTCTATTTATCCAGTCTTTCAACCCTTTCCTCTATACAAAAAAATTTCATTTTAGATCTACTGCGATTCGCTACCAAACACAATTACTTTTGGTTTCAGGGCACCTTCTATTCCCAAATCAAGGGAGTGGCCATGGGGGCAAAATATGCCCCCAGTGTGGCCAATCTTTTCATGGCCCAGTGGGAGGAGGATGTCGTCTATGCCTTCCGACGTCCGGAACTAGTCCTATGGACTAGGTACATAGACGACGTCCTCCTCCTATGGAAGGGAGATATGGGCCAGCTATCCTACGCCCCTCATATTGCCAGAATTTTACACATTGTCTCGAGATTTTTATTTTACTTTTTATGTTCACATGCATATGTGAATAAATCGTTGCTTTTTGACCTGCACCATTGGAGTGGTCTCCATTTTTTATTCCCTCCCCCGGTCTTCATCATCATCTTTGTGACCATTGGATAATTGTATGTCGAGCCTATCCACCTTGATGACCGATCCAGCACACAGCACCGGAAATCGTTGGAGTTCCAGTTCGTGGTGGTTTCCCATGTGATGCAAGACCTTCCATTCCTAAGCCTGTCTGATGTGTATGCCGTATGGTAGTCACATCCAACACTTCTGGTAAGCGTACCCACGCCTTATTTTGACATCAGTCAAGTATATATTGTAACCTGCCTTCATTCAGTGGACCAGAAGGACTCACACTTCAATGTTATCACTATATGGACTATAGTATTTTGGTTATACTGGAGTCAACTCCAGTATTAAGATTTAGTTACACAATTTATACATTGTTTTTTCTTGAGTGTTGTAATACATACACCTTGCCTATGCACTAGCGCTACAATTTTGGATCTACACGTATTTTGACTTTGTTTGTTTTGTTTGTTGGCAGCTTTTGTATAGCCCTAATTGATTAGCGCGGTTTTTCCCCCAGTTTACCAGAAAGTAAGCCAAATGTGCAATTGGCTTAAACCCAGCCTAAGCCTTTTAGTGGGAGCAGCAAGAGCAGCAAGAAATGGAACCAGTAAACAAAACGAACAAAATCCTTGTTGGTATTCAATCAAAACATGACTTATGGCTCTGGATGCATGGTTTCCCCCCAAAAAAAGAATATTCCTTTTTTTGGGGGAAACCATGCATCCGGAGCCATAAGTCCTGCTCAGATAATATATTTGGGTTGCACATTTAGCGCAGCTTCTCTTTTATATATGTTTTTTTGTGTATATCCCACAATAAGCTGCTGCTTTATTTAGATTTTCCATATTTTATTTATTTACTATATTTTGTCCAAGCGCAGTTTTTTCCTTTTCTTCTTTTAAGACATGGTTGTTTCTGGAGTGCCTCAAGAGAATGGTATTTACCACGCCAGTGAAATTGCAAGCATGGCTCTAGATCTAGTTGCTGTGTGCAAGACATTTCGAATTCCTCATAAGCCAACCACTCAGCTTAGGATCCGTGCTGGAATTCATTCTGGTATGTTATGCCACTCCACCAAACTTATTGATTACTATACCGAATGGACACTTTTACTATTTACTATTAACAATTAAAGTGGGATACTAAGGAGTGATACTAATACTGTTTGGCCTTTATTTAGCAAGGTGTATAAAAAAAACTGAGAAAGGGTCAAGTGTCACAATTATTGTCATGTCGTATTTTATTACAACAGAAATATCATGGTTTTACATTACATACTTGTCTATGTTTTTTCCAAAATTAAGAATCCAATAGATTAACAGATGTATGTTTAGGAGGTGGGTAAACATTAACATGTTTTCCATTAAATATAAGAGATAATTCAAGCCCTGAGCCTAAAACAGAACTAAACCCGTTGAATGATAACTGTTAAAGATACTAGCATTAGCTCTCAACCGAACTGTCAAGCTCTCAAATGGTTGGTTTCATAACTGATGTGCACCATAACAACTACAGATCAAACATAGGCTGAGATGGCAGCTCCCTTGGCTGTAACAGATAAGAGGGTTTAGTTCCACTTAGTGGTGTGGAAAATTATAAAGTGTGCCTCTGTAATAAATGAAAGGCTTATTAAGGGTGTTATCTTTGGGGCTGGAACATTTGAGCTTAAAGTCTAAGTTTGGTTTCATTAAACTGTATTAGCCATTGAAACATAGCACGATTCGGCCTCATAGACCAAAAGAAATGTTAGAAAAAGTGACGAGAGAAGGGAATAGTAATTTTACAACAGCAGTTGTGTCAGGGCCTGGATTTGAACCCAGGACATTTGCTGTGTCTGGCTGTAACTCTTCTCACTGAGCTACCTGATATGCTGGACACCTCTATGCCTGATCCATTGGACAATCCTGCCTTGTTTGGTGCTGAACCTTGAACTCTTTGCTCCTCCCATGAACTTCCTGATTTCAGCAATGTCTCTGCACTTTCTGTTTGCCAGATTATTGTGCTATCGCCAGCCAGTATGTCACTCCTGTCTTCCCTGCTGCTGTCCATATTTCCAATCACTCATTATTGACCCTTGGCTTGGTCCTCGACTGCGCTTCTGCCTGATCCCAACCTGCTTATCCGCTTCTAGACCCTGGCTTGCTCACCTCCTGGTGGGGCAATCCAGTGGATCATGACCTGATACTAACACACAGCAAAATCAATCTCCCCATCAGGAACTCTGGTGAACACTGGTTAATACTTATAGTGCATCTGGAAAGTATTTACAGCACTTCAATTTTTCCACATTTTGTTATGTTACAGCCTTATTCCAAAATGGATTACATTCATTATTTTCCTCAAAATTCTACAAACAATACCCAATAATGACAATGTGAAAAAAGTTAGTTTGAAATCTTTGCAAATTTATTAAAAATAAAAAATGAAAAAAATCACATGTACATAAGTATTCATGACACTCGAAATTGAGCTCAGGTGCACCCTGTTTGCACTGATCATCCTTGAGATGTTTCTACAACTTTATTGGAGTCCACCTGTGGTAAATTCAGTGGATTGGACATGATTTAGAAAGGCACACACTTATCTATATAAGGTCCCACAGTTAACAGTGCATGTCAGAGCACAAATTAAGCCATGAAGTCAAAGGAATTGTCTGCAGACCTTCGAGACAGGATTGTATTGAGGCACAGTTCTGTGGAAGAGTACAGAAAATGTTGTCCATCATCCATAAATGGAAGAAGTTTGGAACCACCAGGACTCCTCCTAGAGCGGGCCGCCCTGGCCAATCTGTGCGATCATGGGAGAAAGGCCTTAGTCAGGGAGGTGACTAAGAACCCAATGGTCACTCTGACAGAGCTCCAGAATTTCTCTGTGGAGAGAGAAGAACCTTTCAGAAGAACAACCATCTCTGAAGCACTCCACCAATCAGGCTTGTATGGTAGAGTGGCCAGACAGAAGCCACTCTTTAGTAAAAGGCACAAGACAGCCCGCCTGGAGTTTGCCAAAAGGCACCTGAAGGACTCCCAGACCATGAGACACAAAATTCTCTGGTCTGATGAAACATAGATTGAACTCTTTGGCCTGAATGGCAAGCGTCATATCTGGAGGAAACTAGTCACTGCTCATCACCTGGCCAATACCATCCCTACAGTGAAACATGGTGGTGGCAGCATCATGCTGTGGGGATGTTTTTCAGTGGCAGGAACTGGGAGTATAGTCAGGATCGAGGGAAAGATGAATGCAGCAATGTACAGAGACATCCTTAATGAAAACCTACTCCATAGAGCTGTGGACCTCAGACTGTGGCAAAGGTTCATCTTTTAACAGGACAACGACCCCAAGCACACAGCCACGATAACAGAGGAGTGGCTATGGGACACCTCAGTGAATCTCTGGAGAGATCAGAAAAATTAGGAACCTGATGAAGCTTGAGAGGTTCTGCAAAGAAGAATAGGAGAAACTGCCCAAAAATAGATGTGCCAAGCTTGTAGCATCATACTGAAAAAAGACTTGAGGCTGTAATTGGTGCCAAAGGTGCTTTAACAAAGTATTAAGCAAAGGCTTTGAATACTTAAGTACATGTGATTTTTTTTAAATTTGCAAAGATTTCAAACAAACTTCTTTCAAGTTTTCATTATGAGGTATTGTTTGTAGAATTTTTAGGAAAATAATGAATGCAATCCATATTGGAATAAGGCTGTAACATAACAAAATGTGGAAAAAGTGAAGTGCTATGAATACTTTCCGGATGCACTATAGACTCCTCACCTAAGGTGAGCCCACGTCTTCTGCCAGGGTGACCTGCCTGTGTACCTATCTCGCTGGTTCCTGTGTGAGCTTCTCACTGCTATAGCAACTGGTTTTCGAGCCTGACCCCTGATCGTGACAAGTTGATTACTGCAGATGATGACATAACAAAGTGGGCGTAGTTTATATTCCACCCTTTTTCTAATATTATTTCTGAACATTGCACTAGTAAGCTGTTTAGATTAAATGTCCAACAGTCGCATGGTAAACTGAATAAATCGTGTGGGTAATGCCTCACACAACTCTATGTAGGGGGAAAACTCAGCACTGCTGAATGAATATGCACAAATTCAGTATTACCAACAAAATTTGTGTAATCATGCTAATGAGGAACTTCAGGTTATAAGAAGAGAGGTTGAATAAGAATGACAGCTAATTCACAATTTGGTACCAATACCTACAGGTGAAAATGTAATGTGCCTTTATCATTTTATTTGAAATTATTCATCACCCCTGTGAAAGAAGCCTATTTATATTCAAATCTACGAACAACTCATTATAGAACTTTCAAAAGATTTCACTACAACCTGCTCCTACTTCGGCGTATTTTTAAAAATCTGTGTATTCCACAGTAACTCTCAATGTGAATCTCATATTCAATACAGTAGCATGTCAGATGAAGACAACATGTTTTGAAATCTTGATCAGTCTATAGCAGGGGTCCCAAACTGGCGGCCCTCCAGCTGTTGCGGAACTACAAGTCCCATCATGCCTCTGTCTATGGGAGTCATGCTTGTAACTGGCAGCCTTGCAATGCCCCATTGGAATTGTAGCTCTGCAACAGCTGAAGGGCCACCGTTTTGAGACCCCTGGTCTATAGAATTAACCAATAATATGTAAATTGAGACATTATTTACTTATGTCTGCTCTTTCTTTTTAGAGGAACAAATAATGTTGCATAAAGATTTTTGCCTGTAACAGGAAAAATCATGTCCCAGTCACTGAAGGTACCAGACATGTGCCTTTAACTGATCATTGAAGCCTCCCCATGCACCTTTTTGCTTTGAGAAAAGCTTTGAAATGCTGAGAAGCGATTTTCCACCAGTTATTGCAGCTGTTGCTGCAGCTTACGATCATAAAAAGATTAGGGACATACAGCCTATTCTTTAGTAAGTTTAATGGTGATTTGTTATCCTGACAGGAGTTCTTGTTTAAGGAGTAAATTTTGGCAGACACAAGGCAGAGATAAATATATCCCTTTACTACCTTTTCTTTTATTTTCTTGTCCCTTTACAAAACAATAAATTATCCACAGTGTAATGTAAATTTTTCCTGCAGGACCTGTAGTTGCTGGAGTTGTTGGGACAAAAATGCCACGGTACTGCTTGTTTGGAGACACAGTGAACACAGCTTCGAGGATGGAATCGACAAGCGAAGGTAAATTTGGCTACAAGCCATGCATTTTATATCTTATCCTGCTGTAGGCATTACTTCTTGTCTCAAATTAAACAACCTGATTATTTAAAATGATAAGTTTTGTAATATCATAGACAGTTTAATGTTGTGTAGTTTTTTTTTTTTTTCTTTTACAACTCAGTTTTCTAAATGGTTAATTGTTGCCAATGGTCAGACGGTAAGCCATATCCTCCTACTGCAGGTTACCCAAGAATCCAGTCATACACCCTCGGTGGGGAAGATTGTCATCGACGACAACCCCAGTAAACATTCTTATCAGTCCCATTCTTTCTTGCCTAAACTACGTACGTACGACATACAACATGAATGTTACTATGTTTGTAGTGAATCACAGAATTACAAATTGTGTCCTGCATTACAGTAAAATATCGGTATTATATAGGGCTGCCACTTTAAGACCCGTACTGGGTCACATTGTATGCATTTGCTACAATATTGTTTGAACAGCATGTTTTTGTGTTTTATTCCCTTTTAGCAATTTTCCCCCAGTCCAAAGGCTTGTTCACACCAGTGAACATATTTTACCACAGTCACTGATATGCACTGTAAAAGAAGTGGTCTTGATGCATTGTAATTAGGTATGAGCCGAACACCCCCCGGTTCGGTTTGCGGCAGAAAATGCGAACGGACCGAAAGTTTGCGCAAACATTCGATCACCGTTAAAGTCTATGGGACCTGAATGTGAAAAATCAAAAGTGCGAATTTTAAAGGCTAATATGCAAGTTATTGTCCTAAAAAGTGTTTGGGGACTGGGTCCTGCCCCAGGGGACATGTATCAATGCAAAAAAAGTTTAGAAACTGACGTTTTTTCAGGAGCAGTGATTTTAATAATGCTTAAAGTGAAAAAATAAAAGTGAAATATTCCTTTAAATATCGTACCTGGGGGGTGACTATAGTATGCCTGTAAAGTGGCACGTGTTTCCTGTTTTTAGAACAGTCCCTGCACAAAATGACATTTCTAAAGGAATAAAAGTCATTTCAAACTGCTTGCGGCTGTAATGTAATGTCGGGTCCCGGCAATATGGATAAAAAATTTGTGAGAAAAACGGCATGTGTACCCCCCCAGCCCATTACCAGGCCCTTTGGTTCTTGTATGGATATTAAGGGGGACCCCGCACCAAAATTAAAAAAAAGAAAAGACGTGGGGCCCCCAGGCCCTATATACTCTGAACAGCAGTATACAGGCGGTCAAAACAAGATAGGGACTGTAGGTTTGTTCTTAAGTTGAATCTGTTTCTAATTTGGAACAGGTACATTTTGTAAGTGTAGCTCCAGTCAAAAAATCTATTTTTAAGCTTTTTCGATAACATAGGGAAAGGGTTATCACCCCTGTAACATTTGTTATGCTGTCTGTGCCACTGTTCAGAAGATTTCACCTCACTTTCTGTCCCAATGACAATTGGATTTTGAAAATTTGGGGTTATTAGGGAAACAAGGATTGGTGATAAAGCATCAGTGGAGACACCTTTTTCCCATATTGACTCTTACAGGAGAGAATTTCCCTTCCTAGGGGTAGATTTCCTCTCACTTCTTGTTGTCTCCCTCTGTTTGTAAGTAGGAGTCATTTGTAAGTCGGATGTTTGAAAGTAGGGGACTGCCTGTATATACTATGCGGCCTGCCCTATATACGCTGCAGAAAATTGAGCCTTAGGTGTTGGTGGTACCAGAACACTCTAAGCCCTCACAGTTACTCTTGGTGGGTGCTGGAATGGGCCCTGCTGTGAAATATTATATCAAGAATTGTAATTACATGCCCCTGTTGAACAGGGGCAGAAAAATTGGGCCTTCGGTGGTGGTGTGGTGCCACAACACTGTAAGCCCTCACAGGTACTGTTGGTGGGCGCAGGAAATAATAGATCAAAAATTGTAGTTACATGCCCTGTTAAACAGGGGCAGAAAAATTGGGTCTTAGGCAGTGGTGGTGGGGCCACAACACTATAACCCCTGACTGATTCTGTTGTTGAGCCCAGGAATGGGCCCTGCTGTGAAATATTAGAGCAAATATTGTAATTACATGCCCCTGTTAAACAGGGACAGAAAAATTGGGCCTTAGGCACTGGTAGGGGTGCCACAACACTGCAACCCCTCACAGATACTCTAGTTGAGCGCAGGAACGAGCCCTGCTGTTAAATATTTCATCAAAAATTGTAATTACAGCACCTGTTAAACAGGGGCAGAAAAATTGGGTCTTTGGCAGTGGTGGTGGTGCCACAACACTGTAACCTCTCACAGATTCTGTTGTTGAGCGCAGGAATGAGCCCTACTGTGAAATATTAGAGCAAATATTGTAATTACATGCCCTTGTTAAACAGGGGCACAAAAATTGGGCCTTAGGCGGTGGTGGTGGCACAACACTGTAAAGCCTCACAGATACTCTTGTTGAGAGCAGGAACGGGCCGTGCTGTTAAATATTGGAGCAAGTATTGTAATTACATGCCCCTGTTAAACAGGGGCAGAAAAATTGGGCCTTACGCACTGGTGGTGGTGCCCTGTTTCGCTTTGCGTTTATCTATTAAGTTCTTGTGGTAAAACCAAGGAAGCCTAGACTCCTGAAGTGTATCAATGCTTTACTAAACAGGGACAAATCTGCACATACAAACTGTAGGATGAACAATACAATACAACACAACTTATAGCTTCACATATAAGCATGTATAATATGTACACATTAAGTAAACTAAACAATTACTCAACTTAGGGGTTAAGATGTCCTTCATAGTTCCTTGTTCAAAGTCCAACTCACAAAAGCGTATCCAAAGTTATCCAGCTCCTTGGAAGCCATCTTCTCCTTTGTCCTTCCAAAACACAACTCTCCCTCTGTCCCAAAACACATGTCTCTTTCAAACCCTCTCCATGCCCCTCCCACCCACTTCCTGTAAACACCAACCTCCTCTTCTCATCTTCTATCTGGTTTATTTACATATCAATGGAGGGGGAAGAGGCCTTCTGTGGACATGCTGTTACTAAATCTAAAACTCTATATTATTGCAATAAAGTCACTATACAAATGCCATAGCAACACATACCACCTCTTGACTTTATAGGATAATATAGGAAACTTCTTAAAGCCTTTTGTCCAGGAAAGGGCAAAATAAACCCCCCGTATAAATGGGAGGAACAAATTCCCTTTCGACCCCCATCTTGTGGGCGGTCAGACAATTGGTTTGTCCCTGGAAGGCTGACTTTTGAGCAGGGTTAACAATGTCTTTTGGCAGTTTGTAAAGAAAGTCCCAGATGAAAAGTCTCTTTTCTTCTTGGTCATAAGGAAAATGCTCAGATGGAAGTCCACTCCAATTCAGCCACCTTTCATCAGGCTCTCTTCTGGTCTGTCTCCTCCCATCCAGCATGGTCATCTGCTCTGCCTGCTCCACCTCTCGATGCTCAATACCTGAAAAAAGAGACAAAGCAGATTATATGTTCCTTCCAACTGTGCCAAAAAACATAGCTTACTGCTCACATTTCTCTATCTGCCCATTTCTAACTGCAAAACTATTGTAGGGTGCCCACTGTTGCCTTGAAACACTTTCACGGAAAGGCATTGACTTCCAACGTAACGAATAAACTTGCATGTCTCTCCGTGCTGTCCTGGGAAGCACACAGGCCTGCTGTTGTTCAGTCTTCACAGCATGGCACATTTTTGCAAAATGCCCCATTTTATGGCAACAGAAACACTTAATGTGACTGAATCTACCATTCCCAACCATTTGCTTCCACTTCTTAAACAAGGCTGGTGTAGGAATCCCATCTATTTCCTCTCTAGGGACCCCCACCTTAAGTAAATCAATCCACATGTGTCTCCTGGAGATCATAGGCCTTGCCTTCCTTGTATCTGACTCAACTCGGTCATTTGGGCTGATCAAATCCTCTGCTTTCCGGTTATGAGAAGTAACAGTGGCACATGTCCTACTTCTGCTTACAGGCTTTGGGCCTTTGTCCTTTGTTAGGGCATCATTAGACTTGGTCATGAGGGCTGCACACCGCTCATTCAAATCTTCAGCTCGGCCTACAGGGGTTTGAACACACTTCGAAGCCACTGCAGGTTTAAGTTTGATTACCCTCCTTTCTAAATCTTTTTCCTTGCTTGCAGTTTCTTCCAAACACTTGGATGCCACTGCAAGCTGCTCCTTCAGTAAATCTCTTTCTAATTCCGCCTTTTCCCTCTTTTCAGATTCAATATGTAGAGCATGCAGGAAGTGCAAACCAAACACAGCAACTGCCCGCATCTCTCCCTTACTGAACCCAAAACTTTTGAGACTAAAATCTGAGGAAAGATCACAGACTCCATCCCCCCAAGCTCTGTTCAAAGGAGACGCATATCTAGCTAGCTCCTTTGCAACAGGCATCCACTGACTATTTCTGGCCCAGGTAGGAAGGGTGCACGCCTTCAAGTCCTCCTGGACACCAGAAATCTTTGCAGCCTTACTCCTCCTAAACAGTGTACGCAGCATTTTTCCCCCAGCACAAGCAACAAAACACACAATATAAAACAGGTCTGCTTCAGTTGAAATTTTAGCACAAATAACGGCCGAGCCCCCAAATTGTTTCGCTTTGCGTTTATCTATTAAGTTCTTGTGGTAAAACCAAGGAAGCCTAGACTCCTGAAGTGTATCAATGCTTTACTAAACAGGGAAAAATCTGCACATACAAACTGTAGGATGAACAATACAATACAACACAACTTATAGCTTCACATATAAGCATGTATAATATGTACACATTAAGTAAACTAAACAATTACTCAACTTAGGGGTTAAGATGTCCTTCATAGTTCCTTGTTCAAAGTCCAACTCACAAAAGCGTATCCAAAGTTATCCAGCTCCTTGGAAGCCATCTTCTCCTTTGTCCTTCCAAAACACAACTCTCCCTCTGTCCCAAAACACATGTCTCTTTCAAACCCTCTCCATGCCCCTCCCACCCACTTCCTGTAAACACCAACCTCCTCTGCTCATCTTCTATCTGGTTTATTTACATATCAATGGAGGGGGAAGAGGCCTTCTGTGGACATGCTGTTACTAAATCTAAAACTCTATATTATTGCAATAAAGTCACTATACAAATGCCCATAGCAACACATGCCCTGAAACAAAAATGTTCTTAGAAGCTATCAACATGAACATTGAGGAGGAATAGGATAGTCACTCAGCATAACAGGATAGTCACTCAGCATAGGCAGTCTTCAATGGATCTCACATTCATAGAAAAATGAATCGGTTACATCAGCATCAGGTGCTGGGTAGCTGGTGATCCAAGACTGATTCATTTTTAGCCGATCAACTGAATCTGTGGACAGGCACACTCTGTGATCGGTTACAAATCCTCCAGCAGCACTGAATGTGCGTTCAGAAAGAACGCTGGATGCAGGACAGGCCAGTAGCTCAATTGCATATTGTGCAAGCTCTGGCCAGTGATCTATCCTCAAGACCCAGTAACCCAGTGGATTTTCGGTTGGAAAGTCTCCAAGTCTGATCTTGCCCCTAGGTATTCCTGCACCATGTAAATTATACGCTGGCGATGGTTGCTGGAACCAATCAGACCTTGGGGCTGCTGACTAAAGAATTAACTGAACGCATTGGTCAGACGGCCACCTTCTCCAACTCTCCTCCTGTGACTGACCGAAGCCTCAGCAACACGTTGTCCAGGAGGACCAGGAAATTGTAACCTCCCATGCTCTGGAAACGCATTGCACAAACCTTTCTGCAAGGCCTCCCAAAGATATTTTGTACTCTGCTCCCTCTGCGAAGGCTGGATAAGTTCCGCAACCTTACCCTTGTAACATGGATCAAGAAGGGTTGTCAGCCAGTAATGATCCCTCTCCTTGATACCACAAATCCGAGGGTCCTTTCGCAGGCTTTGCAGGATCAGGGAGGCCATGCAGCAAAGGTTTGCTAAGGCATTTGATCTGGAGTCCTCTGGGTCACTAAGGATGACATGATCCACAGCCACCTCCTCCCAGCCACGTACAAGTCCATGGATTTCTGGGGACTGAAAACGATCCCTTGAAGACTGCTGCTGATGCTGAGTGCTAGGCTCCACCTCCATGCTGACATAATCCTCCTCCTCCTCCTCTTCCTGTGTGATCAGCGGGCCCGCAAGAATACTGTCTGGATAAAGGGGGCCTTGAGAGGTAAAGAAGTCCTCCTCTTCCTCTCTCTGTTACGCCTCAAGTGCCCTGTCCATTAATCCAAGAAGCGTGTGCTCCAACAGGAAGACAAGAGGGACAGTATCACTGATGCATGCACTGTCACTGCTCACCATCCTCGTGGCCTCCTCAAATGGTGACAGTGCATGCATCCTTGATCAGTAGCCACTGGCGTGGCGAAAAAAAGCCAAGCTCCCCTGACCCTGTCCTGGTGCCATACTCACACAGGTACTCATTGATGGCCCTCTGCTGCATGTGCAGCCACTGCGGCATTGCCAACGTTGAGTTCCACCTGGTGGGCATGTCACAAATGAGGCGGTTCTTGGGCAGGTTGCATTCCTTTTGAAGGTCAGCCAGCCGAGTACTGGCATTATATGACCGGCGGAAATGCCCACAGACTTTCCTGGCCTGCCTCAGGAGATCCTGTAAGCCCGGGTACCTGCACAAGAACTGCTGTACCAACAAATTAAGGACGCGAGCCAAACAGAGAACATGGGTTAAGTGTCCCTGTCGGAGGGTGGAGAGGAAGTTGGTGCCATTGTCGCAAACCACCATTTCTGGCTGAAGCTGGCATGGCGTCAACCACCTCTGAGTCTGCTCCTGCAGAGCTGACAGAATCTCTGCCCCAGTGTGGCTCCTGTCCCCTAAGCAGACCAACTCAAGCACTGCATGAGTGCTTGTGTAGCCCCTTGAATGCCTACGGAGCACTGCTGGTTCCGAGGACAAATCTGCAGAGGAAGAGGCCATAGAGGAATAAGAAGAGGAGGGGAGGAGGAGAGAGGTGTGGCAGAATCACCACTACTAGCATTTTGGAGGCGTGGTGGTGGAACAAGCTCCAACAATACTGCACCCTGTCCTGCATCCTTCCCAGCTGCCAGCAGAGTTACCCAGTGTGCCGTGAAAGAAAGGTAACATCCCTGTCCATGCCTGCTGGACCATGAGTCAGCAGTAATATGCACCTTACCGCTGACCGCCCTGTCCAACGAGGCCAAGGCATTGGCTTCCACATGCCGGTAGAGAGCCGGAATTCCCTGAAAAGAAATGGTGTTTGGGAACCTGCCACTGAGGTACCGCACATTCCACAAATTCACGAAAGGGGGTAGAGTCTACCATCTGAAAAGGGAAAGTTGGAGTGCTAGCAATATAGCCAAGCTAGCATTCAGACACTGAACATGTGGATAGCTGGGACCGAATTTCTTTCGACGGTTTAGCAACTGGGGTAGGGAAATTTGCCTGCTACAATCAGATGTTGGTGTAGCGATAGCAGATTGCCCTCAAGTACTTAGCACACCTAATTCTACACCTTCATTCCTCTCAGTGCACTGGGGTTGGAGATCCCAGCTGATGAGGAGCAAAGAGAGGTCCACCTTCTTCTTTGGTGTGGGTCTTTTAAGTACTGTTGCCAATGGACTGCATGGGGGGTCGACATATGTCTGGTCAAGCATGTGGTGCCCAAGCGGCTGCTGTTTTGGCCACGCTTGATACGCTTCAGACATATGTTGCAAACAGCAACGGTGCGATCTGCTACACACATATCAAAAAAGGCCCACACCAAAGAACTTTTCAAAATACTTTTCAAAATACGCGGGGAGTCAGCAGCGCTCTGCACATGTGGAGCTCTGCAGTGTAATGCAGGTAAGCTGGTCCCTGGAGGGCATCCTGCCTCATTGGAGATGTGCCTCCTCCTCCTCTCTTCTATCAGGCACCCACGTAGAGTCAGTGACCTCATCATCCCCTCCCTCCTCGTCACTGGAGAAAACCTGGCAGTATGCTGCAGCTGGGGAAACCTGACTGCCAGTTTCTTGTCCTTCTTAGGCACCCCCTCTCTCTGGGCTCACGTTACTGTCTTCCTCAACCTGGGCACCATCATCTGAGCAATGTGCAACCTCCTGCAGCATGTACCCCACACTGTGGTCGAACAGTTTGGGGGACTCCTCCGTGCATGATGGTGGGGCTAGGGAAGGAGTGGCTGATGACATTGAGCCGATGGAATAGGCCGCTTTGGTAGCTGCATTGCCAGGCAAACTACTCTGAGGCTGGGTGACAGAGGATGAGGAGGATGATGGCTTGGTTATCCACTCTACCAACTCTTCTGCATGTTGTGGATCAACACGGCCAGCTGCCAAAAAAAAGGACAAGCGTGCCCCACGGCCACATGCTGAGGATGCACTGTGTCCACGACCAGCACTGTTGGCTGTAGACACAGAGCCTGCTTGCCCTCTTTTAGTGGCCTGTGAGCATCTGCCTCTCCTTGGTGACCTTCCAGACATGCTGTAAAATTTTATTAGCAAAACACTGCCTGAAGTTTACTAGGAAAAGTACAGTCAGATATAGGCTTGGCTAGACTAGAATGCAGTGGATATATATATGTAGGAGACTGTATATATATATATATATTTAATGCACTGCAGATCACTGAATCACCTGCCTGCCGGCCTGCCTGCCTGCCTGCCTGAAAGTGTATTTGAAAATGTACACCAGGAATGGCCTGCAGTCAGATATAGGCTTGGCTAGACTAGAATGCAGTGAATATACATGTAGGAGACTGTATATATATTTTATGCACTGCAGATCACTGAATCACCTGCCTGCCTGCCTGAAAGTATATTTGAAAACATACACCAGGAATGACCTGCAGTCAGATATAGGCTTGGCTAGACTAGAATGCAGTGGATATATATGTAGGAGACTGTATATATATATTTTATGCACTGCAGCTCACTGAATCACCTGCCTGCCTGCCTGCCTGAAAGTATATTTGAAAACATACACCAGAAATGGTCTGCAGTCAGATATAGGCTTGGCTAGACTAGAATGCAGTGAATATATATGTAGGAGACTGTATATATATTGTATGCACTGCAGATCACTGAATCACCTGCCTGCCTGCCTGAAAGTATATTTGAAAACATACACCAGGAATGTCCTGCAGTCAGTTATAGACTTGGCTAGTCTGGAATGCAGTGGATATATATATGTAGGAGACTGTATATATATTTTATGCACTCCAGCTCACTGAATCACCTGCATGCCAGAAGTATATTAGAAACAGTACACCAGGATGGCCTGCAGTGAGATATAGCTAAACTGTATGCAGTGGATATATATATATATATATATATATATATATATATATATATATATATATATATATATATATATATATATGAGACTGACTATATATATATATATATATATATATATATATATATATATATATATATTAAATACACTGCAGCTAACTGAATCACCTGCCTGCCTGAAGTATATTCGAAACAGTACACCAGGAACGGGCTGCAGTCAGATCTAGATAAACTGGATACAGTGTGTGTGTGGCCAATTATGGCTCTTTTTGCTGACGGCGCTGTGATTGGCCAAAGCATGCGGGTCATAGTGCATGCTTGGCCAATCATCAGACAGCGTTGCACTGCGATGTCGCAGTGCATTATGGGGTGTGACGCGTGGCTCAAATTTGGCACGAACGCCCCATAATTTTAGTATTTTCACGAACGATCGAACAGCCAATGTTCGAGTCAAACTCATGTTCGACCGAAACATAAAGCTCACCCCTAATTGTAATGACACATCACACCATTTTTTTTTTTTCGTTTTCTTCAACTTTATTGAATTGTCACAAAATGACATTAATATTTATGTACTGCAGGGTGTTACAGTATGTTGTAACATGTCTCATTACATGTGCTCAGAAAAAAAAGTACAGCATGTCGTGTTTTTAAAGTATACATTACTACAATACTGTGGTATAACTTATAGGGGGGGAATAACTAAAACTGGAGCGGGCAAACTCTAGTGCGACGGTGCATAGAAAACAATCAGTTTCCAGGTTTTATTGTCAAAGGCTGCTTTCACACTGGGGCCGCGGGTCCGTTAGCAGAAAAGCGCTGCTAGTTTTAGCTGCGCTTTACCGTTGTTTTAGTGGCACTTTTTTGGCCACTAGTCAGGCCAGTGGCCGGAAAAAAAGTTAAAATCGGCTTTACATGTGATCGGCTGTTTTCAGCCTTCCAGGTTCTTGCTGAGGTAGCCATACTAACATTAAAACTCACACATGGAAGCAGACCGACTAAGGATGCTGCATTTACAGCCCCGGACACATGTTGGGTCTGTGCAACTCACAGATTCCACCCTAGTTCTGGCCCAGTATAGCTGGGATTAATAAATTAACTTTAAGGACCCCAGAACGAGAAGAACAAGTGGTCCACAGGGGGCAACTTCTTATGAAACAGGACATTGGAAAAGGTGATCATTTATGTCTGCCAGTCACTCTTTTCCCTCCAGCTTGACACATGGACCATGTCATCAGTCACAAGCTGTTATGGCTGCCTTAGTAAATGAGCGTGGGATAGAGCCAGGGTTCACCACAATTGTTTTTATAGCATACCACTTCTTGTTTTACCTGTTACCAAAGGTGTTACCAAAAGCTGAACATCCCTTCCAGAGATTACAAAATGCATACTCATAAGTCCCTGACTTGGGCATCTGGATATATCTTTTTGTAATCTCTGGAAGGGATGTTCAGCTTTTGGTAACACCTTTGGTAACAGGTAAAACAAGAAGTGGTATGCTATAAAAACAATTGTGGTGAACCCTGGCTCTATCCCACGCTCATTTACTAAGGCAGCCATAACTTCTTGTGACTGATGACACGGTCCATGTGTCAAGCTGGAGGGAAAAGAGTGACTGGCAGACATAAATGATCACCTTTTCCAATGTCCTGTTTCATAAGTTGCCCCCTGTGGACCACTTGTTCTTCTCGTTCTGGGGTCCTTAAAGTTGAATTATTTTATTTTTTTTAAGTATTTATTTCTTTATTATTTTCATTAATACAAAACAAAACACATATTATTTATACAAACAACATATCTTGCTAGATTTTCCACTAATATTCCCGTCCATTTTACCCCTTCCCTAACCCTCCCTTCCCACCCCCATCTTTCCTCTGCTCAAGCACTGATTTCCTTTATCTTCACTACTCTTATATATCCACTGGGGGGGAGTTTATTGTTTCTTATGCATTTTCGCCTTTTCTCTCTTTTTTCCCTTTCTTTTTCCCTTCTCTCTCTTTCCTTACCCCTCTTTTCCTTCTCCTTTAATCTCATTCTAATCCTTGTGACCCAATTTTGCTAAGACCACTTCACTATGCTTCCTTTATGGTGGGCAACCCATTTTCCTCAACCAAAGTTCCCATAGATTTTTAAATTTGTTGAAATTTCCTCTTCTGATAAATACTACCCTTTCTTTCCATATTGTCGCATTCATTGTATTAACCCAGTCTGTCAGTTTTGGGGCTTTTGATGCTTGCCAGTTTTGTGCTAACAGTTTCCTTGCCTGAAACAGGCACCTTCGTACTGCTACCCTGATGTTTTTTTGGCCGTAGCTTTCTTCCATACATCCTAACAGACAAACTTTTGGTTCTACTTTTAATTCTATCCCAAAAGTTGTGTTAATTGTATCCAGTACTGTACTCCAATACCTCTGTAACTTCGGGCACCTCCACATCATGTGTATGAGATCTCCTGAGTCCTGGCATCTAGGGCATTTATCGTCTAGTTTCCTCCCGTACATATACAACCTCTTTGGAGTATAATATACACGATGTATCAAAAATAAATGTGACATTCTCTGTGATGGGCATAGTGACACCAGAGGCCCTTGATCTAATATCTGTACCCATTGATCATCTGTTAAGTTACCTAGGTCTTTCTCCCACCTTCCTCTGTTTTTCTTCACCGTATCCCTAGGTATTGATCTAGTGCTGATCTGTAGGTATAGATCTGAAATAATGCCTTAGAGGTCTCCCCCTTTAATTATTCTTTGAAGATATGGGGTTTCTTCCCATACCACTTTTTGCGATTTAAATTGGGCTTTTTAAGGCATGTCTTATTTGTAAGTACCTATAGAATAAAGTATTTGGTAACCCATATTCTCTACTCAATTCCGCAAAGGATTTCAATATGTTGGCCTTATATAGTTGTATTACTCTAGTTATACCCATCTTTTCCCATTCTCTTATTTTACCCATGGCCTGGACTTCCTTCAAATTTTTGTTATCCCAAAGGGGGGAGTGTTCCATCAACCCCTCATATCCCAATGCTACTTTACTCGCTTTCCACACCCTCGTAGTCATTCCCAGCGTTGGGTATTTAACCGAGAAGGAGTTTGCCTCAAGATTTTCTATTATAGAACTATGAGGGGCATCTAATAGCATAATTTTACTGCTGGTATTTTCTCCATTTCTTATACCACATCCGCTCAGATGCTGTAATTGAGCAGCTAGAAAATAGCTACGGGGGTGTGGGACCGCCATCCCACCTTCATTTATTGGAAATTGTAGTGTTGAAAGCCCAATCTGTGCTTTACTGTTCTTCCAAATCAGTTCCCTGAACAGGGTTTCTAGCTTCCTAAACCATTCCTTTCCTATCCATACTGGGCTATTATGGAGTATATATAGCAATTGCGGCATCCAGATCATTTTAATGAGGTTAATACGGCCTGCCACTGACAGCGGCAGTCGTCCCCATATGTCTGCTTTTCTTTTAAATTTATCCAACAGAGGACCCAGATTGTTATAGATATACTGCTCTGGGTGCCGTGTTACCACTATCCCCAAATAGTCCATCTTTTCCACCACTTTTAACTGAGACATATCGCCTAGATCTAAGTTGACCAATGGGTCCACAGGTAGGAGTGCTAACTTTCCCCAATTTATCACTAAGCCCGAGAATTGTCCATATCGTTCTACTAACTGTACTGCCACTTTCAAAGACTTATTGGTGTCCCCCAAAAAAAGTAATATATCATCTGCATATAATGCAGTTTTCTCCTCCCCTACTTTCCTCTGAAATCCCTGAATATCTTGTGTGGATCTGATCAGTATCGCCAATGGTTCTATTGCCAATGTTTAGAGGAGGGGAGACAGGGGACAACCCTGTCTCGTCCCCCTCTCCAATCGGAACATCTTGGAACATTCATTATTAATTTTAGCCTGTGGGGAATTATAGAGTGTTTTTACTAGTCTAATAAAAGAAGGTCCAAATCCAAATTTTCCAGCCAGAGATAATCCCACTCTAGGCTGTCAAATGCCTTTGTTGCATCCAACGATAGAATAGCTCTTGAATTATTAATCCCAGCTATACTGGGCCAGAACTAGGGTGGAATCTGTGAGTTGCACAGACCCAGCAAGTGTCCGGGGCTGTAAATGCAGCATCCTTAGTCGGTCTGACCTGGAAATTTATAGATAGGCAACTCCTATCCTCATATTGATTAGTGGTTCCAAATTAATAATAACTACTGCAGTAGGGAAGAGACACAAAAGATTCGCTCAGCATCTTTCCAAATAACCGCAGGGTATTGTTATAATTTATTATAATATTGCCATTATATGCCAGTTTTAGCTGTGCTGTAACGTTATTTTAGTGGCACTTCTTTTTTGGCTGCTAGTCAGGCCAGTGGCCGGAAAAAAGGTTAAAATCGGCTTTACATGTGATTCGGAAGCGCTACCCATTCATTACAATGGGCAGGGAAGGTGTAGGAGCACTGTATACAGCGCTCCTACTCCGCCCCAAAGACTTTTTTTTCCCATCCTGCAAGCGCACTTGGGAGGCATGAGAGACAGTTTTCAGATGCTTTACAGGCGCTATTTTTAGCACTAAAACGCCTTAAAACTGCCTCAGTGTGAAAGGGGTCTAATTTAACAAGCTGAAGTAAGAAGTTTGGTTACTATACACAGTTGCACCCGATTCGGAGTGCACCAGTTCTCCCCTATAGAGTTGAAGGCAAATTACCTTGTCATTGCATTGGGACTTCGCTGGGCATGGCTGCCTAATGCACATGGTGTGAATAAGACCCAAAGACTCTCAGAGTGACATTTAACAATAGTACCAGGGTCTCATCCTGCCCTGGCTTACCAAACCTCATATTCCATAGATCCTGTATTAGTATAAGAATATGGAAACAACATATGGCATGATCAATAAAATTATTTGCAGTTTAGACCTCTTAATTCTTTAATAATATCAGTTATCTAATACATCTCTGGGAAATCATTGAGGAACCTAAAAAGAGCTTTAAAGACACTGAGAATCTTGTCTTATGAAATCAAAATCTATTTAGCATTACAATCCCTGCTTTAAAAGTAAAGCCATTGGGGGTTATTTACGAAAGGCAAATCCACTTTGCACTGCAAGTGCACTTGAAAGTGCAGTGAAAGTGCACTTTCAAGTGCAGTCGCTCTAAATCTAAGGGGTAGATATGAAATGAGTGAAAGATCTGCTGATTTTATCATACGATCATGTGCAAGCTAAAATGCTGTTTTTTATTTTCCTTGCATGTCCCTCTCGGATCTACAGCGACTTTACTTCCTTTCAAGTGCACTTGCAGTGCAAAGTGGATTTTCCTTTTGTAAATAACCCCTATTTTCTGATCTTGACCTATTATAGACAAAAGTGTATCTAGAATCAAATTGAATAGATTGTTAAAGCACAAGCTGAAGATATAGTGTTAGCATGGGCCATGTGGAAATTCAGCATAAGGCCGGCCATAAACGGTGCAAATTTCTTTACTGCAACCACGAGTTGCAGGAAAGAAATTCGCACAATTTCCCCATCAACACAGACAGTGCTGACAGGGGAATCAGTAATTTCTTCTCCCAGCAGCGGGGGGGGGGGGGGGGGCATCCCTGCTGGGAGAAGGCAGTGATTATCGCTAGTGGCTATAGTAGCCACTTGTGATAATCGGAAGCGAATCCAGCAGGCTGGTTGTACCCAAGTTGATCAATCAATTAACTTGGTACATTCAGCCTGTCCAGTAACAATTTGAACTGTGTATGGCCGGCCTAAGTCAAAACAAAGTGGAAACACCAAAACCATGTTAAAAAATAATATGCAAACCATGAAAAAAAAAATGATAATAGGTAAAAGCCAAGAAATATAAATTCTTATTCATGTTTTGAAGGCAACATGAGGCGCAAAATAAGCAAATTTGATAATGCTAAACAGATGTAACAAATGTAAGGGCTGTATTAACATTTAGGGCCAGTTCACCCAACATGCAGCCCAGTGCGTTATTTTTTCTTTATCACAAACGCATGGAAAGTAGATAATATGGTTTTCATATACTAGTTCACACCAGTGCTTGCAGTTCCAGTGTGTTCCAGTTCCAGAAAAAAACTTAAAAGATGCTGCATTTTTCCTGCACTGAACTGTCCTGAAACACTGTAAAATGCATCAAACATGCACTGAGACACACCTAAACTCCCTGGAACAAACGTGTCCTTATTTAAGGTTAAGAAAAAAGAGGGGGAAAAATGCACTGGACCGCATCAAAAACACACCAAAAATGCACTGGAACGCATCAAAAACGTGCATGCAGAAAAGCATCTGCAATGCATCCAGACTGCGTTTCTATGATGTGAACTGGCCCTTGAGCCAACTACATAAGTGATGGCTAATATAATGCCAATTTTTTAATTCAGTACCTTCTTCTGTGAAAACTGAACCCACTTATAAGCATTACTGTCATGGTTCCAAGTGATGGTGAAAAGCTATGCCACTATTTTTGCAGTAAATGGATTTACTATATCTATTCTGTGAAGAAATATTTATTCAATTTGTACGTGGCTGTGGGAAGATTCATCTGGGAAGTAAAAGACAGCAAATGTCATATCAATGTAGGATAATAGTCATCATCATGTCTGTATAATTTTAACACATCTTTGATATTATTTTACAGGATTTATATAGCACCAACAGTTTATGTAGCACCTTACAACTTGAGGGTAGACAGTACAAATACAATACACTTTAATACAGTAGGAATCAGAGGGCCCTGCTCGTTAGAGCTTACAATCTAAGAGGGAGGGTCAAGAGATACACAAGGTAATAACTGTGGGGGATGAACTGATGGATAAAATAAATGTACAGTTGTTAGGTGGGGGCCAGATATGCTTCTCTAAAGAGATGAGTTTTCAGGGATCGTCTGAAAGTAGACAAAGTAGGAGATAGTCGGACAGATTCCAGAGAATGGGAGAGGCTCGGAAGAAGTCCTGGATGCGAGCATGGGATGAGGTGACAAGGAAGCTAGAGAGCAGGAGGTCTTGGGAGGAGCGAAGAGGACGATTTGGTTGGTATTTTGAGACCAGGTTAGAGATGTAGTTGGGGGCCAGGTTGTGGATGGCTTTGTAAGTTACTGTTGGTATCTTGAATTTGATTCGTTGGTTGAGTGGCAGCCAATGGCGGGACTTGCAGAGGGGTGTAGCAGACGCTGAGCGGTTTGTAAGGTGGGTGAGCCTGGCAGCAGCATTCATGATGGACTGAAGGGGGGGTAGCCTATTTAGAGGTAAGCCAATGAGGAGGGAGTTGATATAATCAAGGCAAGAGATGACCAGGGAGTGGATTAGAAGCTTTGTGGTAACAGGGGTTAGGAAGGGGCGTATCTTGGAGATGTTGCGGAGGTTGAGGCGGCAAGCTTTGGACAGCTATTGGATGTGGGACCGAAAGGATAGTTCAGAGTCCAGGATTACACCTTGGCATGGGGGGATGGGTTGATAGTTGAGCTGTTGATTTTGACAGAGAAATCAGGGGAAGTGGCACAAGGGGGAGGAAATATCAAGATTTTAGTTTTGGATAAGTTGAGTTTGAGGCTGATATATCTGTTAATTAGTTGGTGATGCGTGAGGAGACAGATGGGTTGAGTTGGGGGTGGAGAGGTAGATTTAGGTATTGTCTGCGTAGAGATGATATTGAAAGCCATGGGAGGCAATCAGCTGACCCAGGGAGGAGGTGTAGATTGAGAAAAGGAGTGTCCAAGAACAGAACCTTGGGGGACCCCAACAGAGAAAGGAAGAGGAGAGGAGTGTTGTAAGTGACACTAAAGGAGCGGTGGGATAGATAGGATGAGAATGAGCAAAGAGTAACGTCACAGAGACCAAAGAAGTGGAGTTTTTTTAGGAGGAGGGGGTGGTCCACTGTATCAATGGCAGCAGAGAGGTCCAGGAGAAGTAGTACAGAATAGCGTCCGTTGGTTTTAGCCGTTGTTGGTGAGTTTAAGGTGAGCAGTTTCTGTGGATATGATACAAGTTTAATACTTTAATCCTCTACTATTTGGAAACAAAGATCTTAGGCAAATGGTTATAAAAAAAAAATTTAAATTAAAAGCACTTGAAAACCCTACAGGCATTAAAATAATATAAGATAATGTGATCATAACTACCTTGACCAAACAGGAGCACAATATTTCTGACAGGTCATTATGTGGTAAAATAAGTGAAATACATAGGGAACACCATAACTTTCAGAAGTATAAAGTCTAGTGATAACAACATCAAAGTGATTTGAACAACATTCTCCACATGAAAACAAGTGACTAATGGGCCTATTAGGCATGACAAATGACTCAGAGCGATATATTCTCCACGAAGCATCTTCAACTGCACCTTCGAGAATGTTGCATAATAAAAAAACATCCCATGACATTGGGATCCAGAGCAGCAAAAAGCCCACAGTCAGCTGAAAACCAGTCTGAGAGAAACACTTGTTCTGAGCTTTATTTTCTTAAAAACTGGAAATACAACTTAAAACATACAAAGATGGATTTGAAGAATGTCTAATAAAAAAGTAAAAACATGTCCTTTGCAAGGGCATTATAATGTGCAAAATAAAGTTAAGCACAGGTTTAAATAGAACTGTTAGCAATTTATGTACAACAAAAAAATCCCGTCAGTTCATTTGTGGAGCCAGTGTAAAGACACACTGACTAGAAACCGCTGAAAATGTTTCTGTAAAGACGCTTTGGTGAGACTCCTGGAAGACTACAGAGAATGTTGCTGGAAGTACAGAAATATGATTCTGCTTCGATATATACCCCAGGAAAGCCGATGGTAATGACCTTCCAAAACAGCAGACACAAAAAAAAGTGAATAGAAACTTTCAAATGAGAAAATGTTTTCAGTCAATGCAGTCTACAGAATCTGTAAATCTTGACCTGGAACAACCAATGCCCAAATTTTGGACATCTAAAGTGCTATAGAGAATACATGGGGTTTATTAAAGTAGTCAGTACTCCAATGCAAGGGCAAAGCAAGGGCAAGAACAATGATGTGTTGCCTTGGTGTATTTGAAGACATCGGACAAGTGGTGAAAAAATTTAGAAAAAAGTCCATCACGAAAATAGACCACACCAGAAAAAATATCACTTTGTTATATGATATTCTGGAGATACCAGAACATTTTGCTTAATGTCTTAGCTTGTGAAGATGCACATTATTCCCAATCGTTGACTAGGTTTAAATTATCGTATACAGTTATCATAAATTTACAAACTACCAAATTCCTCCAACCATCATTGCCAAACTCAAGACTGCATTTGCAAGGCATGGTAAGGGAGAGAGTTTCAGATAGCACACCTAACTCCGGTAAAGTGGTGTATAATTTTATTATCATGTTTAGATTTCACCTAGGTCACTCTAGTCCGAGATACTCTCCAGAGAAGCTGAGGAAGTAACGCAGACCACAAAAGTTCTCTTTTAAAAGTCCATCAGCATTGGTGTATCCAGGGCCAAAACTGGGGGGGGGGGGGGGGTATTGGGGCCAATGTCCCGGGCGCCCCATTGAGAGGGGTGCTGGCAGCATGGTTTGGCTATGAAGAACGAGCGCTGCATGGACAGTGAGCTCTTATATACTGCTTTTTTGGCTATACAGAGACCAGCTTCTCCTCTCACACAGTCAAAACACCAGAGGACCCCTGGCAGCCACCACTGTTAAAAACATGTGCTCTACCACTGTGTATCTATTCTTTTCTACATCTTATTTCCAGGAAAACTATCTATCCCAGATGCAAATGTTACATTTGTTCAGCTAATGAAGGATATAAGGTTGCAAATATCCTAACACAAGCAACATAGATAAAATCTAGGACAAAACCCAGATCTTTTCATATTCCATCCAGGAGAGAGAATAAGAATTACTAGTCATCCTACACCAAACAAGCTCTTGTATACTACAATCTCATACTCAGTTCTAAGGAATCTGTCTTCACAGTCAAGCATTGTTACATGCACAGTTATTCCAAGCCTAGATCTTTAGAGGCTCCAGCAGTGCACTGGGGAGGTGGCCAATGCAGTGAATGTGTAACATAGTACCTTAAAAGTCTACTTTCTAGCTCCATAGTTTCAGAAGTCATTACAGGTTTATTTTAAATAAACCCATATATTTTTTCATTATCTATTTTAAAATGTATATGTCAATATAATTACTATACTGTCAATAATAATTAACTATTAAACAGAATGGTTGCATATTACAAAATGCAAATGTGATGTTTATGCGACTATTTGATTTAATGCTGGAATTTCTGTGTAAGCATAAACTGTTATGTATAACAAAGGTGAAAAGATAAAGTGCTTTTATTCTTCTCTGACAACATTTCTTATACCATCTGTCCAAACATAACTTCAAAGCTATCACTGGTGGAGAAAAAAAGTGATAAGTGTCTGTTGACAGTCTGTTTTGAAAGCTGAGCCTCCAACACCAGTCACACCAACACATTCTAGAAACTACTACATCATTCTGTGGATTCTTCTGCATTGAAATAAGCTTCTTCACTATTGTTACACAACTGTAGTCCTCAAGGAATGCCTACAGGTCATAATTCAAGAAAATGCACAATTATTTAAGCTTGCCATAGATGGGTAGAATTTCAAACAAAAAATGTTCTAAGATACAGTGCAGGCGGTGTACAGTATATAATACATTGCAGTCAATGTACAGTATATAATACAGTGCAGATGGTGTACAGTAAATACAGTGCAGGCAGTGTACAGTATATATTACAGTGCAGGTGGTGTACAGTATATAATAGAGTGCAGGCTGGGTACAGTATATATTACAGTGCAGGCAGGGTACAGTATATAATAGAGTGCAGGCAGTTCACGGTTTATAATACAGTGCAGGCGGTGTACAGTATATAATACAGTGCAGGCGGTCTACAGTATATATAATACAGTGCAGGCAGTGTACAGTAAATAATACAGTGCAGGTAGTGTACACAGTATATAATACAGTGTGTACAGTATATAATACATTGCAGTCGTGTACAGTATATAATATAGTGCAGACAGTGTGCAGTTTAAAATACAATGCAGGCGGTCCTCTCCTGGAACACGAGGGGGTTAAACTCCCCTATCAAACGCTCACTAGTTTTCCAGTTTGTTAAATCTTATCACCCTCATATTTGCGTGTTCCAGGAGACCCACCTAGTGGGGAAAAAAACATTTAGCCTCAAAAAACCGTGGGTTGGTTATCACTACCACTCAACCTACTCAACTTTTTCCAGAGGGGTTAGCGTCTTGGTTTTAAAGTCGCTCCCCTTCAGACTCCTTGACCTTGCTCTGGACCCGGGGGGCAGATATGTAGTGATTCATGCACTAATACATAATATGCCATGGATATTGGCAGGACTCTACCTTCCACCTCCGGCCTCCCTACAAATTCTAAACCAGGTAACAGCAAAAATAGCAGAGTTCTCAACCGAGAACGTGTTGATTATGGGGGACTTCAACCTAGTACCAGATGCAGGATTGGATAGGCTTCTGACCACGGGCACTACCCGCCGGGGCTTGTCGGATTGGGCAGCTACATACAACCTGACTGATGTCTGGCGGTGGAAGAATCCACATGCCAGAGCATACACCTGTCATTCGGCCTCCCATAGAACATTCTCCCGAATTGACCTAATCTATGCAGGTGAATCTGCTCTTCCGAGGGTGCGGGATGTTTCGATCCTCCCTAGAGGGGTGTCGGATCATGCCCCGCTCATGGTAGAATTAGACCTCTCCACTGCCCCGTCGGACAAGATCTGGCGACTGTCTAGGTTTTGGGTCACGGACGAGGAGGTGGGACCAAGGTACCGGGCTGACTTGGAGACATACTGGATAACTAATTCCGGCTCGGCGGCAGCTTCCTCTGTCTGGGACGCGTTTAAGGCATTCTCCAGGGGACGCTTCCAGAGTATTATAGCTGAGGTTAGGAGGGAGCGTAGGAAGGAACTGACGGATTTGGAAGCTGAGAGTAATAGACAAGAGGCACTGTATGTTAGGTCGCAGGACCCACAGATCTACAAAAGACTGCAGTCCCTGTTGAGGGAGGTTCTCCTCCTCAGGACGGCCTTAACACAGAAAAGACTCCTCCACCAGACTCAGAGAATATTTGAACAAGGGGAAAAAACTGGCCACCTCCTAGCGTGGCTGTCCAGGGAACAGACGGTGGGCATGACTATAGGACAGATTCAGTCCCCCGACGGTACGATCCTTACTACCCCAGAAGACATTAACCGCGAGTTCGCCTCCTACTACCAAACACTCTACAGATCCCAAGTCGCTTACGATTCTACGGAGTTGGCTAGTTACCTGGAAGAGATTCCTATTCCATCCCTCACTCCCACATACTCCAAAATGTTGGATGCCCCAATTACAATAGAGGAAATTCAGAAGGCCCTTAAAATGATGCAGACAGGTAAAACGCCGGGACCGGACGGGTTCCCGGTGGAATTCTATAAGGAATATTTAGAGCAACTAGCCCCCAGATTTCACGCCCTCTTGGCCACATGCATGGAGGACGGAACACTCCCGGACTCCATGAATGAGGCGATAATTGTAGTGATTCACAAGCCGGGGAAAGATCCCAATGTCTGCTCCTCCTACCGCCCCATATCCCTCCTTAATGTGGACACGAAGATCCTCTCAAAAATTCTGGCTAACAGACTCAACGTAGTTATAACAGCACTGATTCACCCTGACCAGACGGGATTTATGCCAGGCAGGGGGACGGACATCAACATTAGGAGGTTGCACACACACATTGCGATGGCCTCGACTGGAGAGCCTGGGGTGGTGGCCTCACTCGACGCAGAGAAGGCCTTCGACTCGGTCGAGTGGGGCTACCTATGGTCAGTCCTTGCTAGATTCGGGTTCGGGCCCAGATTTCTTACATGGTTACGGATGTTATATGCTCAGCCTAGGGCTCGTATACGTACTAATGGAACCCTATCAGAGGCATTTGCGCTAGGGAGGGGTACAAGGCAGGGATGCCCGCTCTCCCCGGCACTATTTGCCCTGGCATTGGAACCTCTGGCTACACTCTTTAGGGCGGACGAGGCAATCCGAGGAGTGAGGGTCGGAGTGGTTGAGGAAAAGATTTCCCTCTACGCCGACGACTCGCTTCTCTACCTGGCGGATTCAGAGGGGTCTTTGCGGGCAGCTCTGAATGCCTTTGACAAATTCGGTAGGTTCTCGGGCATTCGAATCAATTGGAGCAAATCAGTCCTGTTTCCCCTAAACCAGCCACTCCCTCTGATGGATACGAACACGCCCTTGCACTGGGTGGAGGAATTTACTTACCTGGGGGTGAAAGTGGGGAGGGACCTGTCGGGCTACCTGGACAGGAACATCTATCCACTGCTCACCCAGCTCGAGCAGAAATGCCATGCCTGGAAGAGCCTCCCTCTGTCCCCGGTGGGTAGGGGGAACCTAATAAAAATGATATACCTTCCAAAGTTCCTCTATTTCTTCAGGCAAACCCCAGTCCCTATCCCCAAATCATTCTTTCGCAAACTTGACGGTCTTTTAATCTCATTTGTCTGGGCGGGGAAACCTCCAAGGGTGGCAAGGACTACCCTCTACCTCCCACTGGCTGGCGGTGGTCTGGCATTCCCCAACTTTTTGATATACTACTGGGCAGCAGTCCTGGTCATGGTGAGGTGGTGGTTCTCGCAACCACGCCAAAACCCATCAGTTAACCTCGAAGCAGCACTCCTCGGCTCCTATGCAGCGTTATCCAATCTCCCATATAGAGGGGCTAGGGCTGCTCCCGCAGTGACGGGCCCGATGAAAACTACACTCCAGGT
Organism: Lithobates sylvaticus; assembly: GCA_028564925.1. Lineage (NCBI taxonomy): Eukaryota > Metazoa > Chordata > Amphibia > Anura > Ranidae > Lithobates > Lithobates sylvaticus. The sequence continues at coordinate 359,921,874 of CM053026.1, read as the reverse complement.
TTGGAGGGCGTCTAGGGCGGCCCTCCTAAAGCCAGACTGTATCTCACCTCACACCCCGCTTTGGGCTAACCCGTCATTACCTCACCTGGCTACAGTCCCAGACCCGGCGGGCTGGGCCACACGAGGAATTACCACTCTGAAACACGTTATGCCACAAGGGGTTATAACCCCATTTAGAGAACTCCAGCTAGCGCATAATCTACCGAGAAGCTTCCAATTTAGATACTACCAGCTCCAACATGCCCTTAGAGCTCAATTCCCCACCCGACCCAGTCTAGAGCCAGACTCGATTGAGAGATTACTAATCTCGGGAAGACTCGACAAACCCCTATCATCCTTGTACTTGTACCTGACAGTGGCCCATGATGTAAAAAGCGACCGGGTCATGGTCAAGTGGCAGAATGACATCCCGACCCTGGGACGGGAGGAATGGGAAGAATGTTTGACATCCTTTATTCCATCCATGATAGCAGCCAGGGACAGATTCATACAATTAAAATTCATACATAGGGCCTACTATACACCAAAGAGATTGGCTGGGATTTACCCTACTCTGAGCCCTAATTGCACTAGATGTGACCAGGAGGAGGGGACCTTCTTCCATATGGTTTGGTCCTGTCCAAGGCTACAAACTTTCTGGAATTCGGTACTAGACACCTTGGGATTAGTTAGTGGAGTGCAGATCCCACCGAACCCCCTGACCGTCCTCCTCAGTCACCTGGAGGATGTAGAGGGTGATCGCTACCTGAAGCTGTGCCTCACTTTCCTGCTATTTTACGCTAGAAGGGAAATACTCCTTAAATGGAAACTGAAAGAACCCCCGACTCGGTCATCCTGGCAGAAGTCAGTGAATAATGTCCTACCATTATATCGCATCACATACGAGAGTAGGAACTGCCCGCAGAAGTACGACAAGATCTGGTCGAACTGGATCAACGCGTGTGGCTAGGCCCCTGATGAGGGGGTGGAGCCCATGCGATGATTCATATCATGATGGCCCCACAAGATGGTCAGGAGTACCGACCAACCTCTATTAGAAGAGACTTAAATGTTACCTTTGTCCGGATGGTCCGGAGGTGGAAATTGTACCCCCCCCCCCTCCCACATCCCTCCTACATCCCCCTGGTGAGGAGTCAAGGGCTTGATTACAACCAACGAGGGAACATACAAACCAGCAAGCCCATGAGTATAGGACTCCTGTGGAGACACCCCCCCCCCACATAGGTAAAAACTATACCTTGCAAGACATAGGCTGGGAAGGTAGCGCAGTGCTATCCTGAACACTAGGATGTTATTGCTATGTTTCCTCCCTGTGTCGGAGATATGAAAGTCATATTGTGTTTTATCTGCATATATTATGTTGTATGAAGCAGTTTTAGTTGTTGTTTGTATCGTTTGTGTTGTGTTTTTGTCCAACAAAACTTTAATAAAAACGATCTGTTAAAAAAAAAAAAAATACAATGCAGGCAGTGTACACTATATAATAAAGTGCAGGCGGTGTACAGTATCCAATACAGTGCAGTCAGTGTACAGTATATAATACAGTGCAGGCAGTGTACACAGTATATAATACAGTGTGTACAGTATATAATACATTTCAGTCAGTGTACAGTATATAATACAGTGCAGTCAATGTACAGTATATAATACAGTGCAGGCAGTGCACGGTAAATAATACAGTGCAGTCGGTGTACAGTATAAAATACAGCGCATGCGGTGTACACAGTATATAATACAGTGTGTACAGTATATAATACACTTCAGGCAGTGTACAGTATATAATACAGTGCAGTCGGTGTACAGTACTTAATACAGTGCAGGTGGTGTACGGAAGGCCACCAAGGAGAGGCAGATGTTCACAGGCCACTAAAAAAGGGCAAGCAGCCTCTGTGTCTATAGTGAAAAGTGGTGGTCATGGACATGGTGCATCCTCTGAAGGCGGGGCATGCTTGTCCTTTTTTTCTGCTGCTTGCAGTATTATTGAGTCACAACATGCAGAAGAGTTGGTGGAGTGGATAACTAAGCCCTCCTCATCCTCCACATCCTCTGTCATCCAGGTTAATACCAGTTTGCCTTCCAATGCAGCTGCCAAAGCAGACTATTCCACCAGATGCTTGTCCACAGTTACTCTTCCGTCACCTCACCATCATGCACGGAGGAGTCACCAGAATTATTCGACCATAGTGTTGGTTACATGCTGCTGGGGGATGTGCAGCAATTTGAATGCTCTGATGTTGGTTCCCAGGATAAGGAAGGGAGTAACGTGAGCCTAAAGATAGGGGGTGCCAGTCATGTTCCCCCAGCTACAGCATACTTCCAAGTTTGCTCCAGTGACAAGGAGGGAGGGGATGATGAGGTCACTGACTGTACTTGGGTGCCTAGGAGAAGAGAGGAGGAAAGTGAGGAGGAGGAGGCACAGCACCAACGAGGCAGGATGTCCTCCAAGGGCCAACTTAAGGGCAGCCACCCTATTGCATCACCACAGAGCTCCACAGGTGTAGGGCACTGATGACTCCCTGCTGACTTCCAGAAGTTCATTGGTGTGGGCTGAAGCGGATCAAGCAAGGGCCAGAAATCCACCTGCTTGGGCACCACATGCTTGACAAGACATATGACGACCTGCCAAGCAGTCCGTTGGCATAGTACCTGAAAGACCCACATCCTAAAAAAAAAAAAAAGCAGACTTCTCCTTGCTCCTCATCTGGGATCTCAACCCCTGTTTTACCTCAAGTGCTCTCAAAAACCTGCACTGAGAGGAATTAAGGTAGTACTTGTAGCCAATCTGCTAGCAGTACACCACCTGTTGATGTCAGCAGGCAAATTTAGCTACCCCAGTTGCTGAACCGTAAAAAAAATACTGTCCCAGCCATCCACGTGCTGAGCGTCTAAATGCTAGCTTGGCCAAATTGCAGCCATTGGAGTGGGCGGCTCTGAATTACGTCACTCGCCGGCACCGAAGCCGACCAGCCGCACAGAGTGGAGGAGATGAGGGAGCACACCAGGGTGTTACTTCGTCACCATGACAACCCGTTTCGCTCGTGAGAACCTTGTCAAGTCACATGACAATGATAATAATGGACTATGTAAAGGGAGAAGGGGGCAGAACAAGAAGCGGAGACCTAATTATGCAAATGTGGCATCACAATTGTCTGTGACATCTCCATCCTGCTACTAATCCATCATTACCTTAAATAAGGCGGCGCTCTGCGGGGGGTCTTTAACCCTTTTTCGGCCGTTCGCGGGGGGTAAAACCGCACAGCGAGCGGCCGAATACCGCGGCAAAAACGACGGTAAAGCAGCGCTAAATATAGCGCTGCTTTACTGTCACCGCGGCTCCCCGCCCCAGTGTGAAAGGGGCCTAAGGTTTCTTTTTGGGAATTACAGAATTTCACAATGCTGACTCCTAAGGCTGATGAGGGGAGGAACTTTTTTGTGCATACTGTAAATAAATAAGACATCCCCTGAAAATAAGCCCTAGTGTGTTATTTGTAGCCAAAATTAATATAAGACCCGGTCTTATTTTCAGGGAAACACGGGTAGATCACCCAGATGGGAATGTTTTTCTATCAACAACAACGATGTACGTCAGCAGAATGGCACGGACAGGCATTGGGGGGTACAGGTATGCCCCTTTAAATTTGCCACCATGCCATCGCGTACGAGCGCCGTTCAAGTCCCGCAGACTCGGGGATACCCGCAATCGTCTAACGGGGTGGAAGAACGGGGAGATGCTATAGTAAACAAGAATTTCCCCATTCTGCCTAGCAACAATGACACTGATCTCTGCTCCCTGTGATTGGAGCAGATATCAGTAATGTCCACAAAACAGCCACGCCCCCCACAGTTAGCAACACACCTCTAGGACACACTTAACCCCTACACTGCCACCTAGTGGTTAACCCCTTCACTGCCAGTGTCATTTACACAGGAATCAGTGCATTTGTATAGCACTGATTGCTGTATAAATGACAATGCTCCCAAAAATGTGTCAAAAATGTCCGATGTGTCCGCCATAATGTCGCAGTCACAATAAAAATGACTGATCGCCGCCATTACTAGTAAAAAAATAATTATTAATAAAAATGCCATAAAACTATCCCCCATTTTGTAAACGCTCTAACTTTTGTGCAAACCAATCAATAATTGCTTATTGCAATTTTTTTGCCAAAAATATGTAGAAGAATACGTATCGGCCTAAACTGAGGAAAAAAAACTTTTTTTTATACATTTTTGGGGGTTATTTATTATAGCAAAAAGTAAAAAATAATGTGTTTTTTCACAATTGTCGCTCTTTTTTTGTTTATAGCACAAAAAATAAAAACCGCAGGGGTGATCAAATGCCCCCAAAAGAAAGCTCTATTTGTGGGAAAAAAAGGATGTCAATTTTGTTTGGGAGCAATGTGGCATGACCGTGCAATTTTCAGTTAAAGCGACGCAGTGCCGAATCACAAAAAGTGGTCTGGTCTTAAGCCAGCAAAATGTTCCAGTCTGAAAGTGGTTAAAGAGGAGGTCTGCCGTTTTTCTTTTTTTTTTTTTTAAAGTCAGCAACTACAACCACTGTAGCTGCTGACTTTTAATAAGAAAACTAACCTGTCCAGTGAGCCCGCAATGTCGCCTCACCCCCCCCCCCCCCCCCCCCAGGCTGATCCGTCCATCGGATCGGGTGCCTGCGCCGCCATACTAACTAAGCGAAACAAGCACTGCCCGAGTGAATGGCCCTGTTGTTTTCTGGGACACACACATGTCCCAGAAGGCAACGGGGCCGCTCGCCGAAGAGGAGGAACTGAAGAAACAGCGCCGCGGAATAGGAAGAGGCAGATTAGGAAGACTGCCTAGCAACAGGGGTTTCTGGTAAGTAAAAAACATATTTTTTTTCAAATGTTTTTTTTTGTTTTTTTTTTTTAAGAATATTAATGGAATTTTTTATTTTAGGGTGGCCCTCCGCTTTAAGTTTAAATAGGAGAAATCTAACACTGTATGGTTTTATCCCAGTATATAACTCAGGGATAATGCAGTTGTGACTTCTGCTTTCTCATCAACTGCATGTTTACTGTTGGAGCTATAAAGATGTATGTGGATAAATGCTAATATTGTATATGTACAGAAATTCTCATCTGTCACTGCCCAAAATCCTTAGCCTGTGGATATTGTTGATGTGCTTTCATTCCATTAGATTAGCTCTACATATGGCAGTGTCTAGCCTTCACTGTGAAAATGCTTACACTATATGTTTTGAACCAAAATGGTCCTCGATAATGACAAAACTGCTTCAATTCTAGGGAGTGCAGTATTCCCAGAACTGCCAAGCCAGACAGGTCAGGACTCCCTTAGGTAGATGGTCTTGTTGAGATATGCATATAGGACACAATATGGTGAACGAGTGTGTGTATATATATATATATATATAAAACCTCTCTCAGTAGACTTATTCCTTTTTGTTTTTCTCAGCACTCAAAATTCAGTGCAGCTCCAGTGCATATGATCTACTGAAACAAATTGAAGGTTATATTCTGGTGTGCCGTGGGACATTATCTATTAAGGTATTTTTTTTTAAATGTGTTTATTTCTAAATATTATTATCTTTTAAGGTGGTTTAAATCACAGATCCCAACAACACATTTACATTTTTCCTGTTTATACAAGTGTTACAACCCTAAAAAAAAATGCACAGGCATCACCAACCTTCTTTTAAAAAGGCCAGAAGTTTGACAGCCATGCTGATACTTTAATCCTAAAATATTCTGGAAATGGGTCCCTACCTATTTGATTTCTGCTAATTCTTTTGGCTGGCCACCCCCCAGACATTGAAAATGGTTGGATTATAGGACCTGGACAAGTCCAAAGCCCTCTTTGCTCAGCTTGAAACGTGGATGATGATGTACTTTATTTTCTCACTTGATGTGTCAATTTAATTGGATTATGGATGACCGCTGCAGGCTTCCTGTACCCTTTGCAAATATCTGACCATATGAGAGCCTCTTAGCCAGAGGCGTAACTAGAACCTTCAGGGCCCCGGTGCAAGAAACCATGAAGGGCCCCCCTGACCCCCGGGGCGACCCAGCCCCATGCTTCAGGGGCCCATGTGTCACCCTTGTTCACCTGGATAGGAGGAGCAGCGGGGGCATATAGAGGAACCAATCCCTTCCATTTTCTTTCTGCAGCCTCTGAATATCAGTGGGAGGGAGAGGAGAAGTAGGCTTTCAGTAACTGCTGGAGGAAAATGGAGGGTCTTGGATCTTCTATATGCCGCCCCTTCCGCCCCTCCTATTCAGGTGTACAGGGGTGAGGCATGGGCCCCCTGGAGCATGGGGCTCGGATGAGTGGCAGCTAGCGGTGGTGGCAGTGATGGGGAATGGGATGGGATGAGTGGCAGCGGGGGTGGGGTGGATGGGATGGGATAAGCGGCAGCAGTGGTGGAGGGATGTGATCAGTGGTGCTGTTGAGGGGGTTATAGCAGTGGCAGTGGTGAGGGGGGGTAGGATCAGAGGTGGTGGTGAGGGGGGGTGGGATCAGTGGCGGTGGTGAGGGTGGAGAGGGGGGTGGGACCAGTGGCGGTGGCATTGGTGAGGAAGGGTGGGATCAGTGGTGAGGGGGGTGGGATCAGTGGCGGTGGTGGAGGTTAGGGGGGGTGGGGATCAGTGGCGGTGGTGAGGAAGGGTGGGATAAGTGGCGGTGGTGAAGGGGGTGGGATCAGTGGCAGTGGTGAGGGGGGTGGGATCAGTGGCAGTGGTGGTGGTGGTGAGGGGGGTGGGATCAGTGGCGGGGGTGGGATCGGTGAGGGGGGTGGGATCAGTGGCGGTGGCATTGGTGAGGAAGGGTGGGATCAGTGGTGAGGGGGGTGGGATCAGTGGCAGTGGTGGTGGTGATGGGGGATGGGGATCAGTGGCGGTGGCGAGGAAGGGTGGGATCAGTGGCGGTGTCGAGGAAGGGTGGGATCAGTGGCGGTGGTGAAGGGGGTGGGATCAGTGGCAGTATCAGTGGTGAGGGGGGGTGGGATCAGTGGCAGTGGTGAGGGGGTGGGATCAGTGGCGGTGGCATTGGTGAGGAAGGGTGGGATCAGTGGTGAGGGGGGTGGGATCAGTGGCAGTGGTGGTGGTGATGGGGGTGGGATCAGTGGCGGAGGTGGAGGTGAGGGGGTGGGATCAGTGGTGGTGGTGGTGAGAAGGGGTGGAATCAGTGGCAGTGCCATCCTCCCCCACCACCACCTCTGCCTCTTACTGACCCCATCCCACCACCACCACCACAGATCTCATCCCTATCCCTTGGGGGGATAGGGATGAGATCTGTGGTGGTGGTCAGTAAGAGGCAGAGGTTGGGATCAGTTACACTGAAAATTTGTCACTTACTTTGTCAGTCAGCCGATTCCTTCCCCTTCATCATTACTCCCTTCTGCCTGGGATGCTTCTATGTCATGGGGTCTTGTGCAGAGGGGAGAGCTCCTCCCCCTTCACTCCAGCGTCTGCCTCCCTACATGGTGTCCCGCAGTGGGACAAATGGACAGCCATAACGGTGGAGGGCAGGCGGACCCCTCACAGTGGAGACAGCGGAGAACGGGGGAGCGGCACCTAACGGAAGAACGGGGGGGGGGGGCGGCACCTAACGGAAGAAAGGGGGGGCGGCACCTAACGGAAGAACGGGGGGGGGGGCGGCACCTAACGGAAGAACGGAGGGGCGGCACCTAACGGAAGAACGGGGGGGCGGCACCTAACGGAAGAACGGGGGGGCGGCACCTAACGGAAGAACGGGGGGCGGCACCTAACGGAAGAACGGGGGGGGCGGTACCTAACAGGGAAGAACGGGGACGGCACCTAAGAGTGGAGAACGGGGGGGCGGCACCTAACAGGGAAGAACGGGGGAGCGGCACCTAACAGGGAAGAACGGGCATGCAGGGGCCCCCACCCACAGCGGCTAGCTCCAGGGCCCAGTCGCAAGTGCGACTGCTGCGACCCTGGTAGTTCTGCCACTGCTCCTAGCCCTTCCCTCCCCCTGCATGGAAAAGAGACAACACACATTTCATAATTCCAGTGAATACATGGTTTAATCAGGGCCGTCTTTAAGGCAGGGCAAAAGGGGCAGCTGCCCAGGGCCATGTCATTGTTGTGGGGCCCAAAGCAGCTGCCTCATACTTGCCAACTATCCCAGTTTAAATTCCCTTGTCCCTTGAAGTTTTAGCCCCGTGCTGTGTCCTGATATCTCAGCGTGAAGTGCTGCTACTAATGCGCCCAGCTCTGCCCTATTGTTTTGTACAAATGACTCACCTGCAGACCCTGTGTTTACATGTATAAAACCGTCAATTATATGTAAATAGTGGCGGCATTCATATGTAAATTGCTGCATCCGGCAGCATAGATATGTAAATAAAGGCGGCATTCATATGTATATCATGCCCCTGCAGTGAGGACATGATGTGCTTTAACCTCTAGCAGCCAATCAGTGAGCAGTATTACTGTACAGTAAGCAGAAATCATGTGCTGTAACATCTAAAAACTAATCAGTGAGCCGTAATATGTGCTGTAACCTCTAAGAAGTGGAGTGGTAATGATACACTGTAACCTCTGGCAACCAATCGCAATCGCTGCCTGATCTGAAACAGTAACTTGATAAGTCTAGCTGCTATTTATTGTATGTCTCAGAGCAGGTGAAGTGCGAAATTGTATGGGAGGGGGGGCCCAAGAAAACGTTTGCCCAGGCACTGGGGGCGCTGGCGGTAAAGCGGCGCTATATTTAGCGCCGCTTTACCGTTGTTTTAGCGGCGCATTTTGGCCGCTCGCGGGGCGGTTTTACCCCCCGCGAGCGGCCGAAAAAGGGTTAATACCGCCCGCAAACCGCCGCTGCAGCGGCGTTTTGCGGGCGGGTTCGGAGCGCTGTCCCATTGTTTTCAATGGGAACGGGCGCTATAGGAGCGGTAAATATACCGCTCCTACAGCGAACCAAAGATGCGGCTTGCAGGACATTTTTCAGCGTCCTGCAAGCGCACCGCTTCAGTGTGAAAGCCCTCGGGCTTTCACACTGAAGACACAGCAACAGCTGTTTCGGGTCGGTTTGCAGGCGCTATTTTTAGCGCAATAGCGCCTGCAAACCGCCCCAGTGTGAAAGGGGCCTTAAAGACAGCCCTGGGTTTTATTATAATGAGTATTATAAATTTCAACATGCTGATTGCTCGCACCTGAAGTGCTGATTGTACTCCTGAAAATCTATCTATCGAAACGTGTCAAGTTCACATGTGGAGTATACTGGATCCATACAATATTTTAGCATCTGGTTTATGTTTGTTTTTTGTTGAATGTTCCAATAAAATGTATGTTTTTTTTATATATGCGGTGTTCTCATATCTATATGTTTCTTAAAAAGTCCCTGGTTACTGCTATTATTGTTTGCCATGCTGAAACTCTGATTTAAAACATGCATACCACCAGTGAAATAAGAACTTCTTACCTTTTTAAATTTGTTTTGAGCAAAGGTGTACCTACCACATGGTTAGAACCTTGCCTGAGGCTGTTGCTGTACTGGGAAAGAGGGGGAGGGGGGGAGGCACTGAAGTCCCCATTGCTCCACCACACAATCTAATGACGCAGGTAGTAGGATAAGCAAATTATCTTCCCTGTATGTATATACTAAAATTCAATGCAGTCTGCATCCAGGGCTATTCACTCGAAGGTAAGCACCATATAGCGAGTACATACAAGCAGTTAGCTGCATCAGCCAGAAGCCTCCCATTACTTTCAATGGGGCTGCGTCCAACAGCTAATCACCGGGGGCCTCCAGCTGGTTCAGACTCCCCATAAAGTCCCCCCTTACATCAGTGTCCCCAGAAAGACCCCCCCCCCCCTTTACATCAGGGTGCCCAGATAGCCCCCATTCCAGAGGTTCCCCTGTACCTGACTGGTCTCTGCTGTCTGTGCACCTCCAACCCCCAGCACATCTCTGTACCCCCCACCTCTGATCCTGTTATATAGCTGAGGGCTGGGCCACTCTGTGACGTAAACGGGCGACCCAGCCCTCAGCTATATAACAGCTGTCACGAGAAGAAGCGTCACTCACCATTCCTTCCTAATCCTTCCATTGAGGCGGAGCTGTTGCATTTTTTTTTTCTTTTTCGGCTCGTCGACGGCGTGAGATGGATTTACATCATGGGACAGTTTTATTTTTTAATAAAGGACTTGTCCCAATGTGTCTTTTTTACTATTTTTGACACTTTTTTGTGAAATGGTAGGGGTTTCAATGTACCCGTGACCAATTCACATGGGAGGGGCAGGATCTGGGGGTCCCCTTGTTAAAGGGAGCTTCCAGATTCTGATAAGCCCCCCGCCCGCAGACCCCCACAACCACTGGGCAACGGTTAGTAGTCACGGTCGCCATGGCAACATTGAGCTTGTGTACCACCTGACATACTGTGACTTTCTGAATGCGGCGCTGACCCTGTCTTATGGCTTTCGGATTTAGCTCTCGCTGCTTAGAGTGCCCCCCAGGACGCCTGGTACATGCTCGCCTGATCAGCCTGCTGACCGGGGAAGTTCTGCGACGATATGGGCTACAAGAGTGAGAGTGACATCCACTATCAAGCCAGTAGCTGCAGTATAGAGAGCGGTGTCTCTCTTCTTTAATTCCTCCTTGCACACTTGAACTATTGGGACTTCCTATTCCGGATCAGGAAAAAAAAAAAAATACTTATTGGAAATTTTTTTTTTTACCCACATCTAAATGCCTGTTGCTAGGGGGGTCCCTCGTAGTCTGCCTCCTTCGGTGCCTGGGCTGGTTACATCACTTCCCCTCAGCGCAGGAAGGGCTCCCCCCCTCCTGTCAGTCATCTGGGACACGTGACAGGTCCCAGATGACTGTGTGGCCAATCATGGCGCGCGGTGCCGCTCGCGCATGCGCAGTGGGTGCCCGGCTGTGAAGCCACAGCCGGGTGCTCACAGTTACAATGCTGGCGCCGCTGAGCAGATTGGGGGGTGTGCGGAGCTTCGACCCCCCACATCGCTGGACCCTGGAACAGGTAAGTGTCCGATTATTAAAAGTCAGCAGCTGCAGTATTTGTAGCTGCTGACTTTTAATTTTTTTTTTTTTTTTTAGGGGAACACCTCTTTAAGGACTGTTTTGTTGTTTCTTATGTCATAGTTTGTCTAGCGTATGTTGCTTGCAACTTTGTACCAATAAATTACTATATTATAATATTGTGTATATTGTGGTGCCTAAAAAGTCCATCTAGTGTTCACTCATTCCACTATATGGTCCTATAGTTGGAGGTGCATGGACCACTGAACTCTATAACAGCGGGTGCATTAAATGTACAGTTACTTTGAATTTATTTCATTTACTTCTGTTTTCCATAGGGCAAAGGAGACATGACAACTTACTGGCTTGAGGGTAAGACTGTAACATCGACAAAGAATATCAGCCCAGACACCTCTGGAATTTTTAAGGAAGTTGAAAGAGAGGCCTATGATCTGATACCAGGAGTACTATCCACTGAAGCACTGTCAACTTCATTCTGAATGGTGTTATCGTGCTCTCTTTTAAATTAGTATAAACTCTATGTGAGTCCTATTATGGATGAACAGGTTGGTATATCTGATCTGTCCTGATCCGATACAGATCTGGAGGAAATCACAATGGCTCAGAGACTAGCACAGTACTGGATGACATTCTTCATAGCAGCTAAAAACGTGATGGCTTAAAGGTACTGTCAAGAAGAGGAGACGGTGCAATATTCAAGACAGTGTATAAGCTTTTGGACTGGTTCTGGCTGAACAACAGAAGTGCATTATTTAGTGGGTTGTGTTTGTTAAGTCCCATATTAGTATTGTTGAGAAGGCTCATCACATAGGGGGTCTTAAATGTTTCTTTTTCACTATTATTTCTGTAGCAAACGTGACACTATAACATACTGTTGACTATTACTTGATTGTTAAAGATTAAAAGGTCAGTCTATCCAAAATAATTATAGCTCCCTTAATCTCTCATGGTTTCCAGTGGCTGGACTTGCTGATCCTAAGTCTTCCATTACAAGAGGGCCTCACCGATTAACATTTTTTTTCTTAGCAGAGAATGCAACAGGAAGCATCCATGGCAGCAATAGGACAGATCTGGTCATTTCAATTATATAAAACATCACTGGACTATTTAGGAGATACTGTAAAAGATGTCCATCTATAACTGAATAATTGACCATTTAGATTTCCCATCTAGTGTCACATTTATGTAATAACAAGCCAAGCACATACATTAAAAGGCATGGTCTGACCCAGACGTTTGTCAGTGTTTCCATAATCAGCTCAGTCCAGAGTTTTGCGGACCTGCCTAGAGCACTGCAGTTACATGTATCCATATGATTTCATGTACATGCTTTTGCATGCCTTCTCACCAACTGCCTTACACAATCCACAACCTAGTGGAATGGTGAGGTCACAAGACTGCTTATTTTTGTGGGTTTTGGGCACTAAAATACCTTCAAAGCCTTTTGGACTAGAAACTCACCAGACCTAAAGTCACACTGCTGCCTGTTTCACAGAGCGCACTCATCTGCCGGGATGCAACAACTTTCCTTGCCTGCTGATGCAACTGGATAGAAAATAGAATAATTGGAAATAATTGCAGCTACAAAGAGGACAGAGAAATTGTAGTGAAGTCTTCAGTAATTACATTTGATAGTTTTAAAATTGCCAAGCTGGGGCTGGAGATGTGGACTTCAGGGTGTGCTAAAAAAAACTCTATGATGGGTATCTTATTCTTCTTCTCAAATTGGAGGAAGGCCTCCTGAATCCCCCCAGGACACAGGACCTCTAGAAATAGGCCCTCTGAACAGAGCAGACCCTGTTTTGGGGCTGCCTGAAAGGAAGCAATCAGAGGAGGGGCACTGAAGAAATGTATTGAGGCAGAGATTTGTTTTACCAAAGTCTCATAGTTAATATTTAGTGCCACTTTGAAGGATGAAAATGAAAAACCGTGTTGTATTATCTGCAATAAACTCTACCTTATGTGCAGTTTTAAGATTGAAACAATTTTTTGTAAACATATTGCATGCTGCACATGATGACTAGATTGGTCTTCTCTGATTAAAAGAACCACTGCTTCCAGCAGGAAAAAACATATATCTGTATATATCTGTAACATCAGCATTGCCTAGGCATTACCCACTAGAGTCCAAGTAGTGATCTCTTCTTTTAAGCTGCGTCTCTACTGCTAATTATGTAATCATACTCAAAACGTACTGGCTATTTCATGGGTGAGCATGCAGCAAATTAGGGTAGTGTGTGAGCAAAGGTAATTATAGGCTTTGTATATTCTGTACAGTAAATTAGACCTATTTTCCAATATGGATTAAGAACACTTTAAATTACAGATTTGCATACGTAAATGCTTGGGAACATTGAACAAGTAATGCTGACAATAGACAATAAATCCTTGGGCAAGGTAAGGGTAGAATTTGTCTAGGCATTCCACAATTTAGTTTATTACCATATTATTACTATGCAGCACAGTGCTGTAGTGGTTAGCACTTTCACCTAGCAGCAAAAAGTGTCACTGGTTTGAATCCTGACCATGACACCATCTGCCTGGAGTTTGCATGTTCTCCCTGTGCCTGCGTGGGTTTCCTCTGGGTTCTCCAGTTTCCTCCCACACTCTAAAGACATGCTGGTAGGTTAATCAGATCCTGTCTAAAAAATTGGCCCTAGTATGTATGACTGTGTGTTAGGGACCTTAGTTTGTAAGTTCCTTGAGGGCAGGGACTGATGTGAATGTACAATGTATATGTAAAGCACTGCGTAAATTGACAGCGCTATATAAGTACCTGAAATAAAATAAATATGTATTACCATGTAGCATATTTATAAGCTGTTGTTAGAAGAATCATACAATGCTCTGCCTATTATAGAACTAGTTTTGTTTCAAAGTATTGTAACCTATAATATTGGCACAATTTTGATTAAATATATAATAACTATAGCTGAAGTCTTTCTTTGCAATTCTAGTTTTTTATCTTTACAGAACAAGGGGAAAAGATCATACATAACAACGCCTTACAGAACAGCTTGGATATCTTATAGGTTGATCAGAGAGGTGTGTCCAGGCAGCAGGACATAATATGAAAATATGAAAATATGAAAATATACAACATATTTTAGGAAGGGACCATGAGGCTGTACGGAGAAACGTTATGTTTTTCCATGTTTAAAAAAAAACATAAAGTAATACCTTAAATCTCCCTAAGCTTTACTTGGCCATGTCTAACTTACTTTAACATGTAATGTTATTCCAGATAACTGACAAGTCCATTCTGTGTATTGTGTAATATGTAGGTGCTTTTTTGATTCGGAAGTAAACATTTATATTTCCTTCTTTTAAGAGAAAAGTGCGTTAGGATGATAATCTCAAGGCATAATGATAGCATCCTTTCTTAATCACTGTAAATTTGTTAATCAAATGAATATAAAAGGTATATTAGTGTGCAGTAATGCTATTTTTTATTTTTTTTTGCATGAGAATAAACAATTGTTCAAAAAAAAAATAAAGAAATCATTGACCTTTAGTGAATAAAATCCTAGGCATCTGTAATGCATTCTCCCCAAAATAATTCCAAATACACTACATCTGCAAACCTTTCCTACGTTCTAACGCATCAAAAGAGATCAGAGTTATTTGACATCTATTTTTTTTTTTATTGTATTTCTGTATGTGGTTCTTTAACAGCTTTTCAAAAATCCTTCCTAATAATGATATATCATGCATCACCTGTTGCTTGCAGGACACTTCCGGTTTCCCTTTGTGGAATGCTAAATCTTTGGGTACTCTTGTATTCAAACTTTTAACCAGTTCTTGTGATCAAGAGCCTGGCTTCATCCCAGCCAGAGGGCCAAGAGAGATAGTTCTCTACTGGGAGAGCAGGATAAAATGTGTAAAACCTAAAGTACTTAAAGTACAGCAGAAATACAAAATACAAATAAAATCCTATTTCATTTGGAGAGAATAAGGGATGGTTATAACCTCTATCAAGTGAGAGGAAGTTTTCTCCAAAGTAAGGGAATCCCTGATTGTCACCAGGGTCACCAGATATAGTGTCCCCATTGGAAAATTCCCCTTCTATTCATGTTCTGGGGACAACGCAAAATTGGGGATTTTCTTTTGCTTTCGGTAAAAACAGTAAACAGGATGAATAGAGAGGTAGATCTCCCTAACAGGAGCAGAGAAAAGAATAAAAATCAACCAGGTATCCTAATCCCTTCCTAAAACAAAAAAAAAAATGACTTTAGCTTTACTTTAACCATTTCCCATCCTTAGGTTGAAGTGGTGATGTCTGAATGATGCCTGCAGCTACAGATATCATTCAGATATCTTTGTTTTCAGCTGGCGATTCCCTGTAATGTAAAAGCCATCCTAGCAGCTGTTCAGCCGCTGGATTGCTTTTTCAGGCAAAGGGATGGGACGTCCATCCCCTTTCCGGTGCCTTTCCGAGCTCTCGCGTGTGAGTTAAAAAATTTAATTTATTGAGTATAGCCTAATTGGCTACAGTAGATATAATTTAAAAATGGTTACCCCTACCCGACACCAGGCCATAAAAAATCCATCAATAAAGTTCATGGTTATAAAGTATTTGGTTGTACTTGTTTTCGTTATATATGGTTAATGACTCCGGAATGTTAGCCCCAAGCAAGCCCTGGCTATATGCAGGGCATAACATGGGAGAGCATGATGGAATAACTGAGCTATAACCGCAGGTTGCTATTGGAGGAAACAGCAGGCAAGCAACAGCGCCTGTTTGGTGACAGCGTGCTGGCGACCGCGCTAAAAGCCCGCGGAATATCGGGACATCTTAAGAGGAACAGACCGGCCTGTACCTTTTTCCTGGAAGCGAGACCTGGACCCCCACCCACCCTCCCTTTATTTATTTTCAAAGTCATGGTGTTGTTATGGTGGAGTAGCTTGGCTGGATGGACAGCAGCTTGGCTGGAAGGGATGGGACGTCCATCCCCTTTCCCCGGTCCGCCTTTCAACCAGCTGTTCAGCCGCTGGATTGCTTTTTCAGGCAAAGGGATGGGACGTCCATCCCCTTTCCGGTGCCTTTCCGAGCTCTCGCGTGTGATCGGGAAGCCGGATTACCATAGAGTTGGCCTTGAACCGCATGGTCCCCAGCCATCTCTATGACCCTGGGAGGCCGGAAGCAATGTAATGACATCACCCTGGGTCTGGCAGATGTAAACACTGCCAGGTTTTTTTTTCTGGAAAGTGTAGATCAGTGTTTTTTTTTAGCTTATGCTTTCCAGGGTAGAGGAGATATTTGGAGTCTTATTGACCCAAGATGTCTCCATAAAGAGGACCTGTCATGCCTTATTCCTTTTGCAAGGGATGTTTACATGTCTTGTAATAGGAATAAAAGTAATAAATAAAAAAATGAAAGAGACAGTTTAAGAATAAAAAAATAAGTTAAACATTTTAAATCATCCCCGTCCCCTTGTGCTCGCACGCAGAAGCAAACATGTGAGGTATCGCTATGGACGCCGAATGCTGGACTCGGGAGCGTGCCCGTAAAGTAACACCCTTGATTGAGCGCTTCTCCTAGGGGGTTATCTGATGTGGGGAGGAGCCACGAGAGCCTCCAGGGGACCCCAGAAGAGGATTTTCGGGGGCACTCTGTGCAAAATGAGCTACACAGTGGAGGTAAGTATGGTATGTTTGTTATTTAAAAAAAAAAACCCTTACAATCACTTTAAAGACATATATAATTGCTATAGTCTGTCTCCAATACTTCCTAATGTGAATCATATACTAGTAATAATTATATCTAAGAAATGTGACAAAGAATAAATGAATAAAGTGTGATGTTTGACCACATCAACATGTGATAAAGGAGTGGGTGATTAGACCCACATACACATCTAATAAAATATGTGTATATATATATATATATATATATATATATATATATATATATATATATATATATATATATATATACCAAAACAAGAAACAAAGAAACAAAAGATCCATAAAATGTCCCAAAAAAATATATATAGTGTCAAAAAAGTTCAATAAATCTTCCACATGTGATAACAAATTTCTTCATAATAGGAGAACCAAGTGATATATCCTCCACCGCTTAGATATAATTATCACTAGTATATGATTCACATTAGGAAGTATTGGAGAGAGACTATAGGAATTATGTTTGGTTGTATGTCTTTAATTTTGAGTCGACTTGTTTAACATACACCTGTGTACACAGCGCTGTCTTTTTTACATTTAAATTGTAAGGATCGCCACTCTAGGGTCTCTGCTAAAAAATACGAACAAAAATGTGAGCAAGAATAGATATCACTTGTCCTTTTGCACTTGAAGTGATTGTAAAGGCAGAAGTTTTTTTTATCTTAATACACTCTATGCATTAAGATTAAAAGACTGCTGTGTGCAGCAGCCTCCCTCTGCCCCCCCCATACTTACCTGAGCCCCCTCTGGATCCAGCGATGTTGTAGGAATGCCTTGGCTGCCCAGGACTCCCCTTCTCATTGACTAAGACAGCAGCGCAATGCCATTGCCTCCCATTGCTGTTAATCAAAGTCAGTCAATTAGAAGATAAAGGGGACGGGCCGGGCCATGGCTCTATGTCTGAATAAACACATTGCAGAAACCTATATTAGACATATGCACATGGTGTGAAACAAAATATTTTATGCAAGTCAAATTCATGCATTTTTGCCATCAGTTTCTATGCATATATGGTCTGAACGGGGCCTAAATCACTAATATAGTACTGACTGTATATCTGTCGTTTGCCAGAAATATAGGTACAAGGAACAAGCACACAAATACACTGACAGGTCTGCAGGAGACTTGCATGTCATCAGTGATCTGCTGATTGCTGGTGCAATGCTTTACAAGCTCCCAAAACAAAAAATAGTAAATGCACATTTTTATAACTGGAAAAAAATGTGCATTTATTATTTTTTGATAAAAGGTAAACTTATCCTTTAATCACTTTGTATGAAAAATTGTGTTATTACCATTGTTAATCCACTTTATGCTTGCCTAGTGACCAAACCAACCATATTGAGTGACAATATATTAAGTTTGCCTTTACTACTGGTTTGATGGCTGTTTTTTTTGTTCTAGCACCACTATTGGGTACTTAGTATTACTTTCAGTGAATTCCTGTGATATTTTATGTTTTTATGCTAAACCTGGTGTGTCAGAGGGTTTGAGGTTCCTGAGAAGGTCAAGGAAAAGAACAGAGGACCCATCCTAACCAGCGACTCCTACAGAAGTAGTGCTACAATATGTTGCATCAGGAGAGACTTTGGGAACTTAAAGCAGTATTAGGCCCAAAAGCAAACATGTATTATATTGTACCTTACCAGTTCTTAGATGTGAAGGCTGTATTAGTTTTCTCTTGTAGACTTTATTTCTTCTAGTGTCATCTGGTGATCCAGCTATCAAGTCTGTTGTTTTTCAAAAGCCCAAGCTCTCCAGCAGAATGTAACAGTTTACATGGAGACAAAACTACTTAACACTGGCAGGGGTGATTCAAATTATTAGCTTTTATTTATTCATGCAAAACCTTTATCCCAAAAGTTTAAAAAAACTGTTTGATGTAACTTATTATAAACTGTGAGCTGGAGTTTGACTTCAGTTTGTTAGTGTATCTAAATCTTCTAATACATTTAACAGTACTCTCCCCCTAGACAGACAATATTGCTGTCTGCTATGCCTCCTATTCTCATCCTTCCAGATTTTTTAAATAATTATTGAAGTTCTGTGTCCCTCAAAGGACGAAGTAATTGTGGATCACTGGATTCTGGGTTTAGATATCCTTCACAATATTGATGTAAAAAGCAATCATTTTGTGAAATGCGTCTATCTATCTCTACAAGACTAAAGCGTATATGAGAACAGTGTGTAAAGTAGCCTTGGAATAACCATTCTCAAAACTTTGGGCAAGGGTGCTTTAAGAAATATAGACAAATTCAGATTTAAAGACAAATCTAGTTTGAGGACCCAGAACTAAATGAGATTGCTGACTGTCACTTTCAAAATCTCAAATGCTAGCATGCTTCACTAAGCTACAGCAGTGCTTGACACTTGATTAAAGGCTGCTGAAGCCTGTTATCAGCTTGTATAAAGTGACAGGCAACAGTCACGTTTAGATTTATGTTTATCCTCCTTTAATTGGACCTGAAGTTTAATTTAAAAGATTTATACGATTTATATAAAATTGCTTGCGGCTTGTCCAAAGCTTTACACATGTTTCAGGAATTATTGTGTACACAATGCTTATACACAAGATGAAGTCTGTGCAAACAAGCCATAAAAGAGTCAAGGTTTCACATTAGGGAAAGCAAGTGATGACTTTGCAATGTGTATGGACATGTGTTACAGCATTATTTTTTATGAAGAGTGTCCGGGTGATTCTTCTTATAGAGACTGGGTAAATTGAATGTTAGATCAAAAGACAAGCCAATTATATCTATTTATTTTATTGACACATGCTAATTGTCACACTTTCATCCACTCCACTAGTCTACGGTTGAACTGAAAGCTAAAATCATTTCAAATGTAAGGTATTTAATCTACAAGTATGTGGTTAAAATGTCCAACAGCAGCGGGCCTGGGTCCTAAGCAAACATAGTTGTCAACAGTCTAAGTAACCTAAATGTCAAAAGAAAGCAAAATTGTCTGACAAGGTCAACCCTTTAAAAAACGTATATTGACCAAACGCATGGGAAAGTTCTAGGTATATAATAATTAGTGCATGCAAATCTTATAGATACCTAGATATATACCCGATAGCTGTATAGCTGCTTACCATTATTTATATGTTTTTTGGGTAAGCGCGAGAATCACCCTTTATTCACTAGATATATACCCTCCAGAAAAAAATCTATTTGAAAATTACCCTTTGGACAAAAATCAACAAGAAAAGTAAACCAAATAACACATAGTCTAAAACAGGGGAGCCAAACCAGTGGCCCGGGGGCCACATGTGGCCCGCGGAGCCCTCTGATGTGGCCGCGACCTCTTGCCCTGGGATGGCAGGTTGGCAAGCCCAGGTGGCAGGTTGCCGACCCACCATCCCAGAGCATCAGTGTTGTGAATGAAGCCAACGGGAGAGGAGGCAAGCGCCTGCAGAGCAGAGCCACATGCTTCCTGTACAGCCAGCTCCTGCCATAGGCGGAGTGATACCAAATGCGCTCTGCCTGGGACAGCAGCAGCTGGCGAAAACTGAATGGAACTAAAATCACAGTGTATGTAAGGCCATATATGTTCTGCAGTGGTTACTGGGCTGCTTTCAAACTGATCCGCAGGTGCACCTGCGGGTTACCTGCACTGAGCCATAGACTTCTGGTTTTACCTGCGGGTTGGGGCGCTTTCAGAAAGTGCACCAAACCTGCAGGATATAATAGAATTGTATGGCAAAGTGCAGCTAAACCACATGAAAACCACAGGTAAACTGTGCTGCACCTGCGGCGTGGGTAGACCACAAACCATCAGTGTAAAAGCTGCCTTAGGCCCCTTTTACACAATCCCAACCCATTTGGACCCTCTATTCACCTCTATGGAGCAGCAGATAAAAACAGACTTGTATCCATTTACACCCACCTACCTCAGATCCGATCTGCTAAAAAAACAGAAGTGGATCCGTCCCCTTCCATCTGATTGGATCAGAGGGCCCATAGAGTAGAGTGGGCTGTGTCTGTGTCCAATCTGCATATGCAGAGTGGACACGGACCTGTCATCCGCCCACTCTGCTCATTGTGGCCTGCGACTGGTTACTAAGTCGCTTAAGTGGCCCTCGCTCTTCAACAGGTTGGGCACCCCTGGTCTAAAACCAGGGGTCAAGTCCTGGGGAAAAAAGTGTGGGAACTCCCACCCAAGATCCACTCCCCGACCAAAATAAAAATGCACGAACGCTTCAAAAGTGGTATTTTTCATCCAATTTTCGTATTGTGTGTATGAAGCTTAACTGCAAACTCTGCAGGGCACCAACACACTCTCACTACTATTCCAACCCTTCACATATTTCCACATAAACTTCCCTCCTGGCATTAAACTAGGTATTGCGCTCAGCTTACCACCCCAAACTGATGTTCCTCCCTCAGCTCACCTCTCTCCCTGCATGTTCTGTGAGCACAATAGCTGTGCTCCTCCTCTGGGTTCTCTCATCATATGGCACTGAAGATAGAGGAGGGGGGATTCCAGGGGAGGGCTGGCAGCCTTAGGCCTGGGGGGCAAGTCCAGTCAAGTGGCCCATTGAACCACTGAATCAGCTCACCATCCATCTACACCACATTTCCTGCACAGGGAGAGAGAGAGAGAGGCCACTTGGCACTGCCTGCACAGAGAGAGAGGCCACTTGGCACTGCCTGCACAGAGAGAGAGGCCACTTGGCACTGCCTGCACAGAGAGAGAGGCCACTTGGCACTGCCTGCACAGAGAGAGAGGCCACTTGGCACAGCCTGCACAGAGAGCGGGGCCACTTGGCAGTGCCTGCAGAGAGAGAGGCCACTTGGCAGTGCCTGCAGAGAGAGAGAGGCCACTTGGCAGTGCCTGCAGAGAGAGAGAGGTCACTTGGCACTGCCTGCAGAGAGAGGTCACTTGGCACTGCCTGCAGAGAGAGGTCACTTGGCACTGCCTGCAGAGAGAGGTCACTTGGCACTGCCTGCAGAGAGAGGTCACTTGGCACTGCCTGCAGAGAGAGGTCACTTGGCACTGCCTGCAGAGAGAGAGGCCACTTGGCACTGCCTGCAGAGAGAGAGGCCGCTTGGCACTGCCTGCAGAGAGAGGTCCCTTGGCACTGCCTGCAGATAGAGGTCACTTGGCACTGCCTGCAGAGAGAGAGGCCACTTGGCACTGCCTGCAGAGAGAGAGGCCACTTGGCACTGCCTGCAGAGAGAGAGGCCGCTTGGCACTGCCTGCAGAGAGAGAGGCCGCTTGGCACTGCCTGCAGAGAGAGAGGCCGCTTGGCACTGCCTGCAGAGAGAGAGGCCGCTTGGCACTGCCTGAACAGAGGCCGCTTGGCACTGCCTGCACAGAGAGAGAGACCGCTTGACACTAGCATTTAGGGGGTTAATATCACCTTCTCTGTCTGTCACTTTCCAGTGGAGTGGCAGTGCCTGCTGTAAGTGAATACAAGCCTTCCATAGCCATAGTCCCTCGGTCTTCTTTTAGGTTGCACATTTTTGATGCATTTTTTTTGAAGTGCACCAAAGACGCAGCATGCAGGACGTTTTGTGCACTTTCAGAACATGCAGCAAAATGTGCAACCTCTATGGGACCAGGGGTAAAACATGCAGGAAGACTGCCAGTACACCAGCACTACAGACAAATCGGAGCGTGCCAGTGTGAGCCCACATCAACACCTAGGAGGGCAAGCAAGGCAGTGTCACAGGCTGCTAGGAAAAAAAACTCTTTAGCTGCCGGGGGGAGGAGGGAGAAGTTCACTCACTTGGTGTTTCCCAGCCTCCCAGGAGCCTCACTGTATTCAAGCCGACTGCTCAGATTTAACTTTCCCTTCAGACAGCACACAGGCTGCAAGGAGTGTGGGCGGGGAAATAGAGAGCAGGTCCAGCCTCTGCCAGCCATTCGTGTGGAGGAGGGGCTGGGCAGGGCTGTGCTGTGCTCTGTAACACAGACTGTCGGCCCTGAGACATCCCTAGCTCACAGTACTGGATGGAGATGCAGCACTTGGCCTGCTCAAAAACTGTGCATTCTGAGCTGGCGACACAGCAGCCTTTGTAGAGGATATGAGAGCAGCCCAGGGGGCAATTGCATCTCTGCCCCCCTTCCCAGCCCTCCCCTGGGGGATTCAGCGGGACACACAGAGCAAGTATGCAGGAGACTGGGGGGGTGGGAGACAGAAAATCAGGAGGGGCCTTCGGGGAGGAGCGCATAACGAGAGGTCTGACTAAATACAATCTCTTAGCAGCAGGGACCTGATCTACCTGTCAGCTAGCTGTGATTGACAGGTAGATCCAAACGGAATGAATGGTCAGGTGTGCCGCACTTACTATGGCGAGCTGTGTTGTCAGCTGCTGGTGTAGCACCTGCCACATAGCTCGCATACTTCAAAGTCTTGCAGGACATGGCTGCTAATGGGAACTGAGTTCCTGTTGTGGAAAAAGTACAGGAACTCCGTTCCCATGCGTTCCCGCAGGACTTGAGCCCTGTCTAAAACATACACAAAAGGAAATACAAAACACAGATATGTAATTGCATTTTACAAACACAGGAAAAAGTGGTCAGAGGAAAACTCATAGGCACTGCATCCCATCAATTTGAAACAGGATACACGAAAGAAGTGCTCACATCAGGAGCTGGGATTTTAAAGGTGCCAGTAACCCAAATTCATACACCTGAAATAAAATGCATGTCTGTGTGTGCAGACTGCAGGTATCCATTGGTCAATGTTGATACCCTCTTATCTGCTCTATCCCGCTCCTCTGTATACACTCAGCTTTTGATGGATTTAAAGGGGTTGTAAACCTTTGTGTTTTTTCACCTTAATTCATCCAATGCATAAAATGGCCGGTGACTGCCCACCCTCCTCCGTGGGGTCTCAGTGAACATTCATGTACTGCAAACTGCAGTACATGAACTTTCACTGAATGTGGATTATTTAACAACTTCAGCCTCAGAAGATTTACCACCTTCCTTCTTGACCAGGCCATTTTTTGGGATAGTGCACTGCGTTATTTTAACTGACAATTGTGCGGTCATGCAATGCTGTACCTAAATAAAATTGATGTCCTTTTTTTTCCCCACAAATAGAGCTTACTTTTGGTAGTATTTGATCACTTCTACGGTTTTTATTTTTTGCTCTATAAAACCAAAAAAAAATTAAAATTTTGAAGAAAAAAAAATATATGTTTTACTTTCTGCAATAAAACATATCCAAAAAAATAAAAATATTTTTTTTTTCATCAATTTAGGCCAATATGTATGTTGCTACATATTTTTGGTAAATAAAATCCCAATTGGCGTATTGAGTGGTTTGCGCAAAAGTTATCGCAACTGTAAACTATGGGATAGTTAGAGACTTTTAATTGTTTGTTTTTACTGGTAATGGCGGTGATCTGCGATTTTTAGTAGGATTGTGGTGGACAAATCAGACCCTAAGTGACACTTTTTGGGGACCAGTGACACCAATACAGTAATCAGTACTAAAAAAATGCACTGTCTCTGTATAAATGACACTAGCAGGGAAGGGGTTAACATCAGGGGCGATCAAAGGGTTAAATGTGTTCCCTAATTGTGCTTACTAACTGAGTGGGGGATGGACTTACAGTAAGAACACACAGATCGCTGTTCCTGATTACTAGGGACAAACGATCTCTGTGTACTTCACCATCAGAACAGGGATTTGCCTTGTTTATATGGTGGAGCGATCGCAGGTGGCCGGTGGATCCACAGATTGGCTCCCCGAGTATCTTGTGCACGAAACAACGTACAGGTAGTATATATTCCATGGGTGGTCTCTAAGTGGTTAATGAGTTTGCATTGATTTCTGCATGTACAAAATGCTCCATGCTGAAATCAATGCAAACTCATTAAACAGTCCACATTCAGTGAAAATTCATGTACTGCAAAGTGCTCCGTTCTATAATCAATTCATAATTCCTATACACTAATAAGCTGTGATATTATGAAACTGATGGTGTGTGATAGTGAGTGCTAATGTATAGCGAGGAAGAGGTGGATCTCTAATGCCCCATACACACGGTCGGAAATTCCGACCACTAAGTCCGTCGGATTTTTTCCGACGGATTTTGTCCGACACTGGTGTTGCATACACATGGTCAGACAAAGTTGTCGGAAAATCCGATCATTCTGAACGTGGTGACGTTCGTTGCGCACGACGGGACTACGTAGAGCCTAGTAGCCAATAGCTTTGGTCTTGTAATGTGATCTGAGCACACGTGGCACTTTGTCCGTCGGAAAATCCGACCGTGTGTACGGGGCATTAGAGGAAAAGGTGGAGCCTAAAGAGGAAGGGGTGAGGTTTACAGGTGATAGGGCGGGTCTTAAACAGAAAGGGGTGTGGTCTTGACAGGAAGGGGTTGGTCATATTTAAATTAGGGGGTGCATGAATTTAGTCAGGCCTAGGGCAGCACAAAACCTAAATACACCACTGCTTGTAAGTGGTAATCAGTAATAATAAATAACACTATGTATTTAGCAATTGAGCAGCAAGTGGGGATCGCATCCAAACACCTGCCCCGCAGGCAGCAAGAAAGGGCCTAAGGGCTGTTTCACACGGGGCGGATCAGTGCAGATCCGCCCGAGCGATCTCCGCTGAGCAGGAAGATGACAGGTCCGTCTCTGCACTCCGTGCAGGGACGGACCTGTCAGAGCGCCGCTCTCCCCTATGGGAGATCGGGTGACGACGGACCGTAGAGTCCGTCGTCATCCGATCCGCTCTGCAGACGGATGAAAAAATGGGGTTTTCCTCCGTCTGCAGAAACGGAGCAGAGCGGGCACGGACGAGAGCGGGTGTCAGCGGATGCTCATCCGCTGACACCCGCTATCCCATAGGGGTACCTGTATGTCCGTTTTTCATCCAAGAACGGAAGGATGAAAAACGGACATACGGTCCGTCCGTGTGAAAGAGCCCTGCCTTGCCTTGGAACATTGTTTTTGATGATTGCTTTTACCTCTCTGCACCTCTCTGCACCTTTCTGCATTTGGTTAGCTCCACCATCAAGGTCCATTATATTGTTGGGTTTCATTTGAATGGTCATTCCTATCCTTAAGTGAGTAGGGTATTCACAATCACAGTGATAGACTTTTTCGGTTTTCTTGTATTTAACATTTTACAAGATAAAGGTGTTTTGGGCTTCACCACAGAAAAAAAAGTTTCTGTGTTTTATCCTTTCTATGGCTGGATAGATTTTATGCATGAATACCTTATTCATCACATTGTCAAAAGATAGAAATGCCTTTCATAATTTTCTTATTTCAGGCACCCAGTATCCATTTCATTATTGTCACCTAATTTGAATATTCTACCAGAAGTCTGTTTTCACTTTTTAAATCACTTTTTTTTAGGTTGCTTTTTCCTGGGCCTTTATCTGAGCTTTCCACATAGGTAAACCAGTGTCCAATAACCAAAAACTTCTACATACTTTGAGCATGGTGGGCTGTGCCCCATCCATAATTTAACATAGGCCATAAAAAAAAAAAAAAAAACTAGGTGGACTTTTATAGCACCACATAAAATAGTTATACATGAAACAATTATGGGGTATCTATGTTGCACGTCGATATTAAATCCTGCAAAAATGCATGACCTTCATAAGTTTAACCTCCTCAACCTCCTCCTCCTTATGTTGTCGGAAAATCCGATCGTGTGTGGGCTCTAGCGGGCTTTTTCCGTCGGAATTTCCGCCAGAAAAAATTTGAGAGCAGGATCTCAAATTTTCCGACAACAAAATCCGATCAGACTTTTTCCGATCGTGTGTCGAGAATTCCGACGAACAAAGTGCCACGCATGCTCAGATCAAAATACGAGACCAAAGCTATTGGCTACTAGCCTCTACGAAGTTCCGTCGTACGCAACGAACGTCACCACATTCGGAATGATCGGATTTTCCGACAACTTTGTCCGACCGTGTGTATGCAACACCAGTGTCGGACAAAATCCGTCGAAAAAAATCCAACAGATTTTGTGGTCGGAATTTCCGACCGTGTGAACGGGGGCTTACAGTACCTGGGATGACTGACAAGAAGCATCTTCTGAGCTTATTTAATATTTTTTCTATTGCCTCGGTACCTCCATTTCTGCCATCTGAGGGGCTCCTCCCCCTAGCACACAAATGTCCCTGTGCCCGTGCTGCATAGGGGGATATCTGGCTGCACTTGATGAGTTAAATCTGGGTGAATGTGCAATCATCGATATATAGTCTAAATTATTTTGCAAAAATAAGGAACACATTTCTTATAGAAATATATCATAATGTAATATATACCTTTAAACATGAAATCAAAGTTTTTTAAAGTATGCTTTATGATTTATTATAGCTCTTACCCCAACTAGGCTCCTGACAATGCAGTGCTATTAAAATGCGAAAAAGACAGACCCGTCTGACCACAAAAAATCCGCAATGTGACTAGGTCAGTTGGGGAGGTTAACCTAATGAAGTTCCTGGAAACTATTAAATTATGCCTTGCAAAGGGGCTGTGCCTGCACTGCAAGGGTTCATTTCTCATTTAGGTTTCGGGAACCAGAAAAGCAGATTTGCTTACTCTATCCTCCACTCCTCCCTCCTGCTAGACCAGTTCTCTCAGCATATTATCCCACATGTTCTGTCAGTCGAAGGTCCTGATGTCATCAAGACCAGTGCAGGGTCTTGCACTGGTAATGATGACACCAGTCAACAGTCCATTGCTGGTACCTGGGGGAGCACTGTCTGTTGGAGGAACACAAGAACAGGTCAAGGCTTTTTTCCTCTTAGTTAACCCTTGCAGTATGGGCACAGCCCCACTGTAAACAATAATTTTGTAGTCTCCCAGAGTTGGGCTTTGATATGATGTGTAGAAGAGATGCCCCATGATTGGTTTATGGGTGTTTTATGTATAACTGTTGATTTTTATGGTATTTTGAAATAAAACAAAGTTCTTATGTAAGTTTGAACATTTGATTTATGGGTTGCTTTAAAAGTCCAGCTTGTTTTGTTTTTCTTATTTGATGTTCCGCACTAACCAAAAATTATCACAAAAAAGTGGTATTAGAGCAGAAGATGTCTTTTCTGAAAACTAACCATTTAGGAAAATAGGTAAGGTAAATCTGACATTTGTACACATTCTTTCCTCATTCGTGCGGTTCCACTAATGCTCATATGGGTTCCACTGATTATGAGCTGCAACAATTAGATTGGAGTCTTTCTGTTTTTTGTTATATTAAGGACATCACTTGCTTTTTTTATCTTAGTTTCCCATCTGATTCTGACATGGATCATTGGTGATGTACAGTATCTTACAAAAGTGAGTACACCCCTCACATTTTTGTAAATATTTTATTATATCTTTTTATGTGACATCACTGAAGAAATTACACTTTGCTGCAATGTAAAGTAGTGAGTGTACAGCTTGTATAACAGTGTAAATTTGCTGTCCCCTCAAAATAACTCAACACACAGCCATTCATGTCAAAACTGCTGGCAACAAAAGTGAGTACATCCCTAGGTGAAAATGTACAAATTGGGCCCAATTAGCCATTTTCCCTCCCCGGTGTCATGTGAGTGTTACAAGGTCTCAGGTGTGAATGGGGAGCAGGTGTGTTAAATTTGGTGTTATCGGTCTCACTCTTTCATACTGGTCACTGGAAGTTCAACATGACACCTCATGGCAAAGAACTCCCTGATGATCTGAAAAAAAGAATTGTTGCTCTACATAAAGATGGCCTAGGCTATAAGAAGATTGCCAAGACCCTGAAACTGAGCTGCAGCACAGTGGTCAAAACCATACAGCGTTTTAAACAGGACAGGTTCCACTCAGAACAGGCCTCCCATTGGTCGACCAAAGAAGTCGAGTGCACGTGCTCAGCATCATATGCAGAGCTTGTCTTTGAGAAATTAGTGTTGCCAGCATTGCTGCAGAGGTTGAAGGGGTGGGGGGTCAGCCTGTCAGTGCTCAGACCATACGCCGCACACTGCATCAAAATGGTCTGCATGGCTGTCTTCTAAGAAGGAAGTCTCTTCTAAAGATGATGCACCAGAAAGCCACAAACATTTTGCTGAAGAGAAGCAGACTACAAACATGGATTACTGGAACCATGTCCTGTGGTCTGATAAGACCAAGATAAAGTTATTTGGTTCAGATGGTGTCAATCGTGTGTGGCGGCAACCAGGTGAGGAGTACAAAGACAAGTTTGTCTTGCCTACAGTGAAGCATGGTGGTGGGAGTGTCATGGTCTGGGGCTGCATGAGTGCTGCCGGCACTGGGGAGCTACAGTTCATTGAAGGAACCACGAATGCCAACATGTACTGTGACATATTGAAGCAGAGCATGAGCCCCTCCCTTTGGAGACTAGGCTGCAGGGAAGTATTCCAACATGATAGCGACCCCAAACACACTTTCAAGACGACCACTGCCTTGCTAAAGAAGCTGAGGGTAAAGGTGATGAACTGGCCAAGCATGTCTCCAGACCTAAACCCTATTGAGCATCTGTGGGGCATCCTTAAACGGAAGGTGGAGGAGCACAAGGTCTCTAAAAAAACACTAGCTCTGTGATGTCTTCATGGAGGAGTGGAAGAGGACTCCAGTGGCAACCTGTGAAGCTCTGGTAAACTCCATGCAAAAGAGGGTTAAGGCAGTTATGGAAAATAATGGTGGCCACACAATATATTGACACTTTGGGCCCAAGTTGGACATTTTCACTTAGGGGTGTACTCACTTTTTGTTACACATTAATGGCTGTGTGTTGAGTTATTTTGAGGGGACAGCAAATTTACACTGTTATACAAGCTTTGCACTCACTACTTTACATTGTAGCAAAGTGTAATTTCTTCAGTATTGTCACATGAAAAGATATAATAAAATAATTACAAAAATGTGATGGGTGTACTCACTTTTGTGAGATACTGTATTTATTCATATGGCCTTTCATCATGAAGAACACAGAAACTATGCAAGAAACCCGTGCATATATAATATTATTTTGAACTATTGCAAAGCTGAACAATGCCATTTACCAGCTATGTAAGTTTAAACTACAATTTTTTTTTAGTAAGGATGACTTGTGGCAAGTGCTGAATACAAACAGACACCACAAACGAAGAGATGGAGGATTGGGATTGGAAGGATAAACAAGCAAAATCGATTATAAGCTTACTAGTGGAAGATGACCAGCTTATTCACATAAGAACAGAGAAAACAGCCAAAGGTATGTGGACTTCATTACAGAAACTGCATGAGCATTTAAGCCTAAACAACAAGCTGTTTCTACTAAGAAAGCTGTATAATAAAAGACTAGAAGAAGGCCAGAAAATGTGTAACCATGACAAAGCTATGCTAGAGATAATAGAGCAGCTACGTGTCATTGGAGAGGACATCAAAGATAACCATATTGTTGCCCTGCTCCTCTGCAGCCTTCCAGAGACATATACTGCTCTTATTAACGCTTTAGAAAACAGACCCGAGACCCGAGCTGGAGCTGATATTAGAATATTCCAGAGGCAAATTAATTGATGAATATGACAGAAGGAAAGAAAATACGCACCATGATGACAAAGCTCTTAAGATGTACAAAGGTGCAAAGCACAACAAAGAAAGCAAGTGCTGTATAGAAACAAAAGCCAAACATGCTCCCCTTCCACAGGCTTCTCAAAGAAAAACTACCCACCCCCTGAAGCTCATACACAGTGATGTGTGCGGTCCAAAGAAAACTCCCACGTCAGGCGGGAACAGATATCTACTGACTTTCATTGATGATTATTCCAGGTAAACTACTTATCTGATGAAACACAAGGATGAAACATCAGAGAAAAGAGTTTGTTGCCATGTCTAGCAACAAATTTCAACAGAAACCAGGAATAATACGCACCGACAATGGGGGAGAATACATAAGCAAAGAAGTGGCCACATACCTGAATAGTACACCAAACAACCGCACCATACACTCCTGAACAAAACGGTGTAGCAGAAAGGAAAAATCACACTCTTATAGAAATGGCCTGGTGCATGTTGTCCGATTCCAACCTACCTCACAAATACAGTCATGACTGTAACCTACCTACAGAACAGACTACCCTCAAGAGCTATTGAAAGTACTCCATTCAAAATGTGGCATGGATCAAAGCCTAACATTGGGGACATCAGAGTGTTTGGATGCAAAGCATATGCCTATATTCCAAGTGAAAAGCGATCCAAGCTGGAGAACAGAGCCATAGAGGGCATTCTAGTAGGCTGCAGTGAGCAAACTAAGGGTTACAGAACCCTACACCTAAAGACTGACAAAGTGACAATAAGCCGTAGAAACAATGATCCCTGAGAGCTGTGAAGTTAATATACCAAGCAAATCAGAAGAAAAGGTCGACCAAAGCGAATCTTTGCAGGAGTCAGAAGAAGAGTTGGAACGCACAACGCCGAAATCAAGTTCGCCACCAGATCTTGCTGAACGGCCTGAAGTCAAAAGATCCACTCGGACTACAAAGCTGTCTTATGCCCCGTACACACGATCGCACATTCCGACAACAAAATCCATGTTTTTTTTCCGACGTATGTTGGCTCAAACTTGTCTTGCATACACACAGTCACACAAAGCTTGTCGGAAATTCTGAACGTCAAGAACACGGTAACGTACAACACTTACGACGACCCGAGAAAAATTAAGTTCAATAGCCAGTGCGGCTCTTCTGCTTGATTCCGAGCATGCGCGGAACTTTGTGCATCAGAATTGTGTACACACGGATTTTGTTGTCGGAAAATTTGAGATCCAGATTTCAAATTTTGTGTGACGGAAATTCTGATGGAAAATGTCTGATGGAGCCTATACACAGTCGGGAGTTCCGACCGTGTGTACGAAGCATTACACTGTCAAAACACACAGCATACTTGAACCAAGACATAGAAAAACTGCCAAAATGTGAAGCCAATAAATGGAGAAAGGCAGCAGAAAAAAAATTAAAGTCACTTGAAGAAAATAAAACCTGGACACTCACAGAGCTCCCTCCTAACTGCAAAACTTTAGGAAATAAGTGGACTTTCAAAGTAAAGTCAGACGCAGAAGGGAATATCCACAAATACGAAGCCAGACTAGTTGCCCCAGAAATTCGGTGAAGATTACGATGAAACATTTGCTTCCATCATAAAACACTCAACCATCAGAGCGCTTCTTAGCATTGCAGCCAGGAAGGGCATTCAAGTCCAACACCTAGACGTTAAAACTGCTTTCCTATATGGAGACATTAGGAAGACCTCTACATCAGTGGTCATCAACCCTGTCCTCAGGGCCCACTAACAGGCCAGGTTTTATGTATTACCTTGGGGAGATGCAGACTAGAATACAGCAATCACTGAGCAGCAATTATATCACCTGTGATGTATTTCAGTTATCTTGCAAACCTGGCCTGTTAGTGGGCCCTAAGGACAGGGTTGATGACCACTGCTCTACATAAAGCAATCACCAGGGTTTGAGCAAGGAGACAACGTTGTGTGTAAACTTAAGAAGAGCATCTACGGTCTTAAGCAATCTTCAAGGATGTGGAATGAGAAAGTGAACGCAGTACTTACTAAAGAGGGATTCTCATGAAGTAAAGCAGATCCCTGTCTCTACTCTAAGAATCAAGAAGAGAGATGGCTATACATCCTTATCTATGTCAATAACATTATAACCTGTTTTGAACAAGAAGGGGATTACAATCAGATATTTCACTGAAATAACATTTTGAAATTAAAGAACTAGGGAACATTAGCTACTATCTGGGACTCCAAATATAGAGAGAAGAAGATGGAAATTATCTTCTCAACCAATCTCAGAAAATCTCGGAAATCTTGAAACAATTCCATAAGCAAGAAGCAAAAGAAGTGAAAACTCTTATGGAACCAGGCTATCTAAAGAGCAATGAAGCTGAAAACTTGCTACCCAACAATGACATGTAGCGCAGAGCAATTAGTAAGCTGCTATATGTTGCCACTGTGACAAGACCAGACATAGCCGCAGAAGTGGGCATACTATGCAGGAAAGTCTCAACTCCCTGTCAGTGTGACTGGAACACAGTAAAAAGAGTGATTTCCATTTTTGAAAACAACCAGGGTTGTATAAAACTTCCGCAATCAGAAAGAGACCAAACACATCAATGTCAAGTATCACCTACTGAGGGACAATCAAGAGCAAGGAGTTATTGACATTCAATGCTGCCCGTCAGAGGAGATGACTGCTGATACACTCACCAAGCCTTTGTTGAAGGAACGTCATAGCTATTTCCAGAAGAAGCTGAATATAATTTGACAAAGCACATTCTGTTGAGAAGGGGCGTTGGAAAAGAACAACAGCATGTAATGTAAAATTGCTTCTATAAACTGACAATATATATATACATTATACCTTTCTACCCAGCAGGTGATACTGCAGTGTTATAGTGGGTCATTCTATGGTAAAGTAATAACAGGATGTTCTGTCTATGTTGAGTGCATGTACTTGTATATTCCTGTTTCCTGTTTCATGTTTGTAAGGTACACGTCTTTCTCCTTGTGTTCTAAATTCCTAGGCCAGGAATGGTAAAGCGGAGGTCCCAATCACCGGTGGATAATCAACACACACATACACTGGTAGTAGGTGAAGAATGATTACAAAGTTTAATAGGCACTACGTTCCTCTTTTATGGGAAATGCAGACGGGGGGAGGACCAGTCATATTCTTACACATATGCATACATTAACAACTTCTTGTCATGTGATGGTCTTCAGTTTGCAATATGGAATATAGGGCAAAGGTTAGTGTATGACAGTTAGTTCTCGTTATCTGTACACATCTGCTAACTTGACCACAAAACTCCTAAGTCACTGCTAGTTTCATATCCTCTGGTGAAGTACAGAGATAAAAACCACATAACAGCTGCTTCCTGAAATGTCAACACTGTGTAGGGAGAGACAGACCCTCTAGAGAAACATCTGCTCTTAGTCACACTATCCTATGTGCAATTTTGTCACGTACACTATAAGTGTCTGTATGCCTTTGTTCCAAAGCTATCAGTATGGAGGCTTAAGCACATTAATTTCAATGATTATTGAAATGGTATATCAGTATAAGTAGCCCCCTTATAATCCTCCCTTTGATCATTCTATTTTAACATAATGATCATCCTTTATCCTTGTAACGTTGGTAAGTATTATTGGGGGCGTGCCATTTAGGAGTGAGGTAAAATTTAAAGGTATGGCCATTAAAGGAACTCTGGCAGTACTGGGATGTAGTTTACTGCATATCCAGCACTTTTCAAAACCTGATTTTTGGGCATAGCTATATTTAAATTTCAACAACAACATTTTATCAGAAAACTCTTGGGGGGGGTTCACTTCTTCTGTGTCTTACTATAGGAGTGTTATTTGACTTGGGAATCCCACATATCCCTTTTAGTGGTCCAAAATCCTCTGGGTGGTATATACAGTTAGCTATCAGCCAAGTGGGTAAGAATACTACCAGAATTAGACAGCACCAGAGGCACAAGGTCTTCCCTGTTGCTGATGTTGAAAGCATTATATATATATATATTTTTAATGTCCTCAAAATTCACTATTCTTCTTCTTCTTCACTTGTCCTGATTATAGAAAGATCTGTTTTGTTTCCAGGTAAAGTCATCGTATCCTTCAGGGAGATTTGTCCTATGCCTTCTTGAATATCTTGTAGATCTTGTCGCTGTCTTGAAGAGAGTGTATCCTCAGTTACTGTTAGGGGCTCTGGAGTTGAGGGGAGCTGGGACACTTCTTCAGTCGGCTGGCGTGGATCCAGGTGTTGCCTAGGTCCGTTAGTACCGCGGTCCTGGATACCTTTTCCACCTTCCACGGTCCGGAGTAGATTGGTCCAATTCTTTTCCTGTGAGCCAGCTGCTTAATCAGTACTTTGTCCCCTGGGATGAAGGGGTGGGTTGGTTCTGTTGAAAGAGGAGAGAAGGTGACAGAAACTTGTTCATTTATTTCACGAAGCATACTTACCAGACTTTTCACGTACACTTCCTGTTGGGAATAAACGTTAATGTCAGAATTTGGGTCTAATGGGGGTAATTCTATATTTGCAGGGATTCCCATTAGAATTTCAAAAGGGGATAATCCTGTCCTGGAATGGGGGGTGGTTCTTATCTGAAAAAGGACAGAAGGTAAGTGTTCCAACCAACCTTTTAGAGTACCTCCTGTAGCCTTTTTTAATTTGTCTTTGATGTTCCTGTTCATTCTCTCTACTACTCCTGCACTCTGGGGATGATAGGGAATATGTAGTTTCCATTGCATCCCCAGAGACTTGGCTACAACTTGGGTCACTGAGGAACTAAATGCGGGTCCTCTGTCGGACCATATGGTTGTGGGTATCCCGAACCTACAGATCCAATAATTTAACAAGCATCTCGCTGCTATATTTGCGGTTTCTCCGGTACAGGGAATTGCCTCAACCCAACCTGACCATTTGTCAACGATTACGCAGAGGCACCTCAAGTTTCCCTTTTGCTTTGGTAGGTGTGTGAAGTCTATTTGTAAATCTGTTAATGGTCCCAAGGGTGGAGGTAGATGGCCATGTAGGCCATGTCTTTTTCCTTGAACATTGTTCTGGGCACAAGTTAGGCAGCTTCTAGTTAGAAGCTTAGTTTGTTTTTGCAAATTATTTGTGCAAAAAGATTTTGAATATATATTTACAAGAGGGGCGGGTCCTATGTGTCCTGGGCCATGGAGGTAGGATAAAATTAGGATACAATTAGCTTCAGGTATACCCAGGATCTTCCCCTCTTTTGTCCAAAGACCTTCAGAGTCCTTGGACAAACCTTCATTTGCCCAGAAATGGACATCTGTATCTGTGGCCATTGACTGCATTTGGGCCACAACAGTTTTGAAATCAGGGGATGAGAAGTGCTCTTTAAAGAAGATTGTGGTAGGGGCTGGTGAATTGGGTGAACTGGCAGCAGCCTTTTTTGCTTCTCTGTCTGCGAAAGCATTTCCTTTTGATACTATACTATTATCTGATGAGTGGGCTTTTACTTTTATAACAGCAACCTTTTTAGGGAGCAGAATTGCTTGCAGTAGATTAAGGATCTGCTCTGAATTAGCTATCTGTTTGTTGTCTGCTGTTTTAAATCCTCTATTGGCCCATATCACACCAAAATCATGTACCACTCCAAATGCATATCTGCTGTCTGTATAAATGTTGACTTCCTTGTTTGTGAACAGAATACAGGCTCTGGTCAGAGCTTCTAGTTCTGCTACTTGGGCAGAAACAGGGGGCAATGGTTTTGCTTCTAACACTGTATGTGGCAACTGAACTACAGCATAGCCAGTTAAAAATGTAGAGTCAGAGGGACGGGAACAACTACCATCTACAAAAACATTTTCGGCATTTATAGTTGGAATGTCAGAAAGATCAGGTCTTGGTGAAGTGACTTGTTCCACTTTTTCTACACAATTATGTGTGTGATCAGGTTCGTGTGGTAAACGTAACATGGAATGTAGTAAACGTACAACTGGATTGCTATTCGGAACATATTTAAGTACCAAGTTGTCAGTATTTAACAAAGTGATCTCGTATCCACTGAGTCTTTGGGAAGTCATGTGTTGTGTGTTCATATTCTGTATGAGGTGGGTAACTGAATGAGTGGTGTACAGTGTCATTTTGTGTCCCAATACTATTTTGTTGGCATCCTGTGCAGACATGGCACAGGCAGCGACATTCTGAAGACAGGACGGCATGCCCTGGACTTGGACAGGGAGTTTGTAAGGCTGCGGCACGTTTGGGGGACACTAGCCTGGTTCCCTTGTCCAGAATACATCCTAGGTATTCTACTTGTGGTAGACACCACTGTATTTTCTTCCTTGAGGCTAGGTGGCCGGCTTCGGCCAGATGTTCTAACAGTAATGTTGAATCGACCGCACAATCTTCAGCAGAACGACTGCACAAGAGCAAGTCGTCCACATACTGTATTAGTACCGACCCATGCTCGGAAGTCCAAGACTTGACGGTCTCGTTGAGTACCATGGAGAAGGCGGCGGGGCTGTCTACATACCCTTGCGATAAACGCGACCAAGTTAACTGACCCCCGCCGGCCCATGAGAAGGCAAATATAGGCTGAGCCTCTTCGGCAATAGGAATGCTAAAAAATGCGTTTGCCAAATCAATCACTGTGTAGCATAGGGAATCTGCAGGTATGCATGAAAAAATGAATGTTATATCAGATACCAAGGGCGGGAGGGGTAGTACTTGCTTATTAACTGCCCTTAGATCTTGGACTAGCCTCCATTCGCCACTGGTCTTTTTTTACGGGGTAAATGGGCGTGTTCCAGGGGCTGATTACTGGTTTCAAAATGCCTAAGCGTATGTATTCTTCAATCTGTGGTGCAATTCCATTGGTTTTCTCTGGGGGCAAGGGATACTGTTTGTGGTATTGAGCTTGTGCGTCTGGACGTAATTGGGGAGTGTAGGGTGTGCAGTTGATAAATCCTACGCTACCTTTGTTTTCTGCCCAGATTTTGTGAGTCTCTAAAGTAGCGGGCAGTAACATAAAGAATCCTTTTTTTTTTTTTTTTTTTGTTTTCTTTTTCTTTTTTTTTTTTTTTTCTTTTTTCTTTTTTTTTTTTTTAAGTCACTTATTTAATCCAACATGGCTTATGTAAATGTCTTTGCACACAATTACTATTACCTCAACAAACAAACAAAAAAACAGAAAAACAACAGAACAAACAAAAAAAAAAAAAAAGGGAAAAAGACAGATTTATAACTTAACAATCCCCCTCGCCCCCCCCCTCCCCCTCCTCCCCCGTCCCCCCTCTCTTTCCCAGTGTCGGAGCTCTGACTATTGTTACTGTGATCCATATTATTGATTTCTTGCCTTCGTTATTATCTAATTTAACTATATTTCTCTATACATCCTCCAAGGGGCCCATATCCGCATCCATTCCTCCTGGTTGCCAATCTCATATGCCAAAAGTTTTTCTAATCTTTCTATATTGTCCATTTCTGTAGCCCATTCCATTATTGATGGAGACTGAGTTGAACGCCAGTGCCTTGGTATAACCAATCTTGCTGCTGTCAACCATTGGCAAAGAAGACTTTCTTTTATGTTTTTATATGTACCTGGTAGAATAGAGAGAAGGGTAATTTGAGGAGTGTTGGGTATTACCTCCGCTGTGATTGTAGTATACATTTGTATGATTTTTTCCCAGAAATTATATATTTGGGGGCATTCCCACCAGATATGGAGCAATGAGCCCCTATCTGTGTGGCAACGCCAACATTTATCTGATCTATCTGGGTATATACGCTGTAGGGTCGCTGGGGTCCAATACCACCTTGAAAGGATTTTATAACTAGTTTCCTGTGCTTTAATTGCTATTGATGAACAATAGACTAGATTAAACGCCTTCTCCCAATCTTCCGCCTTGATTGGAGCATTAATCTCCTGTACCCAGTTGTTTATAAATTCTGGTGGCTCCGAATAGTATTTTGTGGTAAGCATCTTGTATATCTTAGAAAGAACGTGTTTTGGTTTAGAATCTTGTAACAAAAGACTTTCGACCTGGGTTGGCTCTCTGTATAGAGATCTATTAGGTGAAATAGATAACCAAAAGGACATTAGTTGCCAGTATTCCATCCTTTGTATGCCTGATGGTTGTTGCGTGGGGAATAGGTTTTGTAAGGAGGGGACTCTTCCTTGGCAAAGGGTTTGATCCATTCTTAAATGGGACTCTTTGTTCCAAGTTAAAAAATGTGTACGGTTTACTGCCGGTGGGAAGTTAGGATTGTCAAAAAGCGGGGTCATTGGTCCAATATAAGAGGACAGTTCTAGCTGTATAACTGTTTTTGCCCAGATTTTTAATAGATGAGATGTAAGGGGGGGCATATATTTTTTTTTTTTTTTTGTAGCTCTCGACCGATATCTCTGGTGGATAGGTTCAACCAAGGTATCGCCTTGAGGTCTAGTTGGTTTAAACCCTGTTCTATTTCTACCCATTGTTTTATTTTCGAGTGGTGGAACCAGTTCACTAGTCTAGTCAAGACTGCCGAAGCATAATAATAATACAGATCAGGTGCACCTACTCCTCCTTTATTCTTTGGGGTTAATAGTAATTTCTTGCGTAATCTGGGTTTCTTGTATCCCCAGATAAATTTTACAAATGCTGTTTGTAAATTTGAAAAAAAAGATCTGGGGATAGGCACAGGGATGGTTTGAAAAAGGTATACATAAAGAATCCTTTATGTGTGTGTCGTTTAGGACCAGTCAGGTCACAGAAAGGGGAACTTGCAGTTAGTGACCCTTCTTTGTCAAATTTAATAGTGATACTTAAACTGGACAACAGGTCCCTTCCCATAAGGGATACAGGACAAGAGGTCAACACAGCAAAAGACTGATCGCACAAATGTTGCCCCTCGGGAGTGGTTACAGGTAATGGTGGAGTGATGGGATGGGTAACAGGGGTCCCATTTATACCAATAGAGTTTACTTGCGAGGACATGAGGTTCTAGTGAGGGATATAATTGTAGGCGAGGACCAGGCTCTCCTGAGTCCATTTTTACAGTGACATAAGGTGGAGGGGGTTCAAAGGTAGGGGCGGATACATTTGTTTTTTTTCCTAATGCTGTAAGACATGCATTGCTAATTCTCCATGAACGTAAAGTATTCTCTGCATACAACAAGCTTCCAAGTGCATGATTTAATAACCTGCCAATACTGGATTGTACCAGATTCTGGTGGATAGGGATGATTGTTCACAAAAAAGGAATAAGCTAAGTAAATGAATCAAGAGTGTAAATATGTATATGGCCTAAATGATAAGTGAACTTTCACATATGGTGCATTGATTCTTTTTGCCTACCCTCCCCCACTATCCTAAAGTGACCCACCCTCCGCAAGTCCAGATGTGTACCTATCTACATCCCATGGCGCAGTCAGCACATTAAATAGTTTTTGGTCATCTCCTGAACTGGCTCATAGAAGATTATGCACAGAAAACCATCAACACAATACAAGCT
The DNA here is from genome assembly GCA_028564925.1 of Lithobates sylvaticus. Taxonomy (NCBI): domain Eukaryota; kingdom Metazoa; phylum Chordata; class Amphibia; order Anura; family Ranidae; genus Lithobates; species Lithobates sylvaticus. The sequence continues at coordinate 359,882,228 of CM053026.1, read as the reverse complement.
ACATTTGTCTATTTTTAATAGGACTATTGGTGCAAAAATAGTGTCTGAAATAATAGCATCAATTTAATTTGGCCATGCTGTTTTAAAGCCCCAACTTTAGCATTTGATTGTGTTTACTGATCCCTTACACATACTGCCACTCTGCTTTATGGACTCATTAGAAATTGTTCTTTTCTTCTATATATAGCTATGTAATTGCTTTCAGCACAGCTTGAACAAAATATGTGTAGTGTATATTTACTGATCTAAAGAAAGGGTGCATTTTATTGATAAAATGGTAATCAGTGACCTTCCAGGTGTCAGGGCAAAAAAGGCTTGGTTATGAGCAGGACACACAATTTCAGTGACAATCCACCCATAATACAAAAGCTTGGGCTGTAAAGAAAGCTAGTGTATGCAGCAAACAAACTAGTAGCAGCAACCATGGGTAGATTTTTAAATATGGAATTACATTTTTTTATTGTTCATATTCATGTCTTATTATTTTTATATTACATATTCATTTATACTTTGACCATTGATGTCTGTTTCGAAATTTTAGGTCAAATTAATTTATCATGCATTTTATAAACACTATTTATTTGATTTGTTTTAATAGCCCTGAAGGGGGATTCTTTGGACCCTAAAACTCACTGACTACTGCATTCCTACTGGTTCTCATTATACTGTCAACAATAAAGATATATGGACGTTGGAGCTGATTGTTTGCTCTGTTCCTTGCTTTCATCCATTTAGCTTTCTATTTGTCACTGCAAATTCCCAGCAGACCCATGAGCCCTAAGAAGCCACCTGACTTTGTGGACCTGTTTATTTAATGACCTTTGAAGTTCAGCATATAAAAAGAACACTATAAACTATCAGGGCAAACCAAAGATGTCCCTTTTTTTTTTCTATGGCAGATTCAATTTAATTAACTGGTCACAGCCCATTTGAAATCACCATAATTGACTAGCAATTTTGCCTGCTGGCTATTACCATTATATTTAGGTTTTACAGGTCCCACGGTTAATTGGCTTCAGTTTTTGGCTTTACAAGCATTTACCAATCCACATAACATGTAATTCATATGTTAGCTTAGTAGAGTGTCCATTACATTGATATGTAGCGCTAATCCCAGCAGGAGCCACTTGAGATGACAGGTCCTCTGTTCTGCCACAACTCTTGATGCTGCCTGAGCCCCACTGACACACCTGTGTAACTTAATTATTAGTATACTACCACTCTATAATGACACACGGAAACAGGCCACAAGCAACTTAGCGGTATATTATTTAAATGTATTATGGCAATGCAAATAAACACTACGTAAATAATAAAACAGGCGAATGAACATGTTTACAGATGTTGTACTGAGTAAAGTGTACACTAACCCATGAGATAGCAATCAACTGTACCATAGTAATGTTAAACAAAATGATAACTAGTGCCAACAGGGTTAAAGTATCCCTGATACTGCAGCTAACCCTAAGAAACTAAAGGTCCTTGTGTGCACACTACACATACAACCCCAATAGTGGGTGAGGCATATGAGTTGCTACCAAAGGGGTACTCCCAGAGGTGATGATAAAGCATCTGGTGCCTATTTGTCAGTGTTAGCTGGCTTTCGTTGGGACCCTTCTGTAAGGCGGTGCACGTGAAGCTGTCCTTTCAAAAGTGTGCAATAGGCTGCCAAGTTGCATCGTGTAGCAAAGGATTAAGTGCTGTGTTTCTGCTCACCTCCTTGACTGTAAACACTCTCGATAGAGGGTCCCTCCAGCCTTGGGTTCTGGTACCACAGGAGGACTCTCAGTGTCTCAGTTCTTTGGTCTCTGGTGTAGGGGCAGACACCCAAGCTAGGAGTCTGCACTGCTCCAGGTCCCCATACACAAGGGACTCACCATGGCTCAGTCTCTTAGCACTCTGTGGTGTGTGGATGCAGACGCCCCAGACAGCAGGTTCTCACTCACTCTTGCTCCCAGCTTCGACTGCCCCGATCTCTCTGGATTTGCCTGGGAAAAAGTCATCCTCCATGTTGCTAGCAATCCTGGTTCTTGTAGTTATGCAGCCATCCATTTACAATGCAGCACCCCTCCACAGACTACAATTCTCAGTGCACTCAGCGGCTGTTGTAACCTCTCTTTGTCACTGATTGGGTTAGTCCGTGGCTGCCAGGAGGGGGAAGGGAAAGGGGCAAGTGGGGAACTTCAGAGTTGCTCCTCTCAACAGCAACACAGTAGTGGGGGGAAAGGGGGCAGCCCAGAGCGAGTGTTGGTGAAGGCAGGAGAGCCGACACAGACACCCACAACCTGTTCTGTCTCCCATGGCCAAAATCAGGGTGGCAGCAAGGGTGAGCAGATGAAACACAGAGAGAACCTTCCATCTAGCAGTAGAGCAGGGGGAGCATCTCACAGCCAGCGGCACTTGGCTACACTTAAATGATCTGCACTCAGATGAGAGCCCCATCCCCAGTGTCAGACCTGACACGTAGCAGACCCAGTGGTACAAGAACTAATAGCATGTAGCTTCTCACTGATTTATACCTGAGTACTCCAGTTCTGGTGGGTTGGCACTTTGTCCTTGGGCCCTGATCTCTCCAGTTGCTCACCTCTGTTTACCAGAGCTATCTTGGACTTCACCATGAGGGTTCCTGCCAATGAGGATAATGAAGAGCAGCTGTGTTTTATACTTTTTTAATGAAGTTATGATTGTCAGATTGACTCTCTGTTGTTACAGAGTTTTATAGAGACTATGCTATGCAGCCACGTTGTCCTGATTGAACCACAGAGACATTGCTGTAAAGAGGCAATATTTGGATTTTTTTTTTTGCCATCCTCAACATTTTATGTATTATTACTTTTCACTTTGCTTATGATTAATAAACTGCAAATTACAGTTAGGCTAGTCATACATGAGTGTGATTCCCCCATTCACACATTAGAGGTTGATGGGGAAATCCTCCCTGCTGTGTCTTTCTATTCTGACAGCGGGAAGACTTCCCCGCTATAGGAAAACACAGATCAGCATGGCAGTCTATTGTCTGCAGTGCTGATCGAGTGAAAAATGCTGACAGGGGTGTTAAACAGAAGTCAATCGGTAGATCGACTTCTGTTCAACCACAGTACAACCACAGTTGCTACACATTGTCAAAATTTGGCCAGTCCCTGCTGAACCAGCTGAATTTCAATCCATGTGTGGCCAGCTTTACTCTGTGTGATGATTTGACCAGTTAAACATCCTGTTACATCAGTAATTAGGGGGAACCCATATTGTCCATATTGTGAACTTGCTTTTGAAAATGAATGCTCCAGAGATGATAAATTGATCCATGATTTACTTCCTGGGAAGTCACTGAACTGGAACAAATATGTCATGCAAGAGTTCAAGTTTTGCATACTCCACTGGCTGCATGTTTGTTCTGGGAAGTGAAGCTCCAATTAATGGAGGATCAGGTTGATGTGAAGTCAGTAGCTAAAAAAACAGAAGTAACAGCACCCCTATTTTTTTTTTTTATCCTCACAAAATCAATGTAAAGGGATGGAAATGTGTTCTGTTTGACCAATCTCTCACACTCTAATTACATCAGAGTTTACAGTATGGCATTGGCTAGTAAAGGTGCATATACTGTCCACTTCAATAAACTAGCCTACATTTGCAATAACCTAATGTGTTTATCCTGTACAGTCTCCTAGTATCATATTTATGTATATGATTTATATATACAGGTACTCCTCACTTAACGACCAGCTTCCGTTCCAACGACCAGGTCTTTAAACGAATTGGTTGTTAAACGAGGACTTACAAGTAATCAATATTTTAAGCATTCTTAACTACAGAACTGTACTGTATTGTGAAAAAAACTTGAGCTCAATAACATTGTTTTAATTTGCATAATTACAGAATGCAAATGAAAATTCTGTACTGTACTGTACAATACAATGGTATAGTGTGTAATTCAGGTGGGAAGAGCTGGTCGTAAGTCCGAGCAGTCGTTAAACAGGTAATTCGTTAAACAAGGAGTATCTGTACTGTATATTCTGGACAAACCCAAATTAAGTAACGCTGCATAGTGATATGTCAGAAAAAATGCTTACCATTAGTACATTTCCATATTGTATGATCAGCAGACATAAGGAAACAGGTCATCGAGGACTTTTAGTGTGCCCATGTCAAGACAAAGCAAATCTGCCGTTTTGTCCTAACTGCCCTGAGGTGCACCTCACAGCACCCTATTCTGATGATTTCTAATGCTCTTTTCACTGAGTGTCTGAAATATTGAGAAAACGATCTGTCACTCAGAATTGTATAATAGTATAAATTACATTTAGACACCAGCTTAGTACCCTTAATATAGGTCCTGCATTTTAAATTTCCTGCTATAAAGCAGACAAAGTGACTTAAATTAAACGGCAATCAAACATAAATCACAAACTTGCCTATGCAAAAAAATAAAATTGCCTAGTTAACAAAACATTGCCTCAGGAACTTATTATATACTTAGAATTATATATTTTTAAACCGAAGTGTTGTAGTGGGAATAGATATAGGTGGCCACAGTGGCGTCTCCAGCTTTCATATTTAGGGGGGGCACATGGGGGGACAGGGACAAAAGTAGGGGGGCAACTATAAAATGCAACTATAAAATGCGATCCCACAACAGGTCCTTTCACATGTTCTGCAGTGAGCTCCCTTCCTACTGTATTGGGGCCCCCCAGAGTGGCAGAAAACAAGAGATATATGTCACCAGCATACCAAGAAAATATAAGCGTCCAAAGCAGTGGGAGAACTATCAGGGTTGCAAAGGTTGTCTTGCCATGGGCCCTGGTGTTCTGCCACTGTGGTGTTCCCCAGCCTCCTCTTGCTGTCCTGCCCCTGCTATTGACAGTGCTGGTCTGGCATCTGTCTCCTTGGCAGCGGTGGCTGTCTATTAGGACCTAGTGCTGGTGACATTATGGGTGCATGCAGGGGAAGGCTGGCACTATTGGTTGTAGAGAGCCGAGCCCCCAGCTAGTCACCTAGCAGCAGTAATGCTGTATAACCTTCTCTGTTGACATGCTGATCGGTATGTGATCCAGGTGATGCTCCCAGTCAGATCTAATAAACGAAGTATTTATTAGCATCAAGAGTACAACCACATCCACCGTATGTTCAGCAGCCATGTGGGCTCTATGCCTGTAAGGTGTGGGCTTTGATCAATAAAATTACTATGATATTTAACACTAGGATTTGACTAGGAGCATCACCTGGATTGCATCACGATCAGCATGTCAGAGAAGGCTGCACTGCTGCTAAGCAACCTGCAGGGAGGTCAACTGTCTACTCTACAACCATTAGAAATGGGGGCGGGTGTGTTTCAAATCTGATTATTTTAAAGGCGGGTGATTTTTTTTCCTATACACACTGTATGTAAATCCCCACCTTATAAAACAACCCATTCAGTTTAAAATAGAAATGAAAGGCAAAGCATTTGTTTCATAGATATAGAAAAACATTATATATACCCTTTCCCCTTTTTTTTATAAGTGATCACATACCCTCTGTTCTCAGCTGCATAAGAGCTAGCGGAAGAGAAACAGCAGCACACTGGTCCCAGTGAATGGCTGCGTGGTTGGGGGAGGGTGGGTTAAGACAAGTCTGATCACTGGAGGAGAGCAGGCTGAGTTCCCAGCACAGTCAGAAAACTGATCAAGCTGTGCTCTTGTGTCTAGTGTGGTCAGTTTTTAATAGGAAAGCAGAGGGACTGACGGCAAAACCAGGGATTTCACACAAAGGAAGCATCATAAAGAGAACATGATACTTGTTCATACAAGTACATGATGCAGCAGGCACATATCAGGAATATGAAATGTTGGGTTTACATATTCTTTAAAGAGGTGTGCCCATCAAAAAACATCGCCGCACACCGCGATACGCCGCACAGTTATCTGGGACCTGTCACGTGTCCCAGATGACTGACTGCCGAGGGAAAGTGACGTTTCTAGCCCGGGCTGAGGAAGAGGCAGATTTCGTGGGACCACCTAGCAACAGGGAGAAATAGGTAAGTGACATTTTTTTTTTTTTTATCCAATTGTTGTTTATTGTCATATTTAACCACTTGACCACTGGGCACTTAAACACCCTTAATAACCAGACCAATTTTCAGTGCTCTCACACTTTGAATGACAATAGAAATTTTTGTCCTTTTTTTCACACAAATAGAGCTTTCTTTTGGTGGTATTTAATCACTGGGTTTTTTATTTTTTTTTTTTTGTATTTTTCTTCGTTTTTGTTATAAAATTTAGCAAATTTGTAATTTTTCTTGATAAATTTTGGCCAAAATTTATACTGCTACATATCTTTGGTAAAAATAAGTACAAATTGGGGTATATTATTTGGTCTTTGTGAAAGTTATAGAGTCCACAAGCTATGGTGCCAATCTCTGAAAATTGATCACACCTGAAGTACTGACGGCCTATCTCATTTCTTGAGACCCTAACATGCCAGGAAAGTACAAATACCCCCCAAATGACCCCTTTTTGGAAAGAAGACATTCCAAGGTATTTAATAAGAGGCATGGTGAGTTTTTTGAAGTTGTCATTTTTTCCCACAATTCTTTGCAATATCAAGATTTTTTTGAATTTTTTTTTTTTTTTCACAAAATTGTCATATTAGCAGGTTATTTCTCACACACAGCATATGCATACCACAAATTACACCCCAAAACACATTCTGCTATTACTCCCGAGTACGGCGATACCACATGCGTGAGACTTTTACACAGCCTGGCCACATACAGAGGCCCAACATGCAGGGAGCACCATCAGGTGTTCTGGAGCACCCAGGACAATTCTGACATTTCTCTCCTACATGTAAAAATCATCATTTATTTGCTAGAAAATTACATAGAACCCCAAAATATTATATATGTTTTTTTAGCAAAGACCCTAGAGAATACAATGGCGGTCGTTGCAACTTTTTATCTAGCACGGTACTTGCGCAGCAATTTTTCGAACGTGTTTTATTTGGAAAAAAAATGTTTTGTGCTTTACAAAAAACAAAACTGTAAATTTAGCCCAATGTTTTTGCATAATGTGAAAGATGAAGTTACGCCGAGTAAATAGATACCCAACATGTCACGCTTCAAAATTGCACACACTCGTGAAATGGCGCCAAACTTCGCTACTTAAAAATCCCCGTAGGCTTTAATTTTGTTTACTGGTTACATGTTTTGAGTTACAGAGGAGGTCTAGGACCAAAATTATTGTTCTTGCTCTAACGTTCGCAGCGATACCTCACATGTGTGGTTTGAACACCGTTTTCATATGTGGGCGGGACTTACGTATGCGTTCGCTTCTGCATGCGAGCACACGGGGACAGGGGCGCTTTAAAAAAATATATATATATTTTATTGTTCATTTTACTTTATTTATTTTAGTTTGACCCTTTTTTTCCCCCCCAAAATTTTTTTGATCACTTTTATTCCTATTACAAGGAATGTAAACATCCCTTGTAATAGGAATATGGCATGACAGGTCCTCTTTACAGTGAGATATGGGGTCAATAAGACCCCACATCTCACCTCTAGGCTGGAAAGCCTGAAATAAAAAAAAAAAAAAAAAACGATCCTGGCTTCGATCGTAGCGAGTATCGCAGGGTATTGCAGAGTATCGCAGGGTATTGCAGAGTATCGCAGGGTATTGCAGAGTACCGCCGGGTATTGCAGAGTATCGCCGGGTATTGCAGAGTATCGCAGGGTATGGTAGAGTATTGCAGAGTATCGCCGGGTATTGCAGAGTATCGCAGGGTATGGTAGAGTATCGCAGAGTATCGCCGGGTATTGCAGAGTATCGCAGGGTATGGTAGAGTATTGCAGAGTATCGCCGGGTATTGCAGAGTATCGCAGGGTATGGTAGAGTATCGCAGAGTATCGCCGGGTATTGCAGAGTATCGCAGGGTATGGCAGAGCATCGCAGAGTATCGCAGGGTATTGCAGGGTATCGCAGGGTATGGCAGAGTATCGCAGGGTATGGCAGAGTATCGCAGGGTATGGCAGGGTATCGCAGGGTATGGCAGGGTATCGCAGGGTATGGCAGAGTATCGCAGGGTATGCAGAGTATCGCAGGGTATGGTAGAGTATCGTAAAAATACATAATGTTGTCATTTTGGGGGAAACACCACTTTAAGTTGAAAAAAAAATAGTATACTAGTCTTAGATGTGGTGGCTGCATTCTTTTATTTAACCTATCGATCCTGCCAGTAAGCCTGTTATTTTTCAACTTCCTTTAACTACTAACGGACCGCCCACCGCCATTGTACATCGGCATTTTGACGCTGAATACCGCTGTTATGGCAGCAGATAGCTGCCATAACCCCATATATTCTTCAACGGCGGACGGTCCTCTTTCTGATACCAGTGGTCTCTGCAGTGGATTTACTGTGTGATCACTTTTATCTGGGGCGGGAGAGGGCCAACCCATCCCGCCGCACTCCGGATCATCTCCGCCGCCTACCAGAGCCGATTGCGTCCTTCCCCCTGACAGGCCTGGAGCCGAGTGAGGGAAAGAAGGCCTCCACTCAGCTTCATAACATTGGATGACAGAAGTGACGTCAAACGGCACTTCCACCTAATGGTCTTAAAGGGGAAATTTATAACAGACCAAGATGTCAAGCAAAAGTGGAAGGTGGAAGGTTGAGATTTAACACTAACAGGGGGTGCTTACAATGGTCAGCTTTTATTCATTTAGGTAAAACCTTTATCTCAAAATGAAAACAAATTTTTCTACGATTGCTTAAAAAGTGTTATCTGGAGTTCTGCTTTAATTTATTAGTCAAGTCCATCAAAATCTGCTACCCTTTCCCCAGACTGACATCCAGAGTGGTGACATCCTAAGGCAGGAAAGTGTGTTACTGGCTGAATCACCAGATGGAAAAAAAATGGAAAAAATGCTAAAAAATAAACTGAATGCAGCTACCACATCTAAGAATTGGTAAGCTGCAATAGATGACATTTTTGTTTTTGGGTTTAATGCCATTTTAAACTGGTGGCTTACACACCATAATAGCATGTAAGTCAATTTTATAAATATTTTATTTATTTATATTTAGTATTTCATTTTTTGTACATTTACATTTTGTTTGTTTTAGGATTACTGGCCCTTTAATTTAACATCAGTAAATTTCTATTATGTATAGCTGTCAGATCATGTACAGTATCATATCTTGCCTTGCCATTTATTTCTAATACCTCATGTAAAAATAGTTATTCCCTTAATACTGTCACGTGACTTATGCATAGAGATACAATAGGTCAGAAATGAGGTCAGTTAGAAATTTTGGCAGCCAAATTGACATGAAGCACAGTGGTATAATCAGGTCTGAAGGTGGAAAGCAGTTAAGGTGACTTTGTGAACATGTAACTTGTCACAAAAATAAGATAAGTCTGCACAAGTTTTTAGGTGACCTGCACAGCTAGCTTTGAGATGATCAATATAATTGGTAATTAGAGCAGTGAAGTGGATGGATCTGTATGATTCTACCAGCCTGCAGGCAGGTGTCTTACCAATGCTAAAGTAATGCAAGTAAGCACCTACTATGAGAAGGCTTTCATGGAACCCCAAACCATCAATCAAAAGCTATTACATGCCAGCAGCCTCCCACTATAGGATAGCTAACTCAATTGTTGTAATGTTCTTGCTTCTCAACAGCAAAGACACATTTAATCATCGTTTTTTTTTCCCATACATCTCAGCTCTGCCACTGGGATATTCCACCTCACTTGGGATCTTAACAAAGTTTCTAGCTCTCTAATACGAAAAAGGAAGAACAAGATATTTTTCAGATACAGATAAGGAGAAACTGGACCAGACATACAGTAGTGGAACGTATTACCTACCAAAATATATTTGCATGTGTATTACCACATTTGTCAAGTTTGTTATAGCAGCTTTTATATATCGTGAGTTCAGTAGTGTTATGCAGCCCAATGGCTGATTATTCATAGGTGAGCTTACTGTATTTGTAAAAGTGGACGTAGAGCAGCCCAAGATAGTTAAAACCAACCTACAAATATTGGGATTGATTTACTAAAGGCAAATTGGCTGTTAATTTTTGCAATGCAACTGCCCCAGTGCTTAGTTGATTTTACAAAGAATACCCAATCTCGTGCAAGAAAAATGCTTGCTCATAATTGGATTATGAAAGTCATGAAAGTCTGCCGAGCTTCAAGAGGAAGTAAACCCTGATGGGTGTTACTTCCTCTTAGTTTCCCTGCAAAGGTAAAGCATAATGGGCTACTATGCATCACATAGTAGCCCATTATGTGACACTTACCTGCAGGAGAAGCCCGCGATGTCCCCGTCTTCCTCGCTAGTAGCGAGCGTTCATTCTTCACCCCTCTCCCTTCCGGGGCCGCGAACTCTGGCTCTGTAACTGGCCGGAGTCACGTGACGTTGCACGCGGGAGCCGCCTTTAACGGCATGACCCGAGCTAGAAACAGCACGGCGTGCCCTTTCTAACTCCGGCGCATGCGCAGAAGAAATCGCTGTACGGTGGTTTGCAAATATCTCTTAGACCGTGCAGGTCTGGGAGATATTTCAAGCACCTACAGGTAAGCCTGAATCTAGGCTTGCCTGTAGGTTAAAGTGGTTGTAAAGGGTTTACAACCACTTTCACCTTGTTCTCTAAGCTCTGGGAAAAATTCCTTTGCAAAGTAAAACTCCCTTGCAAAGTAAACAGCCTATTTGCCTTTAGTAAATCAACCTCTTTGTGTATGTGCACCAGGATGGGGAGACTACTACATGATAACATTCATTTCTTAAAGTGTTACTAAACCCAGGGCCCTGCATTCACTATATCTGGTCCCCCACAGTACACAGAAGAAGGAAATGCAATTATTTTTGTAAATATAAACTGCTAAATACCTTTTCTTATCAGTATATAGCAGTCTTGTGACTTCTATCAGTGTCCAGCTGAGTACTGGTTAAAGCTTAATTCTCCTCCAACTGTCCTATAAGGCTGTATGACCCCCTGACCCTCAGTGCTGATTGGCCCTGTGCAGATCACATGCACCCTCCCAAAAAAATACACATCAAACTGAGCATGTGCAGAGTGCCTCCAAGGTTCTCTACTATCAGCAGATGGATTGGGGACAGTAAAAGAAGGGGAGGATCAGAGAACAGAGGATCAAACAACCTTTTAACACAATGCGCAGGATTAACCCCTTAGGCTCCACAGTGAGTTACTTTACTGCATAAACAGATGGATTTTACTATTGTGGGTTTAATAACACTTTAAATTCCAGATCTCTGAGCTTTTATGAAACAACAATAAGGCCAAAAAGCAAATATTTAGAAGAACAATATCTGTTCAGGGCTCTTTCAGATAAGTAGAGCAGCAAAAGAGCACAAAGAATAGCATGATTATAAATGGGATGGGAGCGGAATATCAGCTGTACCTGTCACTTTGTCCTGAAAAGGCAAATAAACAGGTAAGCATATGATAAAGCTAAAGTTTCAAATTCCACTCTTTATCTTGCAAAATACATTTTTTTTATTGTCTTATATTTTTAATGGAGCCTGTTTTTTCAGTTTTAATAATATCAATGCAGTACTCAGTCTCCCTGCCCTTTTCACCCTAATTTCTCTCCTCTAAGGATTAAAATATAGTAGTAGTGTGCAATAATATCTTCAAATACTACCCCTGTAGGCAAATGTTATATTGGTCATGTGTTATAATATTTTTTTTCAGTTTTTCTTTAATTTTCATAGCACACTACTAGTTCTTTACTGAGTTATTAAACAATGTATCTAGTGTTTGATAGTTCTCTTTACATTATAAATTCTAGTTATCTGATTTCATGCATGTAGGTGGGGTGCAGCATAGTGAGGGGGCAATGATTCACACAGTCAGGTGCAATGAAGAACTCGTATTGAAACAGCACAGTAACAGTTCACAAAAACCCTGTGGGAAAGCTACCCAACTGGTTACACTCATGGTCTCTAATGAGAACAGATCGGGCATTAGCCGGCTTGGCAATCTCATGTCCAAATGGACTAATGTCCAAATGAGTTGCGACCCTACGCTTTTCCTCCTTGTCAGGAACCTCTTCCTACCGCTAAAGCTGTCCCTAACAGGTGGGGTGCCTGTCTACCAACTCGCAAAAAGCAAGTAAGCCTGGAAGCCAGGCCCTGCCTGACCCAAGATGTCTGCCAGTCACATGGGGTTGCAACATCCAACTGGATTGTTTAACCAGTTACCCAGGAAACCATAGAGGAACTGTGTTCTTCTTGGCTTCCTCTCCAACTACGATGCTGCTGCAGGTGAGCGCCACCTGCAGTGGAGAAAGTAGACTGCACCTGCCTACATGCATATTATAAGAATATTTCACCCAGGTGCTCAATGGAGATTTTGTGCTTGGGTGCTTACGATGGGTTGTGTGTTTTTTTTAAAATTATTATTATTGATGCTCTCCTGGTATATGCTGTAGCTGTTTTTTGCTATGTACTTGGTAAAGTGTTTCCAATAAAGGTAATAATGGAAAAAAACGTATCCATGTATACATATCAGATCTTTGACCTTGTCAAAATGTTTTAAATGGAAAGATATCTTCTAGCTTTCAATTAAATGTGCTGTATACAAATCTATTTATTTGGACTAACTCATGTTCTTAAATGTCCCTAGAGCGCATCAGAAATGTAATCAATGGTGGCATACTTAAGATAACTTTCCAGCTGTAGTAAACTGCATGTCATTAGAGTAAACTGTCAGAGAATATAATTCCCAGCGTTATTGAATTAAAACCTCATTACACTCTGCCCACCAAGAAAGAAAATCATTTATAAGTTGTTTTTACACTCAACGCCCCATTGAGAATGCCAACGAAGATGAAACACATAAAAAAGTATTATTAACTGTATAAAAATACTTCCCCTCATGCACTGGATCAAGAAAATATTTGGCTTGTAAATTGGTCCCTTTTCGAAATAGACATATAAAAACTGCTGACAGAGCTTTAGAAAAGTTATGTTTTGTTAATATCTTCCAGGATGTCTAATGTTCAGGGACAGGGTGTTGAGAGGCAAGGTCATCCGTGCAGGCTTTGTTACAAAGGATTGCATTATAATGCTGATTGTATGGAATATCTAGTGCTTATAAACTGCATATCAAAATCCACAGTTATTATTGCTCATGTCAATATACTGTTCACCTGCAAATATCTGGCTATGACTGCTTTTTTCTAATTCTGTATTCATTCCAACCTTCAATATTAATTGATTCTTTCTAGTTAGGGCAAAACCATAGTTTTCTTATGTGCCAATTATATCAATGCCACATAACACACAGTACTTTCTTTGCTAATAAATCAAGCTAACTAAGCTACACCAGAAGAATAGGTTACAAGAAACTAGGCAGAAGCATTATAGTTAAAGTGACTGTAATGCCGCGTACACACGAAGGGACTATCCCGCGGGATTATCCGCTGGACCGAAGTCGAGCGGATAATCCCCTCGTGTGTGGGCGCCGGCGGACTTTTTTTGGCCAAAGTACGGCGGACTAAAGTTTTAAGTTTTGTTTTAAAATTATCCGCTGGACTTGGCAGTCCAGCGGACAATCCGGCCGTGTGTAGTATGGTCCGGCGGACCAAAAAGGACGCATGCTCAGTAGCAAGTATTTTTCTAGTATTTTTCGTTTTCTAGTCCCGTCGTACGTGCTGTACGTCATCGCGTGAACCGTCGGACTTTTTGCGTGATCGTGTGTGGTCAAGTCCGTTCGCTTTTTAGTCCAGCGGACCCAGCTGGAAAGTCCAGCGGATTGTCCGCTGGACTTAGGTCCGCCGGGAAAAGTCCCTTCGTGTGTACGCGGCATAAGGGTTCCTTTTTTTATTTATTTTTTAAATAACAAACATTTCGTACTTACCTCAACCGTGCAGCTCGTTTTGCACAGAGTGGCCCCGAATCTGCTCTTCTGGGGTCCCCCGGTGGCTCTCTCTCGGCTCCTCCCCACACCAGATTACCCTCCTAGGAGAAGTACTTTCTTGGAGGATTACCTTGCGGGCACGCTCCCGAGTTCAGCATTTGCATCCATAGCCGCCAAATGCTGGACTCGGACCCGCCCCCTCGGCATCCGCGTCACTGGATTTGATTGATAGCAGTGGGAGCCAATGGCTGTGCTGCTATCAAGCTATCCAATCAAGAGCTGGGACCTTGTGGAGAGAGGGAGAGCACATCACCGCCAACAGGATTATGGGGCTCAGGTAAGTAAAACGGGGGGGCTGGGAGACTGGCAGATGTTTTTTCACCTTAATGCATAGGATGCATTAAGGTGAAAAAATGCAAAGGTTTACAACCCCTCTAAAGCCCAGTCTAATCTGTAGGGTTCAGTATTGAGTTGGCCCACCCTTTTGCAGCTATAACAGCTTAAACTCTTCTGGGAAGACTGTCCACAATGTTTAGGAGTGTGTCTATGGGAATGTTTGACCATTCTTCCAGAAGCGCATTTGTGAGGTCAGGTACTGATGGAGATGAGAAGGCCTGTCTCGCAGTCTCCACTATAATTCATCCCAAAGGTGTTCTATTGGGTTGAGATCAGGACTCTGTGCAGGCCAGTCAAGTTCCTCCACCCCAAACTCGCTCATCCATGTCTTTATGGACCTTGCTTTGTGCACTGATGTCATATTGGAACAGGAAGGGGTCATCCCTAAACTGTTCCCACAAAGTTGGGAACATGAAATTGTCCAAAAGGTCTTGGTATGCTGATGCCTATAGAGTTCTCTTCACTGGAACTAAGGGGCCAAGCCCAACCCCTGAAAAACAACCCCACACGATAATCCCCCCTACCAAATGATTTGGACCAGTGCACAAAGCAAGGTCCAGAAAAAGTCATGGATGAGCGAGTTTGGGGTGGAGGAACTTGACTGACCTGCATAGAGTCCTGACCTCAACCTGATAGAACACCTTTGGCATGAATTAGTGTGGAGACTGCAAACCAGGCCTTTCTGTCCACATCGGTGCCTGACCTTACGGCTTCATGCCGGTAACACTACTGCGCATGCGCGAGGCTCTGTTCCTCTCTCCTACTGGCCCGGCGACATGGGGAGGAGGAGGGACCCGAGCGGTGATGTCAATAACCGCAGCCGTGGCTCCTGGAAGTGGGAACAGGATACCTGTCAAAGACAGGTATCCTGTCTCCCCTCCCCTCCGAAAGGGGCCAAATGTGGCACCGGAGGGGGGGAGGAGACAATTGAGCGGAAGTTACACTTTTGGGTGGAACTCTGCTTAACAACCACTTTAACCTTTGTAGAGTATCTTACCAAAACTAAAAATGCTATTGGAGAGGATGCCTAAAATTGGACTTGAATCATAGAGAGGGAGAAATCATACAAGCAGGAAATGACATTTCTGGGGGGCATGCTGTACACCATCTGTGTACAGAACGCATCCAAGCATTCCATATTGCTCTGAATTTTACAGAAAATTACAGTGGCTGCAGATTGAAAAGGAATGCTGCTGTATATTGTATATATTATTTTTTTTATTTGCTATATTTTTTTCACAAAAGTGGAGTTGCTCTTTAAAAGTGCTTAGCCCTATATCCAACAGTTTAGCGGTATTTTATAGCACATAAGTCCCGAGGGTTTTGTTATGTATAAATTTGTTGGAAAATACTTGATTAATGTCTTCACTGTCACCAAATATTTATGTCTACATCTGCAAAATCAATAATAGGGTAAAAGAAACAAACAAAGCGCGTATAGATGCATGTCTGATCATTTAGTCAGCAAAAGTGTCACACGCCATATAGCACTGGCATGTTAGCATAACGATCCGGCTTCATTTTAGCAAAGTAACATCAAGGAATATATTGAGGTCACAGCAAAAGTAAAATCAGCAATGAGACAACTGTTGTCTCACAGTAGACAGCTAATAAAATAAAATGTTGAGGGGAGAGGCAGGCTCAATTCACTGAGCTGCATGAGTTACTTTAATGCCGGATTCACACCTATGCAGTTTTAGTGCTTTTTGCATTTTGCAGATTTGCACTACAGTCCATTTAACATTGTTTCCTATGGAACACGTTCTGTAGTGCAAATCTGCAAAATGCAAAAAGCACTAAAACTGCATAGGTGTGAATCCAGCCTAACTCTATTCCTTATATCCTGTGATCATCCTATCCTTAAAGTGGTATTAATGTCAAAATTTGAAAAACTGCTGACAGGCAAGGTTTTTATAACAATAGAGACCCTAGTGGTCTCTTCTATCATAAATGCGTCTCCTTGCCTGTCAGCAGTATTGTAATCTAAGCCATGCATGTGCAGCTCAGACTACATATATGGCACCTGCTCTGTGTCATGGTAAAGTGACTTTGTGCGCATGCATGGGAGTGACATTGTCATGGTCTGGCCATTCAAGTGGCCAGAGAGAGCAAACTGGGACGGAAGACCGGGTGAAGATGGAACCGCCCAGGATCAGCTGGAGCAGTGACAGCACATAGCTGAAGGGCTTCGTTTGACAGGTATGTTTGCCATAATGTGCTGATATGTGGTGCGTACTAGCACTTTGTGGCATAAATCACTTAAGGGGCCCATTTAAAACAAAAGTTAGCAGAGGTTAATGCTGCTTTAAATTGTACCTAAAGGCAACATTCTTTCATTTTGAATAGAGTAAGGGAGGGTTATAACCTCTGTTAATTTATTTTGCCATCTGTGTCTCATAGGGAAGATTTCCCTTTACTTCTTGTCCCAGAGCCAAAGCAGAAAGCGGGAGGAAATTCCTTCAATTTAGGATAATCCCTGGGTGTCACCAGGGTCATAAGAACTAGCATCCCCATTGGAAGATTTCCCCTCTATTACTATTCTGGTGTCAACCCAAAATTTGGGATTTTCTTTTACTTTCACTTTCAATGATAATGGTAAACAGGACAAATAGAGAGGGTGAGAACAAAGGAATGGGAGGAGTGTCTCACTCCCATAAAGTGAGTAGGACTTTAAGGCCCCTTTCACACTGGGGCGGGAGCCGCTGTGACGGTAAAGCAGCGCTATATTTAGCGCTGCTTTACCATTGTTTTAGCCGCGGGATTTGGCCGCTCGCGGTGCTGTTTTACCCCCGCGAGCGGCCGAAAAAGGGTTAAAATCCCCCGCAAATCGCCGCCGTAGCGGCGCTTTGCGGCGGTATTGCCGCGGTATTACCGCGGTGTCCCATTGAAATCAATGGATAGGAGCGGTGAATACACCGCTCCTATACCGCTCCAAAGATGCTGCTAGCAGGACTTTTTTTACCGTCCTGCTAGCGCACCGCTCCAGTGTGAAAGCCAGCCGGCTTTCAAACTGGAGTGAATGGGGCCGTTTTTTTTCAGGCGGTGTACAGGCGCTATTTTTAGCGCTGTACCGCCTAAAAACCGCCACCAGTGTGGAAGGGGCCTAATGGATATGAGATTGTCAAAGAGGTGAGCACAGATTTCAAATTGATTTTAAAATAAAAAATGTATTTTACATACATCAATTAAAACATAGTAAAAAAAAGTAGATGTGTGATTAACATGTTGCACAATGCCAGTAATAATACTTGTTCCCAGTATAGGTCTGGAGAAAATCTTGGGCATAGAGTAATCCAATGCGTTTCGCAGAGCTATATCTCCGCTTCTTCAGGGAAACTCAATATGCATCAATTTTTTTTAAAATCAGATTTAAAAAGATATCATTACAATCACGAAAATCTACAAATGATTTCATCATTTTATATTAACAAACATCACAACCAATAGAAACATCAGATAAATGTTGTGCTCACCAATTTCATCACATTTTACCTGCATGTTATCTCTAGCATGAAGAGATTGCTGGAGATTACACTTGTTTTTACTATGTTTTTATTGATGTATTTAAAATAAAAATTTTATTTTAAAATCAATTTTGATTCTGTGCTCACCTCTTTGACAATCTCATATCCGTTAAAGTCCTACTCACTTTATGGGAGTGAGACACTCCTCCCATTCCTTTGTTCTTACTATATAAACAGGATGTGAATATGATATTTGTCCCTAGAACTGGTTAAAACTTTTAATTGTAAAATAGAGTGGGTGAATCTCCTAAACAGTGACACAGACAGCAATAAAAACTGGCAGGTGTTCTAATCCCTCTCCACTCTGTCCAAAACGAAAAAAAAGTTTTGCCTTTAGTTATACTTTAACCCCCAACGATGTACAATATTTACCCACAAACATTGCACAATAATTAAACCCCAACATTGCACACAATTAATGGTAAACAGGACAAATAGAGAGAGTGAATCTCCCTAAGGCCCCTTTCACACTTATATGACTTATCCTACGATTGGGACTGCAAAGTCGCATGACAAGTCGTTCCCCATGTTTTCCAATGACAACCATTCATATTAGTACAACTTCAAGTCGTGCCAACTTCAAAGTAGTTCCTGTACTACTTTGGTCCGACTTTAATCCTACTTCAGCCCATTGAATATCACTGAAGTCAGATCAAAGTCAGATCGCCGTCTTAACTGATCCAACTTTGGCATGCGACTTGTGCTCTGATGATCTTGATGGGGAATTCCACGCCAAATTAAAAACGGCATGGGTTCCCCCTCCAACAGCATACCAGGCCCTTCAGTCTGGTATGGATTTTAATCAGAACGCCCAAACCCAAAAAACTGCGTGGGGGTCCCCCCAAAATCCATACCAGACCCTTATCCGAGCACACAGCGCGGCAGGTCAGGAAAGGGGGTGGGGACAAGCGAGCACCCCCCCGAACCGTACCAGGCCGCATGCCCTCAACATGGGGGGTGGGTGAGGTCAAGGGCCTCTTCCCGACATCCCTTGCCGTTGGTTGTCGGGGTCTGTGGGCAGGGGGCTTATTGGAATCTGGATGCCCTCTTTAACAAGGGGGCACCCAGATCCCGGCCCACCACCCTATG
This sequence comes from Lithobates sylvaticus, assembly GCA_028564925.1. Lineage (NCBI taxonomy): Eukaryota > Metazoa > Chordata > Amphibia > Anura > Ranidae > Lithobates > Lithobates sylvaticus. The sequence continues at coordinate 359,863,350 of CM053026.1, read as the reverse complement.
TGAATCAGTATCGGGTACATTACATTTTACCCCTACTCATTCACCTAAAAAAAAAGTGTCAAAAATAAAACACAGTACACAGGTTTTTAAAGTCATTTATTAAGGCAGCTCCAGCATCTCTTCCGATCTCTTCTCCCCTCTCCGACTCTTCTGCCATCTCCGCTGACGTCTTCTGCCTCTGCCGGTTCTTCTCCTATCTCCGGGTCTTCTCCGCTGATGTTTTCTACCCCTCTCTGGTTCTTCTCCCTCTGTCTGCTGTCTTCTGCCTCTGCTGTGTCTTCTCTGCTATCTTCTCTCTCTTTTTTTCGGGTCTTCTCCACTGTCTCTTTCCTCTGTTCTTCTTCCAATGTTGACTCAACGCTCTCTCCCGCTCTAATGCTGGGTGCGCTGTGTGCCACTACTTATATTGACATGGGGCGGGGCCACCAGATGATGTCACCAGATTCCCAGCCCCCTTATGAAGTCACCACCCGAGGCATGATCAGTAAAACATCAATATCAAAATAAAAATAAATACCTTTAGATACACATTTTACATATAGAAATTTTGTTTGGATGTGTAATTTTGTGTTGCATAACATGTGGATTTAACTGTTGAAAGCCTCTATGTGTCAAAAGTCAGTATAGTATCTTATAAAGCAATGTTTATCACTATTTCCAATGTCTCCTGTTTTTGCTTTCTTAAATAGACATATCACTAAAACTCACAGTTTTTGTCAGACCAATTATATCAGTAATTTCCTGAATTATGACCTGTGAGATAATTTTGTGAAATAAAATTGGAATTATAGTTTTTAAAATTATTAATATGAGATGTGGTAGGTATTATTAGGCATGGGTTCAGTTCACTGGAGGTTCATTCAAAGGCTACTTTGCATGCAATTGTTGAAAAAAGGTAATGGGTAGCTTGGCACTGCAACTTGGAGACATAAGGAATATTAAAAAGTTTCACCATCTTCTCATGTGGCCTAAAGTGCAACATTAAAAATGCATAAATATTTTAAATACCATATTTAAAGGATGCCTTAAAGATGCATGTGAAGTTAGGGTACAATGTAACCCTTTAAAAGTAACATTTAATAAAAAACAGTGTGCGGTTCCCAGGAGCAGGATTAGGTGGGTGCTTGGGTGTGCTATAGCACCCCCAACATTTCCTACAGCACCCCCAAAGCACACCCATAAATGCACCTGCCTGGACCATACATATTGCTTTGCAAAACTGCATAAATCCACCCTGGATCGATACAAACTTAAAAAGCAACGTGACTAGGCAGGGACTGTGCAGAGAGCCGCGGGTCTTGATTGTCTTCTTCTAGTTTTGGCTGCACATCCTTTCAGTCAGTGGCGGCCCGTCCATAGGGGGCGCACGGGCGCCGCCCCCCAAGCTGTATTTTTTTTTTTTTAAAGTGCCCTTTAAGAGTGTCCGGGCGCCGGACAAACGGCGGTCTATGGGAAGCTTCCCAGCTTCCAATCAGCTGATTGCAAGCAGGGAAGCTGATTTGCCCTTGTTTAGGGCGTGTGTAGGGTGCAAATGATGAGCCCGCAAACGCTACCACTCTACACTGATTTGTTTCTGTCCTCCCTTCCTGTATTTTATTTGGCGGGGCTTTTTTCGGCACAGCCGAGTCAGTTCTGGTTTCCCGGCTCACTGCAGTGTGAAGGGGACACTAATCACCGGACTGAGACTGTCAGCACAGCTCCATAGCGGCAGAAGTAAGCCCCTATGCAGCGAACTTGGAGTTGGAGCAGCTTGTCCTCTCAGTAGCAACAAGCAAATGGAGGGAAGTAAATCTTTCACTCACTCACATGATAACAGAGCTCTCTGCACATTAGGCTCAGCCTTATTTATTGCTGGAGAAACATCAATCTTCCCCTGTGACAGGTTGCCCATCTGAGTGCTGCTATCTTCAGTTATCTCACTGTTTGTTGAACTTGTCTCCAGTTACAGTTATACTGTCCCAGCAGTAAATAAGTCTGAGCCTGAGTGTGCAGTGAATGTTCTATTATCAGGTGAGGAGGTTAACCCTTTACTTCCCTGCATTTGTTTTGTTGGGTTCTCTTATTACCTACTGGAGGTAGGGTATGAGCCCAGATTCAGACTACTGCAATCTAAGACATGGCAAGTGATTCGCACCTGCGCACCTGCGGTGCGAATCACATGCGATGTCTTTGACAACTCGCATTAGATTTGCAGGAAAAAAGTACAGGGACTTTTTTTGCCCCCACACTGAAATCGGATCGCATGGGTGTCCTCCAGGGTTGCCAACCGCCAGTAAATTTACTGACAGTTTGTAAAAATCTGTGATTTTTTTTACAACTGCCAGTAAATATCAGGGGCTGATAATTTCATGCTGTGTTGACTGTAGTGATACAAGATGTCGTGGGTAGATGGTATGTAGTTATTAATAAGTATTGTCCCGCAGCAAACCCAATTCTTCCAGAGAGAGATTTTATTGGCTTCCAAAACAGAGCAGTCTTGCAATAGATGATAAAAATCCAACAGAATACATATGACAAGGAATATTTTCCCTAGACCTGTGCCTTCATAATCACAAACCCTCCTGAGATAGTTTTAGACTGAACGCAAAGGTTATATTCAGCTGCAGTCATAGACTGCCCTAATTTGCATTCTTGCATATCAACATCAAGTCCCCTTTGATGTGTGACTACTGATTAGATTAAGAGATGCCACCTGAACACCCTTTTGAGGTGTAGAACAGATTTGTATGGAATCCCCAATCTATATTCTTGCATATTAACATTAACATAGTGACTCTGGGCTATCTGTCCCCTTTGATATGTGGAGTAATTCTTGTTTGGCCACTTCCCTTTTGATCAACAAGCCCCCTTTGATATGTGTAATTAGGTTAACAGATAACATTGTCAACTGAAATCTGGCCTGGTCAATCTTATACTGTGTGTGTAATACATATTGGAAGGCCGGGTACCGGCCTGAAGTTATGGGAGGAGCCCGGAGGGTATTTAAGCAGCCCAAAGGCCGCCGGTCTTTGTCGGTTTCCTGTGCGAGACACCCACCCACCCTCCCCTTTTAAAAGCTTCTTCCAAGTATTCTTACCCCAGACTGAATACTCATTTCACATTATTCCATAACTACTTTTTATCATTCCTTATCTAGGGTATGCCCCCTTATTTGGTGTACCATACGGTAGACCAAGGCACGCTTTCGGGTCTATTTCATGTTGGTAAGTTTGTGTTGTTCCTATATGTCATCGTTACTCATATCGTCCGTAGGGCTCTAGACCATAAATATACAATACATATATATAATATAGTACATACACATATATTGTATATGTACTGTATGTGTACATATATATAACAATAATATAAAATCCCACATAAATCTTCCAACACATTACAACATTGACTTTTTAAATGGCTTTAAATGGCTGTGTAAATCAAGCAAATTACTTTGTTATCGGAATTGTCAGTGTTTCCATATCCTGTTTATACTGTTCAAATATTCACTGTGTTAGTTTTCAATAGGAGTTCTGTAATTTCTCAGGTTGTCAGTAAAAAAAATGTGCTCCGCCAGTAAATTTTCCATGTTTTTTCAGTAAAAAATGCTGCGGCAGGTTGGCAACCCTGATGTCCTCATCTATGCGATCCAATTCCTGTGCAAGTTCACAGTTCGCACTGCGATCTGTGAACCGATCTAGGGGTTTCATTAACATTGTAATGACACCCACAGCGGTTCGCAGAGGTCAGTGTGAACTGCCCGTGGGAGAGATGCGATGCGGGAACCGACGCTGGAATCGCACTGGTTCCCGCATCGCATCAATGTGAACCTAGGCTTAAGGAGAAGGATCATCTCATAAAACCAGGGCTGGTGCTCCATGCTTCTAGATTAGAAGCATCTACTATTTTGGAATTTGGAATTTAGAATTCAACTGTTTGTTGAACCGGGTGTATTACAAGGATGAGGATGATGATGATGCCAGTGTATTATAGAATGATGAGGATAACGATGTTGGGTGTATTATACAATGATGAGGATAGCGATGGGTGTATTATACAATGATGAGGATAACGATGGGTGTATACAATAATGATGATGATGGGTGTATTATACTATGATGAGGACGATGGTGATGGTTGTGTTATACAATGAGGATGATGATGATGACGAGTGTATTATACAATAATGAGGATGATGATGACGGGTGTATTATACAATTAGGATGATGATGATGACGAGTGTATTATACAATAATGAGGATGATGATGACGGGTGTATTATACAATGAGGATGATGATGGGTGTATTATACAATAATGAGGATGATGACGGGTGTATTATACAATGAGGGTGATGATGACGGGTGTATTATACAATGAGGGTGATGATGACGGATGTATTATACAATGAGGATGATGATGACGGGTGTATTATACAATGAGGATGATAACGGGTGTATTATACAATGATGAGGATAGCGATGACGGGTGTATTATACAATGATGAGGATGGATGTTTTATACAAGGATGATGATGAGGGCTGTATTATACAATGATGAGGATAGCGATGACGGGTGTATTATACAATGATGAGTATGGGTGTAATAGACAAGGATGAGGATGATGATGGCTGTATTATACAATAATGAGGATAGCTATGACGGGTGTATTATACAATGATGAGGATGATGATGATAGGTGTATTATACAATGATGAGGATGACGATGAAGGGTTTATTTTTATGGAGATTAGGATAGTGATGACGGGTGTATAATATGGGTTTAATGATGATGGGTGTATTATACAATGATGAGGAGTATTATGATGATGATGACAGATGTATAATATGGGGATAAGGATAGTGATGATGGGTGAATTATACATTGGAGCGCTGAGCTATGGAGGGGCAGGGAGCAGCTCAGACTGCCATCAGTCCAGGCACCTGGTGGATCCAGACTTCCGAAGTCGGGATGATGCGGTGCCTGGACAGAACTTGGTGACATCAGCAGAGAGCGGACTTTAGACCGTTCTCTGCTGAAAACAAGTCACAGGAGTACAAAACTAATTGCACTCCTGTGACCCTTAGGAGAAGTCCAGCCAAACAAGCCCAGGCTGGACTTCTCCTTTAAGGGCAGGTGTGCCAAGAGGGAGCCTTCCCCTCCTTAAAGGGACGGGATGCACGTGACACCCAGCGAGAGCACAATGGCAGCGAAGGCATCCAGTCTATATGTGCTCTTATTTAGAAGACTCTTAAAATTATAGAGTAATGCCGCGTACACACGATCGGAAATTCCACCAGCAAAAGAGCGATGTGAGATTTTGGTCGGAAAATGAGACTGTGTGTATGCTCCATCAGACTTTTGCTCAGCGAACTCCTAAACTCTGCATTCTGTATACAGTGTACTCCTGAACCCTGAATTCTGTACGCAGCACACTCCTGAACTCTGCATTCTCTATGCAGTGCAATCTGAACCCTGCATTCAATATGCAGTGCACTCCTGAACCCTGCATTATGTATGCAGCGCACTCCTGAACAGAGTATTCTGTATGCAGCACACTTCTGAACCCTGCATTCTGTATGTAGTGTACTCTTGAACTCTGCGCTTTGTGCATAACACACTCCTTAACACTGCACTCTGTACATAGCACACCTCTAAACCCTGCACTCTGCACTTAGCACACCCCTGAACTCTGCACCCTGAACATAGCTCACTCTTGAACCCTGCATTCTGTATGTAGCACGCTCCTGAACCTTGCACTCTGTACGTAGCTCACTTCTGAACTCTGCACTTTGTATGTAGCATCTCCTCAATCCTTCACTTCTGAACCCTGCACCCTATATGTAATTCACTCTTGGTATTTTCCAATGCCCCTTTAAAACTCTGCCTCTGTTAGTGCAATTTGGCCAGACACACCATTTGATGCAGCATGCTCTCCCCTTTGGAGGTAAAGGGGTAGTTTGTATTGTGGAGGGGGCGTGGTTGAGTTTGTGCACCTATTCTTTGAGAAAAAAGCCATGACCACCAGTATATAGAAGAAACTGGTCCGGCGGACTAAGTTTTAAGTCAATCCCGCGGTCTGTATGCTAATCCGCTGGACTTTTGGAAATGAACGGACTTGTCGATCATCGGAAAGTCCGTTCATTTAGAACGTGACTTCAGGTAGACGGGGCTAGCGAAGGCAGTGAATGCTGCCGCGCTAGCCCCATCACCTGGTATGGATTTAAAGGGAAATCCCTACGCCGAAAAAACGGCGTGGGGGTGCCCCCCCAAATCCATCTCAGACCCTTATCCGAGCACGCAGCCCGGCCGGCCAGGAAAGGGGTGGGGATGAGCGAGCGCTCCCCCCCCCTCCTGAGCCGTACCAGGCCGCGTGCCCTCAACATGGGGCCCCCCCACCCCAAAGCACCTTGTCCCCATGTTGATGAGGACAAGGGCCTCTTCCCGACAACCCTGGGCTTTGGTTGTCGGGGTTTGCGGGCGGGGGGCTTATCGGAATCCGGGAGCCCCCTTTAATAACTGCTCCGGGGGTCTTCTTCCGTCTTGGGGGGGGGGCCCCCAGATCCCGGCCCCCACCCTATGTGAATGAGTATGGGGTACGATGTACACCTACCCATTCACCTAAGGTGTAAAAGTGTCAATAAAAAAACACACAATTTTTTTAAACCCCCCCCCCCCAAGACGGAAAAGACCCCCGGAGCAGTGCAATAAAATATTTTTAAAAATTGTGTGTTTTTTTTATTGACACTTTTACACCTTAGGTGAATGGGTAGGGGTACATCGTACCCCATACTCATTCACATAGGGTGAGATTGATCTCACCGGAAAGACCGAGCGTGTGTACGGGGCATTACTGTTTGGCTTTGGGACAGGAAGTGAAGGGAAATCTGGAAGGGAAACATACGGCGAAAAAAAATCTGACAGGGTTTATAACCCTCTCTTGCTCTATTCAAAATGAAAAAAAGCTTTGCCTATAGTTCTACTTTATCTACTATGTCACGATGAGGGTTAAGTATTGAACCATGCCCTGGTTAATTACTGTGCTGTGCTGGTGGTTAATTACTATGCCGTGCTAAGGGTTAAGTGTTGAACCATGCCCTGGTTAATTACTGTGCTTGGGGTTAATTACTGTGTCCTACTGTGGGTTAATTATCGCAGTGTGATTAATTAATTTATTATTTTGCTGTCAACCAGCACAGCACTCCCGAAAAGTAGTATGGAGCCACCCCTGGTGGTTCCTCATAAATTTCCTACCAGACCCTCATCAAAGCATACAGTTTGGGTGGCCAGGAAAGGGAAGGCATGTCCCCCTCTTCCTGAACTGCACCAGGCCACATGTCTGTCAACATTGGGAGGGTACCTTGCAAGGGGGTGGCAATGTCTCCCTCATTTTGTAAGGCACCTTATACCAACCTTGCCCTGACTGCTTTGTTTACACTACTACAGGAGCTAGCAATATGTAATTGAGCATAATGGGTCAACATCTTTGGGCAGCGGGTCATTGTGTTTGGTGCTGGATTTACATCAATGGACAATGTGATTTATGATGATTTACATTAGTATACCTAGGAACTTTGCAGCTCTGACTCGAAGACTGGTCTTTGTAGCCTGGTCTCTTGACTCCCAGAAGTTTTGTCTGGCTCTGCCCACCTATTTCTACCACTGAAGAAGTGATGCTCCCAGGAACTGCTGAAGCCAGTAAACAAACAATGAAGGAAGTTGTGGAATGAATCCATTCTGACCCGAGGTCACTTACTGTCAAGGGAAGTCTGGTGGGAGTAACAAAAAGGGACTTGTGCCCTAAGTTATATTGCTTATACTTCATGACTGTATGATGTAACTATGTTTGCTATACTGGCTTTATGCACTACTTGTGGCAGCACTACTTTGACAGTGCTTTGTGGCTTCTCTGTACATGTATGTTTGATTGATTGTGTAGCATCTCACTGAATGACATGTGCTACTAATGCCCCGTACACACGATCGGACTTTCAAGCGAACGGACTTGGCCACACACGATCACTCCAAAAGTCCGCCGGATTCGAACGTGGTGATGTTGAATAAGGAAGTTCATAGCCAGTAGCCAATAGCTGCCCTAGCGTCGGTTTTAGTCCGTCCGACTAGCACACAGACGACCCGACTTTTCAACCAGACTCGAGTCCGGCGGACAATTTTGAAGCCAGTCTTATTTCTAGGTCCGCTGGAATTTTGGGAAGGAAAAATCCGCTGGAGCCCACACACGATCGAATTGTCTGCTGGACTCTGGTCTGCCGGAAAGTCTGATCGTGTGTACGCAGCATTAAAGTGACTGCAAATTAAAGTAATTGTAAAGGTTTGCTTTTTTTCATTTTTTTTTAAAACATGTAATACCTGCTTTGTGCAATGGTTTTGCACAGAGCAGACCCAATCCTCCTCTTCTTGGGTCCCCCACCGGTGCTTCTGGCTCCTCCCCCCTACCAAGTGCCCCTTAGCCACTGGGAGGGTGTGAGGACTGGAAACGGGTCAACTCCCTCCAATCCAATGGAACACTTTCCTAAGGTAAACTTGCATTGTTATAGAACAATCAAGCAGATGCGTCAGCTATATGTGGGAGATATATTCGCAATCCCCCCAGATCAAATGGGACTAAAGTGATGTCCTCGCTACCACAGTGGGGCCCAGAATAATGGTGACTAGTCACAATTTCAGTAGTGTTCAGTGTTCAGATGACTGCAGTAGGGGGTATTAGCAATTCCTTCAAGTTTCAGACATATCCAGTGGTTAACTGCTTAGTTATATGTAGCAGTAATAGTTGTATCTCAATTAGAGGCTGTTGAGATAAGGTGTCTGCATGCAGTGTCTCTAGTTGGTGATAAAGTAAGATATAGCATATGTGAGCATCCGTTTCACTCAACAAACCTGGATTAAAGATTTCTTCTGCTGGAACAGGTCAGTCTCTCTAAGTCCTATGGGTGCACCTGAAGGGCTCAGTGCATGCATGGTAGGTGGTCAGTGTAGAACTTGTGGGTCAGGTGTTCAGTGGCAAGCAAATATTTGGCTCTTGCGGGCAACTGTTAATGATGCAGCACTTCCTGAGGTATGTCTTGGTCTGGCTAGGCTGCTCTAATAGAACGCCCTAAGGGCAAGGGATGAGGGCACCCTCGCTCTGTGTGAAATTCCTGAGGCAAGAGAGCAGGCCCACCAATTGCAGTCAAATATATATGGGTTGATTTACTAAAGGCAAAAAACTGGGAACTTTGCAAGTGCATTTGCTCCAGAGCTTAGTAGATGAGCAGAAGATCTGCTGACTTCCATCATCCAATCACGTGCAAGTAAATATTCAGTTTTTTTTTTCCTTGCACATGATTGGGTACTCTTTACAAAGTAACCTCATTTACTAAGCTCTGGAGCAACTGCACCTGCAGAGTTTGCAAAGTGCACAGTTTTTTGTGAGTCTATTTGTCTAAACCCCTTAGTCTTTACCATTGCCCCCTTCTGTGTTTTAGCGTTGTGGGAAGTGTAGTTCGAGAGGGGTATGCCAACCCCTAGTCTGACACTACCAGGACTACATGTCCCAAGATTCTCTGCTTACTCCAGTATACAGTATAGTACAGTATAGTCACACTCTCTGTTGACAGGAAGTGAGGTCAATTTCAGAATTCTGACACTAGTGGGAAGATATCATATTAATTCCCCTGGGATCATGTTTGGGTCATAATCACTTAGCAGCCACCTGGCTACACTGAATAATTCTGAATTTGTAAACTTACATTGTAAAGATCCCCACACATTTACTTTAAATGTGTGAACAGGTTTTTTGGATTGTGGAAAAACCAACTTAGATTTAGCATTAGGGTTGAGCGAACCCGAACTGTAAAGTTCGGGTCCGTACCCGAACTATTGACTGTATGTTCGGGTTCAGGTCCGGTGTTCGGCGATGTATTGGCGCCTTTTACAAGCTGCAGGGCAGCCAATCCACGTTAGTTTCACTAGTGTGCCCTTAGAAGCCATCACAGCCATGCCTACTAATGGCATGGCTGTGATTGGGCAGTGAAGCATGTGACCCAGCCTCTATAAAAGGTACACACACACAGCACAGAGCGTCACTCTGCTATAGACAGGTTCCTGTGCTGCTAAGAGAGGATTTAATTAGGAGTTAGTCTGATAAAGTCAGTCAGTCCACATTTCTTAAATTTTCTTCAAATTAGTTATATCAGTGAGCGATCTACATAGCTAGAGTAGACTAGAGAGTGTCTTTATTAAAGAAAAGAGAGGCAGAGAGAATTATTCAAGAGATTCCTAAATCAATTGTACCCTGGCTGGTCTTTTAACAGTGCCATGAGGCCAGTGCCAGACAAAATATAAGTTTCACCTGCAAGCTCAGTGCAGCATCACTGCACTGCATATTTTAGTAAGAGATACACCATACTCTGTGTGTATTCGGCTATTGGAAAAACATTGAAAAAAAAAAAAAAATTTGCTGTGATTTGGGGATTTTTTTTTTTCCCAATAGCATTTTCTGCAGTTTAGCAGTTTTTGAGATACACGCTTTACATACTGTGGGTGTATTCTGCTATTGGAAAAACATTGCAAAAAAAATTAAATTTTGCTGTGATTTGGGGATTTTTTTTTTTCCGATAGCATTTTCTGCAGTTTAGCAGTTTTTGAGATACACGCTTTACATACTGTGGGTGTATTCTGCTATTGGAAAAACATTGCAAAAAAATTAAATTTTGCTGTGATTTGTTTTTTTTTTTTTTTTTCCAATATAATTTTCTGCATGTTCATACACGCTTTAGACACTGTACGTGTATTCTGCTATTGACAAAAAATAAAATATTTCAGTGCTTTGTGCATGAGTGTGACATACAATCGATCGATATTTCTTCTATTGTGCTATCCCAAAAAAAAAAATTGTAGTGACATTTTTTTTCCCAATAGCATTTTCTGCAGTTTAGCAGTTTTTGAGATACACGCTTTACATACCGTGGGTGTATTCTGCTATTGAAAAAACACCCATTTAGGGCGAGATCATAAATTTTGAAAACATGAGGAGATCATCAAAAAGGGGACGTGGCCCCGGTCGTGGTGCTGCTGGTGGCGCTCCTGTTGCAGGGAGAGGACGTGGTCGATCTGTGCCAGCTACACACACTAGTGAAACACCTTCCTCAGGTGCGAGTAGGCGACAGAGCCTGCAGCGGTATTTCGGCGCGCCTAATGAGGCTGTACGAATGTTGAGGCCAGGACAAGTACAGGCGATAGTAGATTGGGTTGCTGACAGTGCCTCCTTCACATTGTCTCCCACCCAGTCTCCTGATGAAAGTTCAGAGTTGGCACCTGCAGCCGATGTCCATCAGTCTTTCACCTCACCCCCTTGCAAATCAGCCAATCAGTCTGAGCCCCAAATCATGCAGCAGTCTCTTCTGCTTTTTGATGACTCTGTTAGCAGGGTTTCCCAGGGCCATCCACCTAGCCCTGCCCCAGAAGTGGAAGAGATTGTGTGCACCGATGCCCAACCACTTATGTTTCATGATGAATACATGGGAGGACCATCGCAGCACGTCTCGGATGATGACGAAACACAGGTGCCAACTGCTGCTGCTTTCGCCATTGTGCAGACCGACAAGGAGGGCAGGGGTGAAGACTGGGTGGAAGATGATGTGGAGGACGATGAGGTCCTGGACCCCACATGGAATCAACGTCATGCAGGTGACCAGTGTAGTTCGGAGTAAGAGGCGGTGGTCGCACAGAGCCACCAGCATAGCAGAAGAGGGAGCAGGGTGCAAAAGCGGAGCGTCCGTCCCCTAGACAGTACGTCTGCTACTGTCCAACGCAGCAAGGGACCGAGCACACCAAAGGCAGGTCCAAGGAGTTCCCTAGCGTGGCAGTTCTTCAGACAATGTGCTGATGACAAGACACGAGTGGTTTGCACGCTGTGCAATCAGAGCCTGAAGCGAGGCATAAACGTTCTCAACCTGAGAACAACATGCATGACCAGGCATCTAAGTGCAAAGCATGAGATGCAGTGGAGTAGACACCTCAAAAACCAAGAAAGGTCTCTGGCTCCTCCTGCTTCCTCTTCTGCTGCAGTCTCGGCCTCTTCATCCACCTCTGTAGTGACAGTGACACCTGCCAACCCGCAAACAGAGGATCTGCCAGCAACACTACAAGCTGGGTCACCAACCATCTCCACAATGTCCCATGGAAGCGTTCAGCTATCTATTACCCAAACACTGGAGCGGAAGAGGAAGTACCCCCCTAGCCACCCGCGATCCCTGGCCCTGAATGCCAGCATTTCAAAATTCCTCGCCTTTGAAATGCTGTCATTCCGTCTGGTGGAGACGCAGAGTTTTAAAAGGCTGATGTCATTGGCTGTCCCACTGTACGTCGTGCCCAGCCGCCACTACTTTTCCAGACGAGCTATCTCTTCCCTGCACAACCAAGTGGGGGACAAAATCAGGTGTGCACTGCGCAATGCCATATGTGGCAAGGTCCACCTAACTACGGATGCGTGGACCAGTAAGCACGGTCAGGGACGTTATATCTCTCTAACAGCACACTGGGTAAATGTAGTGGCGGCTGGGCCTGAGGCGGATAGCAGTTTGGCGCATGTCCTTCCACCACCGAGGATTGCAGGGCACTTCAGTTTGCCTCCTGTTGCTAACTCCTCCTACTCTGCCTCCTCATCCTCTACCGCCTCCTCATCCAGTCAGCGTAACACCTTCACCACCAACTTCAGCACAGCCAGGGCTAAACGACAGCAGGCAGTTTTAAAACTTTCCTGTTTTGGGAAAAACCCCACACCGCGCAGGAGTTGTGGAGGGACATGGAACAACAGACCGATGAGTGGTTGGTGGCAGTGAGCCTCAAGCCCGGCCTGGTGGTGTGCGATAATGGGCGAAATCTCGTAGCAGCTCTGGGCCTAGGCGGTTTGACGCACATCCCTTGCCTGGCGCATGTGCTGAACTTGGTGGTCCAGAGGTTCCTTAAGAATTACCCCGATATGCCAGAGCTGCTGCAGAAAGTGCGGGCCGTCTGTGCGCACTTTCGGCGTTCTCACCCTGCTGCTGCTCGCCTGTCAGCGCTACAGCGTAACTTCGGCCTTCCTGCTCACCGTCTCATATGTGACGTGCCCACAAGGTGGAACTCCACCTTGCACATGCTTGCCAGACTGTGCGAGCAGCAGCAGGCGATAGTGGAGTTTCAGCTGCAGCACGCACGCGCGAGTCGCTCTGCGGAACAGCACCACTTCACCGCCAATAACTGGGCCTCCATGCGAGACCTGTGTGCCTTGTTGTGCTGTTTCGAGTACTCCACCAACATGGCCAGTGCCGATGACGCCGTTCTCAGCGTTACTATCCCAGTTCTATGCCTCCTTGAAAAAACGCTTCAGGTGATGATGGAAGAGGATGTGGCACAGGAGGAGGAGGAGGTGGAGGAGGAGGAAGAGGGTTAATTTCCAAGGCTTTCAGGGCAGTCATTTACAAGTGGCTACGAGGGTGGGTTCCTGCACCAACAAGCGCCAGGTACACAATTGTCTGGCAGCAAGGGCATAGTTCTGGAGGATGACGAGGTGGAGGATGAGGAACCATGTTCACAGCAGGGTGGCACCCAGACCAGCTCATGTCTATCACTGGTGCGTGGCTGGGGGGATACAGAGGACACAGACGATACACCTCCCACAGAAGACAGCTTTTCGTTGCCTCTGGGCAGCCTGGTACACATGAGCGATTACATGCTGTAGTGTCTCTGCAACGACCGCCGAGTTTCCCACATTTTAACTGGTGCTGATTATTGGGTGGCCACCCTGCTGGATCCCCGTTACAAGGACAACGTGCCGTCCTTAATTACCTCACTGGAGCGTGATCGTAAGATGCGCGAGTACAAGCGCACGCTGGTAGACGCACTGCTGGTGGCATTCCCACTTGGTAGCGGGGGTACGGTGGAAGCACAAGGCGAAGGCAGAGGAGGAGGAAGAGGTCGCCAACGCAGCCGGGGCACCGCCAGCACCTCGGAAGGCAGGGTTAGCATGGCCGAAATGTGGAAAAGCTTTGTCAGCACGCCACAACAACCAGCACCACCAGCTGAGATGGAACGTCTTAGCAGGAGGCAGCATTTCACCAACATGGTGGAGCAGTATGTGTGCACACGCCTACACGTACTGAATGACGGGTCTGCCCCCTTCAACTTCTGGGTCTCCAAATTGGGCACATGGCCTGAGCTTGCCCTTTACGCCTTGGAGGTGCTGGCCTGCCCTGCAGCCAGTGTATTATCTGAACGTGTATTTAGGGGCGTTATCACAGACAAGCGCAGCCGCCTGTCCAGAGCCAATGTGGACAAGCTCACGTTCATTAAAATGAACCAGGCATGGATCCCACAGGACTTGCCCGTACCTTGTGCAGAATAGACACGTATACCGGTGTTCTGACAAAAACTGTCTGGCCATTGGATAGTGTCCGGCCACTTAATGCGCTGGCGCAGTGCATGCGCAGTACGGAGGACAAGGAGATTCCCAAAATCTCCAAAGATGAACGTCGCCTGCGCAGTGAGTGCAGGTTCAAGCCCGACCATCCAAGTGGACATACGGTAGCACATAGTAACAGGGCCCCTCACTGGCTCGCTTGGCTAGGCTTTAACCTCGGATGATGTGGCTTGAACCTGGAGTCACCGCGCATCGTCTTCGGAGAGTTTCAAAATCCCTTTGTCCTACGTACTGAGCAAGCGCAGTACAGGGCGGACACTATGCGACGGGGAACAGAATTCGACACATCATTCACCACTAGCCTTACCCAGCCATTGTTGTATTTTTGAACCAGTGTTGGCTACCTCGTCCTCCTCCACCGCCACTTCCACCTACTCCGCCACATCCACCGCCACCTCAACCTCCTACTCCACATGGACCTCGTCCTCCTAGGTCAAGATTATAATTTTTTCATTTTTTTAATTTCCAAGTATTTTATTTTCCCACTATCTTATCCATGACTATTGTATAAAAGATGTCCCTACCCATTACTAAACAGCTTAGCCCGTCCCTCCAGCCTACCCTTACCACTTAATTCTAAAATAACTGAGACCACACCAAGCTGGAGTAACATTGGCCGAAGCAGCCATCTTTTATTAATACTATAAACAAACTTAAATAACTGTATAAAATTACCCATTATAAACACCCACTCAGTTAGATAACTCCCGTTGGCCTTTTGCAGGAAGAAAACCCCACCCAATCTTGCCACCACTCCACTCTGGCACTGCGGTACCATAAAAACTGGAAAACCGGCCTCAGGCTGACATTCTGGCCCAGAGACAACAAAGAACATTTTTACCGCAATGCCCCCGTTAATGAATTCCAGCTCAAAACGTAATCTGGAATACCACCAAAAAGGGACCCCTCCCACCAATGGGTCCCGAACTCTTCAACATCCGGGGTTTCTTCCTTCATCCGCAAAGGCCAACCCCCGCCTCTGCTACGACATCCAAAGCCCTGTAAAATAAATCACACCAGTTTAAACGGCATCCCCCCCCCCCCAGACTTTACTTACCCATTTTCTTAGGGAGGGAGGGTGGGAAGCTCGTTCCCCCTGGCCACACTGAGCTGGGGAGGGACAACCACTCCCCCAAAATTTACCACTCGCTCCTCCCCTGCCTGCTGGCCCAATCCACCTGCAAACAACCACCTGATGCCCCACAGGGTTCTACTTTTAACCCTGTCATGCCAGCCCTCCGTCCACTTGCATTTCTTTTCTTTTCCTGCGGGCTTCTCTTGACTATTGTATAAAAGATGTCCCTACCCATTACTAAACAGCTTAGCCCGTCCCTCCAGCCTACCCTTACCACTTAATTCTAAAATAACTGAGACCACACCAAGCTGGAGTAACATTGGCCGAAGCAGCCATCTTTTATTAATACTATAAACAAACTTAAATAACTGTATAAAATTACCCATTATAAACACCCACTCAGTTAGATAACTCCCGTTGGCCTTTTGCAGGAAGAAAACCCCACCCAATCTTGCCACCACTCCACTCTGGCACTGCGGTACCATAAAAACTGGAAAACCGGCCTCAGGCTGACATTCTGGCCCAGAGACAACAAAGAACATTTTTACCGCAATGCCCCCGTTAATGAATTCCAGCTCAAAACGTAATCTGGAATACCACCAAAAAGGGACCCCTCCCACCAATGGGTCCCGAACTCTTCAACATCCGGGGTTTCTTCCTTCATCCGCAAAGGCCAACCCCCGCCACAGCACACACCAGGGAAAGACCTTACCCTTGTGTGCCCTGCCAAACCCTCAACGCTCTCTGGATACCATCTTGTAAGCCCAAAGACCACAGATCGATGCCAACATCATTGAGATGAACACCATCACTGCGTAGGTACCGCCAGGTGTCCACTTCCAGCTCCAGGTGCCTAATAGCCAATCCCCCATTCCTGACCACAAATCTGCTAATCTCCCTGTTGACCTTTTTTCTGGCCCTGTTAATTTTTTCCACCGACCTGGCAAACCTCCAGGTGGTGCGTCCTACCATATCAGACCAGACTATAAGCATTTTTGGAAACTCCATGCGCAGCCGCCAAAAGTCGAATTTGATGTCCTGCACCAAGTCCCACATTGACCTGCTGCCCAAGTCGTTACCGCCCACATGTAACACTAGTACGTCGGGCGGTCTGTCCAGCCGCGCAAATCTGTGCACTTCCGGGGCGGCCCTACCCCAGAGCATTCCAGGCACCCCCATCCACTTAATAAGGGCCTCCCTTCTAGATATGCCCAATTGCCTCCCCTCCCGTCTGGCATCACCTCTCCTGGCCCCCCAACATACATAAGAGTGGCCTAAAATCCAGACCAGTCTTTGGCTCCGTCCTGAAAGAGAAGAAGAAAAACACCCCCATCACAGCAAACATCCCCAAACAACATGTAACAATGAACCACAAATCTCTGTTTTCTCTTAACAAAAACACTGATGACCTATACCAAGTGTGGGCGAACGTACGATTTGAACCTCCGAGATTCCCATCGCCCAATTCTTTTTACTGCTGATTCATCCAGTCCCCACCTAACCGCCTCAGTAGCCGCCCCTATACGGAATGAATGAGATGAAAACTTTTGATCCCCCAAACCCAACGCCTTTAAACATCTTTGAAAAACTGCATTAAACTGAAAACGTGACAATGCGGCCCCGTCTCGATGCACCAATAAAGAACCTTCCACCCCCGGGCGTATTTTCAAGAAAGCCCTTATCAATTTTATTGGGCACAAAGGGGATCCGGGAAGTGAAAAAACCTGTACCATCCTTCCTTTTCCCCGCTGATCTGTTTTTGACCTACCCACCCATATTGACAACTTATCCGGACCACAGCTAACTTCAGCCACCCCTAGTCCCCCATTTGATTTTTTAGACTGGCTGACCAGCTCACTGATCCTAAATGCCCCAAAAAATGCCAGTGCAAAAGCCGCTTTGAAGAGAGCCACCTCATAATCCGACGAACACACCACCTCCAACTGCGCAGATATCCTGCCTAGCAGCTCAAATGACACTGGACGCCTTGAATCCTTACTCACCTTCCCTCGCCTATAGCCCTTCAAAGCCTGTCTGACCCAGAAATCTTTTGTGGCGTCAGGTAGCCCCTGTAACTTGAAACCAAAAGCCAACCCAGCCAACTTTTTGTCTAAACTGGACACCGACACTCCTGCTTCTAAATTTCTGGAAACAAAATAAAGCACCAACAACCTCAGCTCCTGTTCTTCCCTCTCCTCTGTCACCTCCCGCACCATGTCACCCCATTCCTGCCACACCCTGTTGTATGCTGCCCATGTATTCTCGCTCACCGACCGTCTGATCCATCCGGATACTCGTCCGAGGCAATCCTCCATAGCCCCTCTGGACATGGGACCCCACATTGCTCCGCATCCGGCGCCAGCTCCCGAAACCTGTCCCACTGGAAGCGAGACAATGCGTCAGCAATCACATTCTCTACTCCCGGGAGATGCACCGCGTAAATGAATATGTTAAGCTGTAGGCATCTCAGAACCAGGTGTCGCAGCAACCTCACCACTGGCGGGGATGCTGCCGACACCTTGTTAATCACTTGTACCACCCCAAGGTTGTCCACGTGAAACCTGACCTTCAAGTCCCTAAAGGCTTCCCCCCAGAGATCGACCGCCAGTACCACCGGAAATAATTCCAGCAGCAGCATGTTCTTTACCAGCCCTGCAGCATGCCAGGACTCTGGCCATGGCCCCGCACTCCACTTACCTCGGAAAAATACTCCGTAACCTCCCGATCCCGCCGCGTCCGTGTACAACTCCAAATCGAAGTTGCTCACCGGCCCTGTCATCCACAGCGCCCTGCCGTTGAAATTAGCCAGGAACGTGTGCCACACCCTCAGATCCTCCCTATGTGCCCGCACCAAACGCACATAGTGCTTCGGAGATGTTACCCCCGCGGTACTTGCCGACAGCCGTCGGCAAAATGCCCTTCCCATCGGCAGTATGCGACACGCAAAGTTCAACTTACCCAACAGTGACTGTAGTGTTCTAAGTTGGACCTTGCGCAATCCCATGATCCCCCGAATCTCCGCCTGCAATGCCTTCAGCTTCTCCTCAGGCAGCCTACACTCCATTGCCGTAGAGTCTAGTATAATCCCCAGAAAACTCAGCACTGTAGTTGGGCCTTCCGTCTTTTCTGGTGCCAGGGGTATACCGAACTTGACGGCAACATGTTCCAAGGTGGCTAACAGTACCGCACATACCTCCGATGCCGCCGGTCCCACGCAAAGAAAGTCGTCCAGGTAATGTATGATCGAATTGAGGCCCGCGACATCCCGGACCACCCATTCCAGGAATGAACTAAACTGTTCGAACAAAGCACAGGATATAGAGCACCCCATGGGTAGGCAGCGATCTACGTAGTACTCCTCTTGCCACATACATCCTAGTAAATGAAAACTCTCCGGGTGGACCGGGAGCAAACGAAAAGCCGACTCGATGTCGGCTTTTGCCATCTGCGCCCCTTGCCCATATTTCCGCACCCAAAATACTGCAGCATCGAAAGATGTATACGATACCGCACACATATCAGGATCAATGGCATCATTTACCGAACCCCCCTTGGGGAACGATAAATGATGTATCAACCTAAATTTATTGGGCTCTTTTTTTGGTACTACCCCTAATGGTGACACTACTAAATCCGCAAGTGGCAAGTAAGAAAAGGGGCCACACATGCGGCCCAGCGCCACTTCCTTTTGCAGTTTCTCCGAAACTACTTCTGGGTGTTGTAAGGCCGACCGCAAATTCCGCGACGGCGGAGGAGTAATTGACATCCGAGCCGGTATCCTAAAACCTTCCCTAAACCCCAGGGCCAGCAAGCGCGCTGCCCCCCTATCTGGGTATCTATCGAGGAAAGGCGCCATCTTTTCCACCTTCACCGGCGTTCTCCCCCTTACTGCCAGACTCACCTGTTCGATTTTTTCCTTGTTTGGAGCAACGCGACGACGAATGCCCTCCTCCACAACCAGCGCATTCGTGCTTGTATTTACAAGACCCTCCGAACCTGCATGAGCCTTCATTAAATTGCCAACATACCCCTTTTTTCTTATTGGCCGATTGTCCGGGGTTGGTTGACCCACCGGCCCCCCCTGGAAAAAACTGATTTGCTGGTCTCACCGCCGTCATCAGTCGCATCCACAAGCTGATGTCCTTGTGGTCCCACCTCAGCGATGGCCGAATGGCCCTCCTCTGCCTAAACTGCTCATCGTACCGTAACCATGCTGTTCCCCCGTAGACTCTGTACGCTTCCCCCACGGCGTCTAAGTAGCAGAACAGCGCCGAGCAGTGTTCTGGGTTCCTTTCCCCTATGACGCTCGCCAGGATGGCGAACGCCTGTAACCAGTTCGAAAAGGTCCTTGGTATTAGCCTATACCTCCTCTTCTCCTCGTCCTCTTTTTTGTGATCCTCAGGTCTCACCCTATCAAGATTAAATTTTTCCAGCGGTAATAACGCGAAAATCTCCACGTACTCACCTTTCCAGATTTTCTCACGTACCTCTTGTTTAAGATGTGCTCCTAGCGGCCCCTCGAAGCACACATAAACCTCACATTTCGCTGCATCCGCTAGCCTGACCAAATCTTGTTTTTTGGAAGTATCCCCCCCTTTTTCCCCATTTTCCTTAAGTACCGTGTCCTTCACCACAACCGCCGCCTCTGGTGCGGGTACTGGCGGCTCCACAGGAGGTGTGGCAGTCACCCCTGCCGGCACCGCCCCTGTACTTGCTACCCCACTGCCCCCCGGAGGAACCCATGCTGCCGCCGGCGAGCATGTGCCCCCCCGGCCCGGTTCAAACTTGCTCACCAGCTCCTTCAACCCCTCTAAAAAACCCCGCAACCCTGAATCCGCCGTGGCGAGGTCCGAGACCGTCGCGGCCGGGGGGTTGGACGCGGTCGCGACCGACCGCTCCGCGGCGGGCTGCCTACCCCCGCTAGCCCCACCCCCCATCCCGCCTCCCCCCCTACTGCTAATCCCGCACATAAAGCAATTGTGGACTTACCGGGCTGCCTGGAAGGGGTCCCCCCAGCCGATCTTCCCGCCTCCATCACCGGATGATCTTCCTGGTCAGATGCCGACAGCTCGCCCTCCGACCGTTCGACCTCCATGGCTTCCTCACCCGCAGATGTACCATCGCTGGATGCGTCACTGCAGGCAGGTGATCCACGCTGTTCTCTGCGTTTTCTCAACGCGCCCGATCCGCCTTTTGATTTTTTGCTGTTTTTTCCGTGGGGAGCTTCCGTGCGCCGTCCTGTGCCACACGGTTCCTCCCTTGTCCCTCCATCATTCAGGTGCAGGCCGCTGGCTGCTGTGTTGGAAAGCCCAGCGGCCTGTGCCGACCGTCTCCCGCGTGGGAGCCCCGCCCCCGCTGCATGCAAGCCAGGGACAGGGCCAGATCTCCTGCCACTTCTTCTTGCTGTGTGCCCGGCGGACGCTCCCGGGTCATCGGAGCTGCCGCCTGCCGCTCCTCTGCCCGCATGTGGAGTCTTCCTCTGCCCCCCAGCCGCGGGTGCCGCTACTCTCTTTGCGGGAGGTCCGGACGGGGCCTGACCGTCCCTGCCATGCTGCCGCTGTGTTCTTAGGGATGTATGCGGGGGAGGGGAGAAGCGGGCCGGCGGCTGAGAACGTCGCGCTCTCACATGCTCCCGCCCCGCCGCTCCGGGTGCTGTCTCTGCCTCACCGAGTGCCGCTGCCAGCCTCTCCTGAAGCCATCCAGTGCCTTTGGATGCCGCCTCTGCTTTGAGCCGAGCAAACAACTGCTCCACTGCCGCCATGCTGCCTGTAAGCTCGTTCCCCCTGGCCGCACTGAGCTGGGGAGGGACAACCACTCCCCCAAAATTTACCACTCGCTCCTCCCCTGCCTGCTGGCCCAATCCACCTGCAAACAACCACCTGATGCCCCACAGGGTTCTACTTTTAACCCTGTCATGCCAGCCCTCCGTCCACTTGCATTTCTTTTCTTTTCCTGCGGGCTTCTCTTTAAATTGAATAATTTTTTCCAGAAAGTGCGTATTCTGGGGTATTCCCACCATATGTGCGGCATCGTGCCGTTGAGTTTCTGAGGTTCTTAATGACTTCCTGTACCTCTTCTGCTGAGAAGGGAGCCTCCAGCATTTTATTTTTATTTTTTATTTTTTTATGTTATTTTAAGTTATTTCCCTATCCACATTTGTTTGCAGAGCACTTGCCATGCTCTTAACAACATTTTGTTGCCATTTGCAGCCCTCTAGCCCTTTCCATTACTTTTTTACAGCCATTTTAGTCTTCAAAAGTTCGGGTCCCCATTGACTTCAATGGGGTTCGGAGTTCAGGGTCAAGTTCGGGTCAAGTTCGGTCCCGAACCCGGACTTTTTTCCGAAGTTCGGCCGAACCCACCGAACCAGAACATCCAGGTGTCCGCTCAACTCTATTTAGCATATAATCACTATGCCTTGTGAATAGGACTTGCCCTGTCACACATTTCACAGAGCCTGCCTTCTGAACTACAGAGGTGTTAAGAGGAGGAGTTTCAGGAGGTACAGGAATCACAGCTTGCAGGCAGCAAGGTACCATGGGATATGTAGTCCTTAGAAATTGAAAGTAAGCAGCAGAGGAGAAACTGCAAAGCATACAGGGAGTCCAGGAAGTTGTAGAAAGAGACGGGCAGCAGACAGGCAGAACTCACAACATGAAAGGAGATTTTTTAAGTAAGCTTATATTGGATTGTCAAAAATAAATATTGTTTGTTTTGCTATTACAATGCTGATGTTATAAAATGAAAGTGTATGCTGTAACCATAGAACTCCCTTAAGAAACAACATAAGGATGAGGAATGAAGCATATTTCTTTCTTTGTTTGATCAAAGCGATCTAGTCCATGATCAAGAAAAGGCATTCTTTGACCATTTCAAATGTAGATGGGGAAGCAAGTCTTTTCTCTGATACATCACCTACCCAGTGCAGTGCCTATATTATCTAGATTTCTCCCTATAGACAGGCAGAAGGGGTTCCTATGTTTATGTTCTGCATAGAACTGTCATGATGATTTACATCTAGTAAACAACCAGAAAGTGGGTTACATTCATTACACTGCACCTCTAAACTGCTGCGAGATTAAACACCTCTAGTCAACAGATTTTCTAAGGGATGAAAGAACAGGAGACTTTGTATATTATGTTTACCGACTTCCCACAAACATTTGCATAGCAACCTACAACCAGATAAAAGAGTTCATTCCTAATTAAAATATTCTAGCTTAATTGCATGATATATGCTTTGCTTCCTAGTAGCAAGCATCTGCTTCGTCTGTTCTGAAACCCTTGA
Source organism: Lithobates sylvaticus (assembly GCA_028564925.1). NCBI lineage: Eukaryota > Metazoa > Chordata > Amphibia > Anura > Ranidae > Lithobates > Lithobates sylvaticus. Next base: position 359,840,547 of record CM053026.1, on the reverse strand, counting down.
TTTTAACATTTGATGAGACATTCGTGAATAACGATGTTCATAAAGTATGCCCTGAGCACAGATGCACTCTTCTGTTCCTAAGAAATGTCAGGTGTCCATAAGAGCAGTACAGGCAGAGCACTGAATGTCCTCGGGTGCAAACTCTGCAGGGGAGCGACCTCTTCTTCTATGTCCTCCTTACCACTATACGTTATCTGACTTTCCTATTTGTAAGAATTTACTGACTGTACCGGCATATGTAAAGCTCTACCAGTCCATTAATATGTATAAATATATGAAGTAAATTGCTCATGGCATTGTGACTTTTTTGTAGAGACGAACTTTGAGAGGCCTGGTTTTGGTGAGAGACCGGATAAATTATTAAAGGCAGTGTGAAGTTCTTTCAATGAATTAAATAAAAGATAAATAAATGGAAGAGATAAGCTTGATTTAAATAGATTTAAATAATTTAGTAGTAGAGGTCTGTACGAAAACCATTGGCCGACCAGCCGCTGTCATTATACTGCGTCAGGTCGGCTTGTTCCCACGAATCGCCGTACTGGTTCCTCGGTTTCCTCGGCAGAAACAGTACAGTACAAGCACAGTGTGATCGTCTGTTACTAATGATTAGGAACAGCGATCTTTCTGTACTCCCAGTCAGTCCCCTCCCCCCACAGTTAGAAACACCTCCCAAGGAACACATTTAACCCCTTGATCACCACTAGTGTTAATCCCTTCCCTAACAGTGTCATGTACAGGCATACCCCACTTTTAAGTTCACAATGGGGTTTATTTACTAAAGCTTGAAAGTGCAAAATCAGGCTCACTTCTGCATAGAAACCAATGCGCTTCCAGGTTTTATGACCAAAGCTTAATTGAACAAGCTGAGGTTAGAAGCTCATTGGTTTCTATGCAGAAGTGAGCCTGATTTTGCACTTTCCAGCTTTAGTAAATAAACCCCATTGTGTAATTAAAAGTGGGGTATGCCTGTATACAGTAATCAGTACATTTTTATAGCACTGATCGCTGTATAAATGTCACTGGTCCCAAAAAAGTGTTAAAAGTGTCCGATCTGTCTGCCACAATGTTGCAGTCCAGCTAAAAATCACTGATCACCGCCATTACTAGTAAAAGAAAAATTAAAAATGGCATAAATCTATCCCCTATTTTGTAGACACTATAACTTTTGCGCAAACCAATCAATATATGCTTATTGCATTTTTTCCCCAAAAATACGTAGAAGAATACATTTTGGCCTGAACTGATAAAGAAATTTGTTTTTAAAATGTTTTATTTTTTTGGATATGTATTATAGCAAAAAGTAAAAATATTGTTTTGTTTTTCAAAATTGTCGGTATTTTTTTGTTTATAGCACAAAAAATAAAAACCGCAGAGGTGATCAAATACCACCAAAAGAAAGCTCTATTTGGGGAAAAAAAGGAATGTCAAATTTGTTTGGGTACAGAGTCGCACAACCACGCAATTGTCAGTTAAAGCGACACCGTGCCATATTGCAAAAAATGGCCTCGTCATTAAGGGGGAAAATCTTCCGGTCATTAAGTGGTTAAACACCTACTTTCTATGTATAATTTGCTATTATATGTGTACATAGGGAGCAGCCACATTTGCTCATTACACACTAATGCCTGGTACACACGATGAGATCATCCGTTTTTTTTTTTTTTGCATGCTAGTCTCACATCGAAGAGTTTGAAGAGTTTACTAAAGTGACGAAAATTCTCGCACGACAGAATAAAAGTTCAGAAGTGACGTAGTGTTGTAGTGTATTGTATGGTATTGTATTTTCTAATGACAACTGTACAGATTAAACTAAAACCGTGCAATCTGGTATTGTACAAGAAACCTTTTTGTGCATGTCCCATCAGATAATTTCACATGAATTCCTGATCGGCTCTCCAAAGCTGTGTCCTAACGATCAGATTATCGTATGAACAAAGAACATGAAGGAAAAATGGGTATGCTTTAAGAGCATATTAAATAAGGGTATTAGCCAGTGCATCCCAATGGGAAATAAATTTAAAAGAGCTAATAAAAGTCCTGGGTGGCTTAACTCCAATGTAAGAATGCATATAAAAGCAAAGGAGAAGGCTTTCAAAAAATACAAGGCTGAGGGATCATCATCAGCATTCCAACCCAAAAATGGAACTTCCGGTTTTCTCCGGTGTCACATTTGGCACCTTTCAGGGGAGGAGGGGGAGCATATACGCCATATCCAGCGCCTCTTCCGTCCTCCCCGCTGTCTTTTGGGAGACAAAAAATATATAATATATACCGCGCTGTCCCTTTAAGTTAAACACAAGCAGCCATCACAGCACAGCAGAGGATCAATATTGAAAAATATAACATAAAGTGAAAAAGTGCAGCGATCACATAGAAAATCTCAGATATTACTGAGAATAAATGGAATATACACAAGTTGATAAGTGCAAAATCAATGACACAAAGAACAGTGCTAAATGATCATAATATAGTGAAAATTTTTTTTTGATGTAAATCCACTCTATATAAATTGTCCTTGGTAATAGGAGAAATATCAATCCCAAGCCTATTATTTAGACCCCTTTCACACCGAGGGCGTTTTGCTATAGCGTTAGAAATAATGTAAATTGTATATGTAAAATTACTAATAAAGATTTAATTATAAAAAAAAAAAAGTCATACAATAGACTGCATATATTATTTCACCGTTTGAATCACCATTACCAATTTTTTGGACATTTAATAATAGGATTGGGATTGATATTTCTCCTATTCCAGTCAGTTGGAGAAAAGCCAATGTAGAACCAATATTTAAAAAAGGGCCAAGATACATCCTTGGGAATTACAGACCAGTTAGCCTAACATCAATTGTATGCAAGCTCTTGGAGGGACTATATACAAGAGTTTAGTAATGACAACAGTATTATTAGCAGTAATCAGCACGGATTCATGAAGAATTGTTCTTGCCAAACCAATCTATAAAAGTGATAAGTGATAGGGGGCGCTAGAGAACTAGAATCCTCAAATTGATATAAAAAAAGTGTATTAAAAAATATATGTATATATGTCATAAAATTATATATTACAAACTACTAAGCAAAGCAATAAAAGTGCATCGTGCTAAATAAATATCAATTCATAATATTGGTGATACATTCACAAATCAATTTTTCAAAGTCCATTAGTAATCTTTTGTGCTGTGAATCTTATCCGTAACACCGTCACCAAGGCAAATCTTGTGAATATCACCCGATGCAAATTTGAGTGAATTGCCTACTCACCAAATGGACATGACCTCTTTAAAGAGGAAGTAAACCCTCTTAAGTAAAACGAAAAAAAAAAAAACCTGCAAGACAAAGGCATAATTAGCTAGTATGCATAGCATACTAGCTAATTATGTATCACTTAACTGAGATCGAAGCCTCGGCATCGGTCCTCTTCTACCCCTCCGACCGCCGACATCTTCTCCCGGAGTGACTTCCGGTATCGCGGCTCCGGCGCTGTGATTTGCCGGAGCCGCGATGACGTCACGCGCATGCGCACGAGAGCGGCATATATTAACTGAAGCATCGGCATATAGCGCCGTTGCTTCAGTTGTCGCACGTGCGCATGTGCCGCATGACGTCGGCACATGCAAATACAGGTATATCTCCTAAACCGTGCAGGTTTAGGAGATATCCTTGTTAGCTACAGGTAAGCCTTAATATAGGCTTACCTGTAAGCTAAAGTTGTAAAAGAGGGTTTACTTCCTCTTTCATTAAAAAGAAAGATTGCAACAGGCTGTTTTGTATATATCTGTGGGTTTTGTTGATTTGTCACTGGAGCTGTAACTGAAAACCTTTACGATTCTCCTTTCCACCACAGGTATACCATTATGAAATAAACATAAAACGGGACCATAGCGTAATAACGTTTAAAAAAAACAATAGTATAAAAACAATGCCGCACTGGCTGCTCACATTTTATAGTGCCATAATAGATGACAGGCTCAGCAAAGGCATGCAATGCCAAGCTGCTGCAAGCAAAGCAAACAGAATATTGGCATGCATTAAAAAGGGGATTAACTCCAGAGATTCTTTACTGTAAGAGTGGTAAGGATGTGGAATTCTCTTCCACAGGCAGTGGTTTCAGCAGGGAGCATCGATAAATTCAAGAAACTATTAGATAAGCACCTGAACGACCACAACATACAGAGATATACAATGTACCGTATATACTCGAGTATAAGTCGAGTTTTTCAGCACATTTTTTTGTGCTGAAAATGCCCCCCTCGGCTTATACTCGAGTCAAGCACTTTTCTGCAGCAGAGAATGACACCCAAATTGGTGTGCAAACCCAGTGGAACTAGCACTACAACATATCCAAAGACTGTTTAGAGGGGTTAAGACTTTATTGACAGTGCCTCTATCTGCAGAAGGCATCATCCTGAAATGCCTGGTGTAGTACATAAACTCAACAGCCAAATACTCCCTGAACAAAACAAAAAAAACAATACTGGAAGCTATTTTCTCCTTTTCAAGCTAAAGCTGCACACTTCAGTCTTTCCCTGCTCCATGGCATCTGTCTGATGAGTGCTGACTTCATGTGGTCTGTTACTTTCCTGGCACTGCTTGCACACCAGAATTTCAGCAGCTAATGTCAGTTCTCACTAGCAATGGTCACCTGACTGATGTTTAGACAATGCAGGATGGTGTAAAAAATTGAATTCAGTTTCTTATTTCTGATCGTCCCAATTAGCAGAGGAAACAACTGAGCAGACAAAAACACCCATGCATTGCTCAGAGAGATTTTATCAAAAATAAATAAAGCCAAACAGCTCCTTTAAAAGAAGATAAGAGGACTTTACTGCAACTGGAGCAGGCAGAATCTGGAGGAGCTGTGCATGGCAAATTCACTTCTAGTTTTCATTTTCAAAGCTTAGGCCTCCTATGACACAGGTGATTACCTGCATGAACCAGATTTCAACACCAAGAATCAGCAGATTCTTCTGGCTCGGATGACAGGTGAACAGAGGTGGCCGCCGAGGGACCCCAGAAGACCAGGTTCGGGGCCACTCTGTGCAAAACGAGCTGCACAGTGGAGGTAAGTATAACATGTTTGTTATTTAAAAAAAAAATGTATTTTATTACACCCATACACCCATACACCCATTGAGTGCGTGGCTACAGGCAAACAGCGACGGCTCCTCTGAGCTTGTCATTGCTTTGTACAGGTTGAGCGGCTGTCGCTGTTCACATACACCAGAATCTTATCATCCAAAACATTTCCAGGTGGCTGCTGCATCCTTACAGAAACCACAGAGATGGCGGGGCATGCAGGCACCCAACACACCCAGGAGTGTATCAGATGTAATATTGATCCTGACTTTGCTCAGCAGGGAACAATGATTCTACTGGTTTTCGGTTTTGCAAGCAGTGACATTCTCTGTCTCAAATATGCTAGGTACACCACATTCCTCATTCCTTTATTATTATTGTAGCGCCGGGCTCCTAATGAGCACGCACTATATGTTTTGTAAATTTAAAGTTCCTAAAACCACAGTTGGGTTTTGGGGTTAATTGTTCTAAATTATGGTCTCAGTATCAGTTTGGCTGGATTGCATTGTGTTCTGCTTGGCCATAAGTGTGGGTGTCACACAAGAACGTGGTTCAGTTGGACACATTGGGTGCCAATCTCTCTCAGAACCAACCAGTGAGTGTGTCATCTGGCTGGGTATTCTGGGAGGGGGTACTTAAGGTGCTGATGTCACGTGATACAGGGTTCCGGTCCAGAGGATCTGTCTGTTTTCTTGGTCCTGGTCCTCCTGACCAGCCCTCAGGGGCCCTCATGGCCTGGGGTGCGAACCCATCCATTTCCGAGTCTCGAGGCTGGCTAGCCCGAGGCGCAGTAACTGGAAGGAGGATTCCAAGGTGGTCCGGTGCCGTCTCGTCTTTGGAGAGGCCCAGCAACTGAGAACGCAACCAGGGGAGGACTCTTCAGAAGAGGGCCATGCAAAAGGCTGGCTGCTCGGCAAGAGCTTGGAAGCTAAGCTGACAGACACCAGTTGAATCCACACTCGTAAGGTATCGCCGGACCGGCTGCAAGATACTGGTACTGTATGAGGGTTCTCTAACTTCCTATATCCTTCAGTTACAACTAAGTCTGTGGCAGAGACTTTTCACTTACAAGTTCTACAATTAAGTCTGTGGCAGAGACTTTGCTTTATCCGAATAACCTATCGGCTGCTAGATCTACTGAAAGGAGATTTATCCGATAGCTGTACTATCCAGTTGCGAATGGCTATTCTATAGTGAGAGACATGCAGTTCCAAGAGTACCTGAACTTCCTACCTATTCCCTCTATACTTTATTGAGAGACTGTTTTGTCTACCATTTTGCAAATAAAAATCCCTAAAGTGGATCCAGTGTCAGTTTCTACAGTTTTTTGGGCCATCTACCTCGGGAAACCCCTAGACGCATACAAGGTCAAGAAAGTAACTGTAATGCCGCGTACACACGAAGGGACAATCCCGCGGGATTATCCTCTGGACTGAAGTCCAGCGGATAATCCCCTCGTGTGTGGGCGCCGGCGGACTTTTTGGCGCCAAAGTACGGCGGACTAAAGTTTGAAGTTTTGTTTTCAAATTATCCGCTGGACTTGGAAGTCCAGCGGACAATCCCGCCGTTAGTGGGCAAGTCCGCGGGACTTTTGAAATGAAGGGACTTGCCGCTCATCGGCAAGTCCGTTCATTTAGCACGTGACTTCAGGTTACGTAGCTAGCGTAGGCAGTTACTGCCGCCGCGCTAGCTCCGTGACCTGGCATGGATTTAAAGGGACTCCCCACGCCGAAAAAACGGCGTGGGGGTTCCCCCCAAATCCAAGTCAGACCCTCATCCGAGCACGCAGCCTGGCAGGCCAGGAAAGGGGTGGGGACGAACGAGCGCCCCCCCCCTCCTGAGCCGTACCAGGCCGCGTGCCCTCAACATGGGGGGTGCCCTGGGGAAAGGGGGGCCGTGCGGCCCCCCCACCCCAAAGCACCTTGTCCCCATGTTGATGAGGACAAGGGCCTCTTCCCGACAACCCTGGCCGTTGGTTGTCGGGGTCTGCGGGCGGGGGCTTATCGGAATCTGGGAACCCCCTTTAATAAGGGGCCCCCAGATCCCGGCCCCCCACCCTATGTGAATGAGTATGGGGTACGATGTACCCCTACCCATTCACCTAAAGTGTAAAATGTAAAGTAAAAAAAAACACCCACACTTTTGAAAAAATAGTTTATTGCACTGCTCCGGGGTCTTCTTCCGTCTTGGGGGTCTTCTCGCCGGACTCCCCCGCCATTTACCAAGCTCTTTTACCGAGCGGGGGAAGTCCGGCTACCTTCTTCGTCGTCGCCGCCGTCTGGGGGTCTCGATCCGCCTTCGGGGTCTTCTTCCGTCTTGGGGTCTTCTCGCCGGACTCCTCCGCTCTCTTCTGCTCTTTTACCTAGCTCTTTCACGAGGGGAGGAGTCCGGCTACCTTCTTCGTCGTCGCCGCCGTCGTCTGGGGTCTCGATCCGCCTTCGGGGGTCTTCCGGGGGTCTCTTCTGTTCTTGCGGCGGTCGTCGTCTTCCGCGCCGCCGGCGCCTTCTTCTTCTTGTCCTTCTTCTTGTCCTTCTTGTTCTTCTTCTTCTTCCGATGTTGACCCGACGCTCTCTCTGCCCGGAATGCCTGTGCCGCTCTGCGCTCGGACTTATATAGGGACATGGGCGACAGGGTCACATGCACATGTCACATGGTGACCCCGCCCCCTTGTGTTGTCACAGTCCCGGAGGATGCTGGGACTGTGACATCGCAAGGGGGCGGGGTCACCATGTGACATGAACATGTGACCCTGTCGCCCATGTCCCTATATAAGTCCGAGCGCAGAGCGGCACAGGCATTCCGGGCAGAGAGAGCGTCGGGTCAACATCGGAAGAAGAAGAAGAACAAGAAGGACAAGAAGAAGGACAAGAAGAAGAAGGCGCCGGCGGCGCGGAAGACGACGACCGCCGCAAGAACAGAAGAGACCCCCGGAAGACCCCCGAAGGCGGATCGAGACCCCAGACGACGGCGGCGACGACGAAGAAGGTAGCCGGACTCCTCCCCTCGTGAAAGAGCTAGGTAAAAGAGCAGAAGAGAGCGGAGGAGTCCGGCGAGAAGACCCCCAAGACGGAAGAAGACCCCCGGAGCAGTGCAATAAAATATTTTTTCAAAGTGTGTGTGTTTTTGTACTTTACATTTTACACCTTAGGTGAATGGGTAGGGGTACATCGTACCCCATACTCATTCACATAGGGTGGGGGGCCGGTATCTGGGGGCCCCCTTATTAAAGGGGGCTCCCAGATTCCGATAAGCCCCCGCCCGCAGACCCCGACAACCAACGGCCAGGGTTGTCGGGAAGCGGCCCTTGTCCTCATCAACATGGGGACAAGGTGCTTTGGGGGGGGGGGGGCCGCACGGCCCCCCTTTCCCCAGGGCACCCCCCATGTTGAGGGCACGCGGCCTGGTACGGCTCAGGAGGGGGGGGCGCTCGTTCGTCCCCACCCCTTTCCTGGCCTGCCAGGCTGCGTGCTCGGATGAGGGTCTGACATGGATTTGGGGGGAACCCCCACGCCGTTTTTTTCGGCGTGGGGATTCCCTTTAAATCCATGCAAGCTTGCGGAGCTAGCGCGGCGGCATTTACTGCCTACGCTAGCTACGTAACCTGAAGTTACGTTCGAAATGAACGGACTGCTCCGTGTGTGGGCAAGTCCGTTCATTTTCAAAAGTCCCGCGGACTTTTGGCCGGCGGATTATCCGCTGGAGAAGTCCGTGCGTGTGTGGGCAAGTCCACACCCTCGGAAAGTCCAGCGGACCTAGCCGGAAAGTCCCGCGGGATTGTCCGCTGGACTAGGTCCGCCGGCAAATGTCCCTACGTGTGTACGAGGCATTAGGCCAAATTAAACAAGCAGCTCCTTCGGAGGTTAGTGCTTCATTATATCTACTGATTACTGATTGTGCTAATGTACCATGATCTGTAGATATTCATTTTAACAGGGGTTTCCTGGGACCCATATTATATTTCAAAGGTTCCTCTATTATAAGAAAGGTTGAAAAAGGCTGCTTTAGAATAAAGAACAGCAATACAAAAGTATTCCTATCTGTGATCAGTTTTATTAGGCTCTAAATCTTGTTTTCCCATCCATAAAGCAGATCAGGTAGCAATGTATAAATCATGGGGAAAAACATGAATATTTTTTTTTTATTGATTATATTAGTGTCATTCAAATATATATTAAAAAATCTGAAAGCAGGGTTCCAAAAAATGTTTTTAATATAATTGTATTTTTTTGTGCTGCACATTCAACAAAAATGTTTAAACTCATTTGTAAATACATTTACCAATTATGAGATGTAGACACATCGTCCAACTATTAGACCCCTTTCAAACTGAGGTGTTTTTCAGGCGCTAAAGGGCTAAAAAAAAGCGACTGTAGAGCTTCTGAAAAACGCCTCCCCTGCCACCCCAATGTGAAAGCCCGACTGCTTCCACACTGGGGTGCTGTGCTGGCAGGACGTTAAAAAAAGTCCTGCAAGCAGCATCTTTGGGGCGGTGAAGGAGCGATGTATACATTGAAATGAATGGGCACTGCTGCTGAAGCGCATGCAAAGCGATTCGGCAGCGGCACTACACGGGTGCTATTAACCCTTTCCTCTGGCGCTAGCAGGGGTTAAAATCGCTCCACTTGCGGCCAAAAAGTGCCGCTAAAACGATGGTAAAGCGCCACTGAGGCTCTATTCACACTAATGCGTTTTTTGATGCATATTGCAGAAATGCAAGGACATTTTTTAACATTGGTTCCTATGGAACATGTTCACATCAATTCATTTTTGTGCGTCTGTGTTTTTAGAAAGGGTTGGGGATTTTTTTCCCTGCAAAATGCAGAGTTTTGCATGTAATAGACTTCAATGGACCTGCATCCAAAACACAAGTACTGCGTTTTTACCGTGATTTTGGAGCGAATTTGCTGTGATTTGCATTTTGCGTTTTTTTTTTACGCTGTATATAGCTGGTTGCTAAGGAGGGGGCCGGGAAACCGGCCACCACGTCCTTAACAACGATGAGTCATCAGCTGTCAGAGGGCTTCCCTGCTGAATGTAAAAAAAAAGAATTGACGGCTAAAAAAAAATCTTGAAAAAAAAATTTGTGGGGTCCCCCCCAGGTCCATACCAGGCCCCTGGGTCTAGTATGGATTTGGAGGGGACCACCCCCCCTCCCACACTAACATTTTAAAAATAAATGGCATGAGGCCCCCCAAAATTCATACCAGACCCTTACCCAAGCATGCAGCCCGGCAGGTCAGCAAAGGGAGGGGACAAGCGAGCCCCCCCCCCCCTTCTGAACCATACCAGGCTGCATTCCCTCAACCATGGGGGGGTGCTTTGGAGCGGGGGGGCTCTGCGCCCCCCACCCCAAAGCACGTTGCCCCCAGCAGTGGAAGAAGAAGCCCGGAGGAGGAAGATGCGGGAGAAGATGGAGGAACACCGGAGGAAGAAGGTATTTTTAATAAAAGACTCAAAAACTGTCTACTCTATTCTCTATTTTTTTTACACTCCGCTACTTTTTTTGGTGAATGGGTAGGGGTACAATGTTCCTGATACTTATTCATATAGGGGGAGGCTGGGATCTGGGGCCCCCCTTGCGGCCGAATGGCTCAGCTGCGCAAATCGCTGTTGTGTTACGCCGCTTCTTATTGTGGCCACTAGGGGGAGCACGCACGCCTGCAGCTCGCCCCCCGAGCCGCTGTGAGTGCCCGCCGGTCCTGATGACCGCCGGGCTCCCGCGATTGCTCGTGACATGGCGAGAGTCGGGATCTCTGTGTGTAAACACAGAGATCCCGGTTCTCTGAGGGGAGAAGAGACAGAACGTGTGTTCATACAAAGTATGAACACCGATCTATCTCTTCCCCTAGCAAGTCCCATCCGCCCTTCAGTTAGAACACGTAGCAGGAAACAGTTAACCCCTTGATCGCCCCCTAGTGTTAACCCCTTCACTGCCAGTGACATTTTTACAGTAATCAATGCATTTTTATAGCACTGATCGCTGTATAAATGCCAATTGTCCCAAAAATGTGTCAAAATTGTCTGATGTGTCCGCAATAATGTTGCAGTCACAATAAAAATTGCAGATTGTCAGTTAAAGCGACGCAGTGCCGAATCGCAAAAAATGGCCCGGTCATTCAGCAGCCAAATCTTGCTCTTTGTATAATGTCTTTTTATTTATTTTACTTTTTCCCGCAGTATGTTTCCTTTCTGTGAAATAAAAATTGTAAAATTATAAGGAGTATGCCATTTTTTATCACAAGAACAGTTCCAGTATAATCGAAAACAACTTTCCATAACCCACGGAAGCCTTTTGCACCCTTTAATTTAACACATTTTGCCTTCCCCTTGACTCCAATGTATTTCACTAAAATGGGGACATTTCTCTAATATATCCCTATTTTTACCAACATTTTTAGGAAATCAAAACTCTTATTCATTGCTATTATACTGTATGTCAGTTGCAAAGTACTTTCCAACAGGCTTAACAGATCTGTGAAAAGGTTATTTTTACATATATGTCATTTTTTAGATAATGAGGATTTCTTAATTGGATTATTCTACTGTACTCGACAGATATGAATGTGTACGCAAGGGCAATTCGTGTTATACCAAAAATCTAATTTACACAATTTTTACGATTCACGAGGGTCAAATTACTCTAATGTTGGACAATTATGTGCACATATAAATACTTAACTATAAATGTATTATTCAAATGTAGTTGAACCTGTTTGTCACCATTAGTGCTAGATAAGATTAGACTTTTCTATAGATATGCAAAAAAAAATCTCAAAAACACATCTATATCAGATAAATTATGGGATTTAACATTTCCAAGTTAGCTGGTTGGAAGCTCTTCCAGGCATGTATTCTACCAAGAATATTAATGCATGTTCCTTTTAATTTACAGGGGTTGAAAACAAAAAATAAAAAAAGACACTGAACCTAAAAAAAATAAATAAAAAATAAAATAAAAAAAATAAATAAATTTTATAACACAGCTGCAAAAAAAAGTCATTATAGGAAAAATTACAGTTAGAATGATGTGTTTAAACAAGAGATGTGTTATAATTGTACATTAATATGTTTTTTTTTTTTTTTTTTTTTTAAAGGCAACGTGAGACTAACAGGTTCATACAGGCTAACAGAGATGTTTGGCACAGGTGCGTAAGTACAAAAATTTGAAAATTATATAATGCTTTAAGAAGAATATACCTACATATCATATAAAGTTGAACTAAACCAAATGTCAAAGCTTTCAACAAATTAGGCAGCATGTTACAGAATTTATTGCTAAACATCTTAAAAACACATTTTCCAAAATGGCCAATAAACAGAAACAGGACCTCTGTAGCCCAATTTCAACAAAAACTAAGTAGGGATTTATAAGATGGTTGCTATTTGGAACTGCAAAATGTGTTTTGTAATTCCTTAAATGTTAAAGGTCTGATGATTACTTGGCATGGACATAAAACAGCCAAAGATTATGAAGCCTTTTTACGGGGCTAGTACACCCTGAGGTTAAACATTATTTCCTTACAATGTTCTCATATTCAAGAATGATAATGACCTCATACATACTGCTAAACAAATGAAAAAGTGGATTTATATATGCCATGCTGACGTTAAACACTTCCCAAGGCCTCCCAAATCACCTAATGTAAAGACTATTAAGCTTTTATGGAAAGTTCTGGAGCACAGAGTGCAAAGTTAGTCCAAAGGCAAAAGATAATGTGGAACTAGAATTATGACTTTCTCACACAAGTTCCCCTCCTCATCCCTTTCCTTTTTATTGGCAATGAGGAGAGCAGACCTGAGACATCTCTTTGCTCTTGGCGACAGACTTGCATGGCACTCCTGATTTATTACATCTCTTTTTTCTACCTAGCTGGGCACAGTACTGCCCAAATGTTAGCCAGCTTTATAGAGCTTAATGTGCTACTGCATATGTCCATGTACTGGTGTACAAGGCCCAGCTGTTTCTGTAGCCAAGCAGCGCATGCACAGTACTGAGAAGAGAAAAATTAAACCAAACAAAAAAAAAGTTCTACCTTTATTTAAAGCGTTTTTGCTATTATATTCAGCCCAAAAAAATTGTATTGTTCTAAGACAGTAATCAGGCTATGTCTCATTATAGGTTAAAGCAGACATCCAGTTAAAAAAAAAAATGGTCCAGTAAAAATGTAAATTATAAAAAGCAGCTTTTACTGCATAACCTACCTTTAATCCAATCTGTTCACTTACAGTAATGCTGTTCCACCACTAGATGTCCTCGGCCCCGGGTTGAAAGACAGACAACATTATTCAACCTTTTTCCTCTGTGCCCCTCCGCCCTCGCTTGCGACTGGACAGCAAAGGAGAAGTAGCACAAGTGCAAGCACATCACTCTACGTTCTCCTCCTGTCAGCATCCTCCTTGTCAACATTAACTGATTGGATCCTAATGCTTTATCTCGCTTGTTTCCTCTTCCTCCCCCTTCTACAAACTAGCAGACTGACTCCAAACTGCACTTTCCACCCAGGAAGAGCACAAGTTCAGGGAAACAATGCGGAGAGAGCAAGAGCTAGCAGCACTGTAAGTTGTAAACTGCAAAAACAAATAGTTTACTGGGGAATGTTTATTTTATTGTGTTCAATTTGTTAGGCTAAAAAACAATGAGGCTTATAGCTGAACTCCAGGCAACAGCAGTTTTGTACTTGTTAAAATTAATAAATTGAATTAGTATAAGTACCTGAACTTGACATACTATCTGCCCTCTGTAATGCACAACAGTTTTTTCTAAGAGAATAGATGCAGGTCCACCCCCCTTCCCCCATTAGTGGGTCACCATTGTCTCTGCCACCTACCCACCTCCCAGAACTGCCCCTTGTCTCTGCTCTCCAACCATCTCCCAGCACTTACCCTGCCTCTCCCACCAACCCACCTTCCAGCACTGCCCATTGTCTCTGCCCTCTACCCACCTCCGAGCATTGCCCCTTGTCTCTGTCCCTAGTATGCAATATCTCTGTTAATTTAGAACACATCCAAAGATCACAACAGCAGCAGCACACCTTACACCTGTGAGCACCTCCAAAACTTTAGTCCCCACTGAACTCCATCCTGCATGCCAAATGTCTACGCCAATGACATTAAGATGCATGCCATCGCCCCTCAAATATTGTCATAAGTATCCACCCCAAGATCCCAGTGCCTAACAACGAAACCTCTGTTTCCCACCACAAACCTGTCGACCTCCTTATTAACCTTGATGCCAAGAAGTATAACCAACAATATCAGACCAAACCAAAAGCATAAATCTTAAGGAAAGGGAGCCTAAGGAAATCAAATTTAATGTTATGAATAAGGTGGCACATGGACCATGTGCCCAAGTCGTTACCACACACATGCAACACCAAGATATCTGGTGGCCTGTCCAAACATAGCAATGGACCTCAGGAACCACCCTACTCCACAATATATCCAGGACACCTATCCCCCTCACTCTAGCTACCTCCAGGGAATCCCCAACTAGTGGCCATTGAGCCTAACGTCCTCCAGTTTTGCCCATCTAAAGTCTCTCCCACTGAAACTGAGACAAAGCATTAGAAAATGTGTTAGCAATCCCTGGAAGATGCACTGCATACAAAAAGACATTCAATTGGGCGCAACGCAAATATGATGCAGCGGGCAAACAACTGGGGCTGAGGATGCATAAATATGGTTAATGACCCGAACCATTCCCAAATTGTTACAGTGTAGGCTGAACCTTCTTATTTCTAAATGAGTCACACCAGACACAGCAACAATAACCAGAAACAGTTCAAGAAGCACCAGGTTCTTAAGCAACCCCTGCCTCACACCAATCTTCCAACCAGCGTTATGTGCTCCATTGGCCCCCAAAGAGTGCACCATAGCCAGTTAATCCCGCCACATCAGTATAGAATTCCAGATCAAGATTGTTGAAAGGCCCTTGTATGCAAAGAGAACAGCCATTAAAGGACTCCAGAAAGGCATGCTAAAATCTCTATGTTCCCTGGTTAGCCTAAGAATGTGTTCAGTCAAATGGGTTCTTGCTGTAGCGGCCGACAGAAAGCTCTACCCATAATCCAGCAAGCAATGTTCAACTTACCCAAAAGGGACTGTAACTGATGGAACTGGGGTTTTAGTTTACAAATCAACATGCGATTCTCCATCTTGAGAGCGACCAGCTTGTTGCCAGGCAAGCGATACTCCATTGCCAAGGAATCAATAACAATATCTAAAACACTGAGCTCAGACACTGGGCTGATCATCTTCTCCGGAGCCAATGGTATACCAAAGCTCTCCACTACATGCTATAGTGTCACCAGCAACATGCCACATAAATTGGTAAAAGGTGGACACAGGAAGTCATACATATAGAGAATGACAGAATTAACCTTCAAACCACCCATTCAACAGTGCAAGGGTGTAAGAGATAGAACAGCCCAGTAAAACCACCTGCAGCCCAGTACAAATGGTTAACCATAACGCCTGACCCAGAAGACCTCAAAAAGAGGTCATCAAAAGAGGTGTACAGAATCGTGCATGCCTCTCACATCATTAACCCAACCACCCTTCATGAAGGAAAGGTGATGGATCAAACAGAATGTATTTGATTCCTTCTTAGGGACAGCGCCTAAAGGAGAAAAAAACTGCTTTTCAAGAGGGGAACATGAAAACAAGCCACTCATGTGCCCCAATGCTACCTCTTTCTGTAGCTTTTCAAAAACCACGGAAGGGTGTAAAAGCGCAGAATTCAAATTGTTAGCCATCAATGGGATGCAGGAAAGAGAGAACGGTATACGAAATCCATCTGCAAAACCAGACTCTAAGAACCGAGCAGCTGCCCGGTCCAGATAACTACTTAGTAAAGGCTGCATCCTTTCCACCCTTACCATAGTCCACCCTTTAACCCAAAGCATCTCCAGAACATCCAGAACATGTTTTAAACAGCGAGACAGTGCGTGAGATCGCCAACAATCAGAGCATTTGTGTTTGAAGCTGCAAATGCTTTAAACCTGCACGCTCCCTCACATGTAATGCCAACAATACCCCTTCCGGTTGGTGAACGGTTGTCCTGGGGTATTTCAACTCCCCCTGGAAAAAAGTGCAGAGGCTCATACTGACATCACCAGCTTCATCCATAAGCTGATATCCTTGTAATCCCACTGCAAATTCCTCTAGTTTAATTCCATCCAATTAATTTAAATTTGTCCAGAAGCAAAAGCATAAAAATTTCAATATACTCACCTTTCCAAATCTTCTCCCTCACCTCAAGTTTGAGATGAGTCCCTAACAGGCCTTCAAAACAAACATACACCTTGCACTTGGAAGAGTCAGCCAAGCGAATGGTATCCTTACCTTTTCCCACCTCCTTCATCATCTCTGACTTGTCCGTGGCCATTGAAGCCGCCAGAGCCCTCAACATCAACATCTCCTCAGCCCCTGGCAGTGAGGCAGGTCCAGGCCCAGATGGGGCCTAACAGCCTCCTCAGGAAACCCTCCAGCTCTCCCGACACCCTTGATTCACAGGCGGGACTGGGGACACAGAGACATTAAGTTTCCGACCTGATGGGTTCTGCCTCTGTCAGGGATTCCCCCTGTGCGCGCACCAGCAGAAGCAGGAGGAACCAGCATCGGTGCACCTGGAGGGTCCCCACCAGGGCTCCCTGTGTGGTGCTGAGCCCTGGGGGATTATTATGGGCTAAAGCACTCCAGAGGCCTAGACCTCCGAGCACAGTGGACCACCAGAACCCCAGAAAATCAAGATCCACACTGCCATATTTTGCAAACCAGGACCCACAATGTTATGTTCATTTCTGATGTCATTGGGATCCAGCTGTTTTTTCCTGGTTCTTGAAACTGGCCTCCTAATGAGGTATTGTCAGGTCCTTCCTTCTCCAGTGCTGTATGCCTCAGCTGATGCCTCCTGTAAAATATCTTATCTAGATATCCCTGGAGGCTCCAGGAGCAGGTTGACATCATTGTTACCTAGGTGACAATGGGGGCAGGAGGCAGCATGGACCATAAATGCAAACATTTTTTTAAAAGACTAAAGAGGGGAAAGGAACACATTAGGGCAAATTGGTATTTTGGGGATAATATCTGCTTTAATAAATTGAATTCAGTTAATTTCAAAGAGTACTTTTTTCCTGTAAAGATATTATCATTGGAAGGGAGTGAAAGCATAATATGATATGATCCTAAAAAGGCACTGTATTTCTGCTATTTGAGATGACAAAGAAAACACACACTACAGCTTTACAATGACAATGATGTAAATGAACCTGTGTCACATATGGAATGTATTAGTCAGCATTTGCTAGCAATGCTAGAAATGCAGTTTGTCATTTTCAGTTTAATGTTATGCTATCAATGCTGTAGTAAGCAATATGAAAGTTATTTTATGTTTTTTACTAATGACTACTCTTTAGAACTAGCTTTTATATATATATGTATGTTTAATTTTTAACTACATTTATTTTATATAATAATAATAATAAGTAAAAGCTACAGTAAATTAATTTTCCCAGTGACTTCTTACTCACTGACTGGGTATCGACAAAATTCCTATGCTCTCTTACTGACACTTACACTGACCACAGCTTCTGTAGTTGATTCTTAGCCCTCCTCCTCCAATGCTTCCCTCATTGATAGGCAACCTTACTTGCCAGTAGAATAGCATAAGGGAGTACAAGTAGGCAGGCAAGTATAAATTATTGAAGCTGATATATACGC
Organism: Lithobates sylvaticus; assembly: GCA_028564925.1. Lineage (NCBI taxonomy): Eukaryota > Metazoa > Chordata > Amphibia > Anura > Ranidae > Lithobates > Lithobates sylvaticus. Next base: position 359,822,752 of record CM053026.1, on the reverse strand, counting down.
AATAGGTTGCCTGGTTTCTGAAAATTTCAGACACACTGAACTTAAACCAGGGATGCAAACAAACAAGGTGCGTGCTTTACTGACGTGGGGTCACCTTAGAAGGTAAGGTAAGCCAATGGTCTGACTTTAGGCATACGGTAAGCATAAAATTCAGTTGATTGGAAACAAATCTATAAAAAATGGAAATCTATATGCATGTTGTATTATTTTAAAACATTGCTACTTTTAAACCAGTTCATGCTTTATGTCTAAAATATTTGACCATGCTATTAAAATACACACTTGCCCCTCCAACTGTAGTATGTTATGTTGATATCTACTATTTACACATGTATAGGCCAAACTTGGATGATCTAGACAGTCCCATTTTAAGATTACATAGGTCTTTATAGAAGTGAATATACAGCTGACATATGCTAACAGATGAACACTACATTATTCCTGTTGTAAAGAATATTTCTAAATTTGATCTGGTAATCTACCATTGCAAGTATAGGATGGATTTCGTATTACCTGCTAGCTGGCACAAGTCTTTCATTCACCTTTTGCCCAGTTCTCTTAAGTGTAAATTTTCAGTACTTTCATTTGGTGACTTGTATCCCTCAGCTGTCCCCAGTGGGGAAAAACCTGAGCACTGTGATTTGGAGTGTCATGCAGGAATTCAAACCTCCGTGCTGAGGTCCCTGGGCAAAAAAAAATGTGACATTCTGTAGGTGGTACAAAGAATCAAGAGTATTCTAGGATAGGTTGTGTCTTCCAGGCCCTCAGCCCACAACTAGCAATCCTCTGTTGCTTTGACACCTACAAATTCAGCACCTGAACAAATTTTGGCTGCAGCAGTTAGTTCTACTCTGTATGTGGACCAATGATACACAGAATAATTAATCACCCACTTTTCTGTATAGTAGCACCCATATTTATGCATCTTTTCTCCTCCAAACTTCAACCAAACCCAAGTACTTCTAGCAATATATGTATTGCAACTATATTCTGATATTTAGTTTAGTTGGTTAATTAGTTAGGTGTTAACCACCTCACCTGTGGCTATAGTCCTAAAATTTGGGCACTTCATAAAAAGAAAAATTGAGTGGTCTCTAGGTCTATTCCTATGTGCACTATCACAGAGGCAATGGTTCCCTGTGGTTGGAATGACCACAGGTGGGTTGAAAGAATAGTCTAGTAAGCACTACCATAAACTAGACACGTGCAATTCGTTTAGTTCTGAATTGTTTTTTCAACAAATTTTGACAAATTCGTTAATTCAGAAACATCCGAATTAACCAAAACCCATTTAACGGATTTTTCAGAATATTCGTAAATTCGAATACTCAAAAATTCGTAAATTCAAAAATTTGTACATTTGAAAATTCGTAAATTCGTCAATTCGAAATTTGAAAATCCAAAATCTGAAATAATAACTAACTATTAAATTATAGGTATTGGAATTTCCTTTCAAATTTGGCTGTTAGTGAATGTAGCGAATACAAATTTATCCAAAGTTACGAATTATCCGGAATAACGAATGCTGTATCTAAACTAATGGAACTTAACGCATTAATAATAATAAATAACAATATTAATAATAATAAAAAATCTATTATTATTATTTATTATGAATTAGTTTATGTTTAGCTGCGGCATTCATTCGTTCGGATAATTCGTAACATCGGATAAATTCGTATTCGTTGCGTTCACTAACAACCAAATTTGAAAGGAAATTCCAATACCTATGATTTACTAGTTAGTTATTATTAGTTAGTTAGGTATTATTTCGAATTTTCGGATTTCGGTTTTTCGGATTTTCTTTCTTATTTTCGGATTTTCGGATTTACGAAATTACTCATTTTCAAATTTACGAAATTTTGAATTTACGAATTTACGATTTGCGATCATAAAAATTACCCTAAAAACGAAAAGAAAAAAAACTAATCATATGAAAACGAAAAGGAACAAATTATTCGGCAGTGCACATGTCTACCATAAACTATGAGCATCACTAGGGACATACTATTACAATTTCAGGCCTGTTCACACCTTTACACTTCATAAAGATCAATATCAAGAAACTTTCACATCCATATTAGTCTCAGCTCACAGTATGACAAATCAACAGTCCACTACCTAGAGTACACAGCAATTTTAAATGGCAAAATTACCGCAGCACATCAGAGCATTCGCAAGTACACAAGACTAGTTCTTTACTGAAGATACAAAGAGATAAAAATCACAGTGATTGGTGCACTCAGCCGCTACTGCTATGATTGAGGCCTGACTGGCTAACATGCATCAGTGATTGTGATTTTATCTTCATGAATCTTCAATAAAGTGACATATTGTTACTGTTGGTGACTGCTCTGATGTGCTGCAGTTTTTCTGGTTACATGGATTACTGCATGCATTTTCATGCTGTTTTGAGTGTTTTCCATATTTTTTACTAATGATGTTTTCTATAAAGCAGATCTTCACCCTCATGAAGGACATCCATCCTACCCACCCTGCCACCCCTCTGCTATCTCATTAGTGCTTTGTTTTTACTTTTTTTAAAACAAAAACACACAGCTCTGACCAACCCCCCCCCCCCCCCCCCCCCCTGCACTTTATTTGCCTAAGCAAATGACATGCACTGTCCTTCCTTTGAATATTGGGATATGCACGTCACATATCCCAGTAGGCAATGCGCTTCATTTACAAAGAAGGAGGGGGTGGGCCTAGTGTCACATCTTTAGGAGGCGTGCCAGCTGAACCAGGAAGAGCTGGAGGGCCTCTTGATGACTAAGCTCCAAGGGGCGGAGCGAAACATGTTGTGGGCGTGGCATGGCAAAGTCCAGGCTGGGGTTGCCACACACACATACACACCTCAGGGGTGAGACTTCCTCTTCACTCTGGGCCTCTTTATGATGTCATAATCAAGATGGCAGCGTGGGACCAAGATGTGGCAGAGAACCAGAGGATCTCAGTGGGACAACACTGGATCCTCTGGGCAGGTGAGTATCGGTAATGGAAGCATCAAACCACCTGGTAAGTGGGGAGGGGGGGAAAAGTGGGGTGGCGAGTGAAGATACTCTTTAGGAAAAAGATGATTAATAGCACATTATGCAAGCATCTGTTGAGATTGCATATATACACTAAGCCAGTAACTTTTCCATACATTGTTGAAGAAATGTAAGATGAATTTCTTCCACAGAGAGGAATAGGTTTTTCCTGTGTCCTGCCATTTCATTTTTATAGTTAGATGTATTGTAGATACTATAATAATATAACATAAGGCACATAATAAATAAATATGTATACATTTAAAATGAACACACCATGAAACAGAAGCAGTCAATCACGTTCCACATGATCCCACATCAGGTTTTATGATTTTCTACCAACCAAGAGACCTTTTATATAAAACAGTCACTTTACACATTACTGATATTTAAGTTATACGTGGATGCTGGTGGGCTTAATTATACCTCTCATAAACCACATCAGCAACAGTTGCTTAATGAGTTCACCGTTACTTATTGTGGAAAAAATAAAAAATTCCTCAAGAAGCATGAAACCATCTTGTAAAGGCCATGGTGGTCCCTTAAACCTTATCACAGGAGTGCCTGAAAGATATGAGGAGTAGTTGTAGCATTGGTTCAATTAGCCTCTTAATGCCAAGCTTCAATGAAAGAAATATGGCTGACCTAATCTTGAAAATGCGAGTTGTCAGTCTGTTATTTTGCCACCACTGGGTCAATCCCAACTCAAAACAAGTAATTTATATCTGAGACTTTAAGAAGTCCTTGCCTGCATACTTGTTCCAGGTCAGAGACTCCATGTACTAACGTAAGGGGAGCAACAGGACATTCAAACACCTAGCAATTTCAGAATTAGAGAAATGGCAGTCCATGCTCTCTCAGAAAGGTTTCCTTTTAAAAAAAAAACTGTCCATACCATAAAGGTATTTAACAGGCCATAACAGGAATATTCTATACCTCTAGACCATTACTGCAGAAACCTGTTTTTGAAACTTTGCAATGTGTCAAATGCTGGGCCGCTAACTTCCACCTGTTCCTATTGGCCAGTAATGCTGCCCATCATAGTGATGAGCCAACAGGAATAGGCTGGAGGCAAAGATTATACTGTCACAGTTTGTTCAGTAACTCTGGGGTTTCGACAAGACTAAAATGGAATTACAGTTTATGTTTGCGATTACCGCTTTTGGATAACTAAACAGAAGCTTCCTATCCCAGTCATCAAACCTTTTTTCCACCCAAAACTAACCATTTATTTATTATTTTATTGATTCTAGAGTATAAACTCCTAGTCTTTTGGACTTTGCAGGCATGCAAAAAGAGCTGTAGAAATTAGAAGGGGTTTCCTAGCTTTCTGATGGGTTTTAATTCACTAATACAGCAGGGTTAATTTGAATACAGGATGTAGTGGGAGGAGTGAAACTCCATGGTACAGAAGGGGAATCTTACTGCTAGAATTCCCAAGAGAAATAACAATCCAGCCTGTCACTGTGACCAATATACCTGTAACAGCAATATTTTTAAGATTTATCAACTACTTTATCCATAGGAACTGCTCTGCAGCAAGCCTAACAGAGGTATAAATTGTTAAGGACAGGTTTTGCATATTTCCACTTTGCATAAATAAACTTTATTTGTACGTGAATAAACAATTTAGGGACAATTTTAAAAAACATAATTAATCTGCATATATTATAGCTTCTGATCTTGTTAGTAGCCTTTTTTTTTGCCCTTCGTTTTGCAATTGATAATCCAGTTCATCTAAAATAAAGGCCAGATCCCGATGTATTTCTCATTAATTCCCACCAGTCTTGAAGGTCAATGGATTTTACCGCTGTTTTCTTTCTCTTCCCCAAGTGAGATGGGCAAAGCTGAACTTTCCCCTTTTAACGTTTGAAAGCTTACTCAACTTTTTGACATTAATCTTTTCATAGCCAGAGGACTGAGAAACAATTTATTTTACAAGCCCTTCAAGGAATGGCGAGGTGAAGCCAGCATATTGAAAATGCTCCAAAAGCTATTATACATGAATAAGATTAACCCTTGGTCAGTATTAAGTATCAGTCACACACCCAGGTATATAGGTACACTAAACCACAACACTTCAAAACATGGTATTTATTAAAAGTTTAATTTATCAATGCAAATACTAGAGTAATTTATAGGCAAGCATTATACTGTACTATTAGAAGCCTACAAGTTACAAACAGTTAATAGATTTGAAGTATATAGTCAATAATTATTAAGAGTGCATATGTTATTCCTAGTAAGAAAAAATCATACAAATGAAAATGTATGGAAGCTCCTAACACTGTCTTGCATCAGCACATTATTGGGATTTATCACCAGAAATAGATTTTAATATGTTGGCACTTGCAGCGATATAAAACTTGCATAATTTAAAGCTGGTTTATGAAAACTAGTAATGAATCCATGCTATGTTTTCTTTTATATGGTCGTTTTATATCGTTGGTACTGATTGATGGCTCTGGGCAACTGCTCCACCTTTGCTTTAATTTTCATAAATCAATATGACTGTATACCATTAAAAAGAACTTACATATTTTTATAGCCGCCAAATAATAAAGGAAACTTTGGAGCAGATTTATAAAAACTGTAGCATCTAATACACAGAAATGCTGTCTCCAGCAACCAGTTAGCTTCCACCTTAGCTTACAACTTTTATCAAATCTTCTAGCACAGGTTAGAGATAGAGATAAAGTAAACTATGGCCAAGACTTTTTTTAATATAACTGTTTCAAATGACATGCATGTTTTAAAACACTATTATATTTTAGAAAACATAAAAAATTAGTCTGGTGATAATTCTCATTAAAAAAAAGTCATCAGAAGTCATGAGAATTAGCAGCAGCATCCCACTGGTTAAACGACAATTATTATTGAGGATTATACCATTTATCAGTAAATGTCTGTTAGCAAATTATTGCATTGCTAAGCTAAAACAGAATTACCAGGAAGGTATAGGTACCTGTTTCTCCACAAGTAGCAATAATATAGGTCATACATGATTTATAAAAAAAAAAGTGTTGTTGCAGCAACTTATCATTCAGCATATTGGTGTTATCTCAGTGTGTTATGCAGTTAGCCTGAGCTGTTAACCTATTGTCCTGTTGACCTATTGGTGATTGGTCATGCTTGCTGCGCGCATGTCCAGCTCCATAGCAAGGCACTGTGTTTGGCCAGAACTATCAAAAAAGGAAACAGGAGACCCACGACCCTAGACATGCTGATCTGCAATAACACACCTTCAGCAGGAGACTGCCAGACATAAGCACCTGTATTGTTTCGACAAGGCTTGGATCAGTCATGCAGTGCAAAAACATTCTTGTATAGTGTGTATATGTGCATTATTATTAGGTTTTAGACAATGGTCTCTTGGTCCCAGTTCACTTCTGTTGGTTTTACATAACAGCAATACCTGTTATAAGAATTGTCCCCTCCTTGAGGATAGGTACCTGCATCACTGTCTCTTGGATCTAGTGTAACTTTCTCCTCTGTAGCAGTGTATATTATTCGGTCTGCAGTAATCTTTTTATCAAAAACTGAGCATGTGTTATGGTTCTCTACTCCTCCTGGTAATGTGTTTGTAGAATGGCATTGGTCCTGGCATTTAAGCCCCTCATCTCCATCTCCCTTCATAGTAAGCGTCCTGGAATCCCCTATGGTGGTGATTTTGTTAGACTCACAACCCTCGTCTTTTTCCTTTGGTTTATCTTTTTTGTCCAGCTCGTTTGAACTCCCCTTGCCAGACTCCATATCAGACGGGGTCTTCAGAAGTTCTACATTCTCCTTGTCTCTTCCCTTCTTACAGCAGCAGGCACATTGTTTATAAGGCCATTTTGTACAACCATCTGTCCTCCTTGCCAGAGTTATAGCTGCCACTCCAGGTAGAAAAATGGCTGGCCCTATTGCAAGCAGTGGGATGGATCCCAACGTCTCCCCTTTAAATCCAGAAACCGTAAACATGAAACCAAATACAAGAAATATGCTCACCAAGGCCACCACCAGTCCAGTACGTGGGTTGATATCATCTGGTCTCATGTCTTTACACCATCAGAGTGTACTTTTTGACCGGCGGCGCATCAGCAGCTCCTCTTGTTTGAAGACCAGCAAACCACACTGTTTTAAAAAAACATTGAAGAAACAAAAAGCACCACTCCTTAATTACAGGTCAAACTCTTTCCCTAATAACTCCGCAAATGATACCAGACTGGAGCTGTTTCTGACCCTTGCATTATTTGTTAATAAAATCCAAAGATGTTCGCAGAAACTCTTTTGGTTGGATTATTCACATGTGAAAGCATTTCTCCTGGAGCAGATTCAGTGCTTGCAGAAAAGTCCACAGAGAGCTTGATGCTGTGTTTCAGATGCCAGCAGACTGAGATCTTGCATGTGCTCAAACTGCTTGAATGGAAACTGAGACAGTCATCTCTTAATGCAAGAGTATGTGAGAAGCGGGAGGGGAATAGAGAAGGAGCAGAGGAGTGGACTTTAAATACTAGAAACACACAGCACTTAGGAACCTCCTGCCTTAATATTCTGAAACCAGATAAGCAAATTCTTGTTCCCGAGATCCCTCTATTCAAATAAAGGCAATGTTTGCAGCATCCTTTTAACGTAGATTACAATTGGAGGGATTAGGGATAACAAGCAAATGCAGGTGACAGTACACAATGGTTGTGTGATTCAAATAAACCACAGTTATAATATGTTTTGCCTATGAATGTATTAAATATATGAAATAAGCCCAAAAATCATTACACCCTTACGGGACTGATACATGAATACACTATACTTTAAAGCAATGTTTAGTACATTATTCCGTCTTGAAAGTGCTGCTGCAAGATTTCAGACAATAGGCTTAATTCTTTGTCGGACGACTATACAGACCTTAACAGAATGAAAGTAACTGGTTGTGCTTCCCTTTCTTTGGAAACATGAGCTGCCCTGCTTGAACTCATTTAGCCATAGGAGTTCATTGTCTCTGCCATCTGAAGTCTGTCTAGGGGGGAGGGAAGACAAAGGCTGTATACAGGTATGTTGATGGCTGCAATCAATTTTTTACTCGCTGTGAGCTCCAATATTTAGGCCATCCTCCAAACAGCTGCTTAAATCCAAAAAGAGCTAGACTGAGGCGCATAATGTATTTCTGGTGGATAAATAATTTCACATGCTTTTTTGGAGTTTAGCTTGTATTTATTCGCTTTACTTGACTCTGAGAAGTCGTCATAGCAGTATTGAAACTAGCTTTCCATTTTATTACCTTTTTAAAAATATAAAAAAAAATGTTGTTGCTCCAGATCTGGTGTATTAAAACAGCAATCTGTATGCACACGCAGATTTTTAGAACTATGTAAATAAATATATATATAATTTTCTAGTTGAAGAAAAGGCAGTTGAAAACCATGTGGCCCTTTGGTCTTTTTTTTTTTTTTGCATAATAGATTTTGAGCTTCTTCTGCTTTTTGATGCTAAATAATGTTGGTAAAATGTGTGCCGATGACTTAGTGCATTGCCTTAAAGAGAACCAGTCAGTGAAATATACAGCTTTTATCGCACTGCCCACCTTGGCAAAGGCTTTGTGCACTATGAAAAATAGATGGCTGGCTTGTCCAATAAATATATTCAGCTAATGGTCACTACAGATTGAGAACTAATTTTCACAGTGCCAGTGTATGCCTAGATGTGTAGCCGTCATGAGAATGTTTGTGATCAATTTCCATTTATTGAGAAAGTTAACAAAATTTCCTTTTTTAAGACTGATTAGTCACCCAACCCTGAGAAGGAGTGATACACAACTGCACACCCAAATCCTTTTCTAGAGTCTCATTGAGTCTGTAATTGCTGACTTTTCATTTTGCAAAAGCTAGGGTCCAGGCTGTCATGCAGACGGCAACATCTCTCCATCATCTGACCAATGGCTGATGATTGATGACACCACTCATTATTAAGAAGGATTAGGAAGGAAAGGATGCAGCATGCAGCAGTTTCCAACATGTTTTTTGAAATGAGAAAACCGAAATATACAAAACTATACTGTCTCCAGCTTAGTCTTAAAGCGTTTGTTACCCTAACACTTCATATTCCTAATATGTGCCTGCTATACCATGTACTTGAAGGAGAAATTATCCTGTTCTCTTTGTATTGCTTCCTTTATGTGAAATCCCTGATGTTTCTGCAAGTTCCCTTGCTTTCCTATTAAAAACTGACCACACTAAGCAGGAGATAACAGCGTGGACACTTCTCTAGCTATGCTGGGAACTCAGTGTATTCTCCTCCAATGATCAGACTTGTCCTGACACGCCCGACTGCACAGCCATTTACTGGGAAGCTCAGTCTGCTGCTGCTTCTCCTCCCTCCAGCTCTTATGCAGCTGAGAACAGAAGAAATGTGATCACTTATAAAAAAGTGAAGAAAAAGGTATTTATAATTTTTTTTTATATCTATACAAAAATGTTTTGCCTTTCATTTCTATTTTAAACTGAATGGTTTGTTTTACAAGGTGATCGTTTACAATCACTTTAAGCTGGCTATACACTGTATGGCCAACTTAAATATGGATGAGAGAAATCTATCAATTCCCTAAACAGTGTGGATGGATGGATGAATCTCCCCTGCTGGCTATTGTATCCAACAGATTGTACCTTCGGCTGTCAGAATACCTAAATGGTGGCTTAATCTGACTAGATGAGCTGCTGTTTGGCCCACAATTTTCGTCAGGGCCACCCATGACTTGAATTTCAGCTGGTTCATAAGGAATCCCATTGTTGTCTATTGGGACATGCAGCTGCACAGACATAGCTGCTGTGTCCTAATATGACATGAGGGGGCATGTTCCCGAACTCAACCTATGTACATTCGGGGACCCGCACCTGCCAGCACCGGCATTTTTACATTGGGACACAGCAGCTGTGTACAAGCTGCCGTGTTTCCAAATAGATAACAATGGGACACCGGAAAGGGGATGCATGTAACACCTGTGCATCCCCATGCTGGTAAAAGATGGCCTTACACAGGTTATACAGCTAATCACCCCCCGTGAACAGGGCCTAATGCCTCGTACACACTGTCTGAAAATCAGACGACAGATCGTCCAACTTTTTTTGCTTGCTAGTCGCAAGTAGAAATTGAATAGGTTACTAAAGTTCCAAAAAATCTTGAACGACAGAATAAAAATTCAGAAATGATGTAATGTTTTGTATTGTATTGTGTTTTCGGACAACAGCTATACTGATTAAACAAAAATCGTACGATCTGGTATCATACGAGAAACATTTTCATGCTTATCCAATCGTATAATATCAGCACTAACGATCAGATTATCGTACGATTGCTTTGAAAAAGTGGCATTTTTTTTTACAATTTTTGAATCGCGTGTACAGGCCATTAGAAGGTGCTTTATTTGTGAAGATTTTATGAGAATAGGAAGCAGAAGTTAAACTTGCCAAGATTTTCTGTTAACAGAAAGCAATGTATATAAAGATTAATAAATTTAGTGCACAAAAGCCATCATTTCCTTTGAAATCCCATTTAAATACACACATAGAAACATTGCAACAATGTTAGAAATGGCAGTTGTGTGCTACACAAACAAAGGTATGCACTGAAAATATAAATTTTGCTGAACGCTGTTTTTATAATGTCTTCTAATTCTGTGGTATAAGACCATCTTCTTATCTGTGCTGTGCAAATGCTGCCTGTTGTAAACCTTTATGTGATCATTTAAAATTTAAATCACAAAAAACTGAAGTTATTGTGTGATATTTAATGCAAATTAAAACATTTACGCTTGACCTATGTGAAAGTACTGTAGTAGAAAGCTTGTATGCTGGTAATTGGCTTTTGTAATAACTAAGCCTGTCATGGTTAAATATTACCATCATAGCAGATCTGCATCAGATGCCATATTAACAGGCTTCACAAAGTATTTCCACAATGCCCAGGGCACCAATTGATTCGGAATGTGCATTTTAGGTTTGTTTATGGTCTTCCTGCGGAATCATCACATGTGTCCACTCTTATTTATTGGAGATATGCAGAAATCAACATTGCACATTTAATGCCACATAGAGTGCTTTAGCTGCATGATGAGACATTTAAGCAACAATTATTTCACTTTTCCTTGTGTATTGATGGGCTATTTCCACACTGTTATATAGTGGACAAAGTTTAACCCTTTATTAAATCCAATTCATGTTAGCACACTCTTAAACTGGCCAAACACTAGTAGAATTTAAGTAAAATCTTTAATTTTAAGAACATTTGTTCGATTTTTGAATTGTTAGTGGGGTCAAGTCGATATTTTTTATCAACAACAGTGACAAGAAAGTTTGAAGGAGCAGGATGGAAAATTTTGCCTGAAAGAAGGAATGTCTAACAGTGAATGTGGTTTTGTTGAGAGTAAATATTTTTTAAGTATTTTGAATTGCATTCTTCATCTCATCAAATTTACTGATGAGAATTTTCATACGAATGTTCAAAAATTCACTAGTATATGGCCAGCTTTAGAAGTTGATACTTCATCAGCCATACATGTAAACCACCCCTTAATTCCTCCCCAAACTCTTTTTTTAATTTTAGCCTTCTAGAGCACGCTGAGCAGAAACTATGGCTGGTATGTCACTTCTTTTTGTTATCCAACCATGAAGTTAAAATCTTGGAATTTTGGAAGAATTTTAAGCTATTACCAAGCCAAATATGCATACTTTTTCCCAACTTTGAAGGGTCTTCTGGTCAGTCTGGTAGCATCCAAGTTTCTTCTTCTTTTCCTCCAGTGATAGGGAGGGGTTCTTACTTCTGCATTGAATAGTACATCTGTGATGATGTGTGACTATTGTTCTCTGCAGTAGAATTTTGAGCCCGGCCAGTATGTTGGCGCTGGCCCAGGGGGTGTTTTCATGACAGTGGGCTGAATGTTGCTGCCCATTATTCAACCCAGAAGACTTGCAACATCCAGTGGCAGAAAAAAATATACATTTGTGATTCTCACTGCATATTCTTAATAAATATTAGTATAATAGATAATGTTTTCTGAAGAGAAGTCCTGTTTCAACCAGGATTGCATTCGGCATTCTTGCTCTGATCACATCCGGCTGTATTTGAGAAATCTGTTCTTTCCTGAGATACAGCTTCCTACTGTTTTTTAGCTTGGTGCAAAGCAGGTCTCTTGCTTCTAAATAACACCTTCTTATGCCAATATGGAACAGCAGTTAAGACAGAGGCAAACACAGTACCAGCCAATGCTGCTTGAAACAGGATTTCTCTGTAGTAAGGGCAATTCATTCCATTGGCTACAGAACATATTTTAATCATGCTTAGAGAAAATGTAAGCATCTTCTTGGCTTTAGATATGGTTACCACCACTTTGATAATTTCTCAAAAGCTATATAACATACCCTACCCACTTTTACTAAACCATCAGCTCAAAGAGTTAGCTGTTCCAATGCACTCTGTTATTGTTTAATTGCTCATCCTAACCTGGCTAACAAGTCAAAAAGTTTCACCAAATGTCTCACTGTTGTACCCACAAGCTTAGTCCTTTGGTCAATTTCCACATGTCTTGACCACAGATGAAGGTAACAACAGACTACATTTAGGCTTCTTTAAAACAGATGATGCCTTCCTTCCACCGACCAATAAAACATTCGAAACTGCAGTTTCTAAACCAGTCAACTTAAAAAACTCATAGAAAGCTCTTCCACAGAATACACAAAAGAAACAGTATTGGGATTTATATGACAGCCTTCATCATATCAAATATATTTCAATCAAAAGCAAATGTTACAATAATATATTGTTGGATATGAATGCTGGATTCTTGCATTCACCTAAAGAGGTTAAAACCAACATTAATATATACTTAAAAACAAGCTGAAATAAAAATGTATTCAAATAGCCACCATTAGAAATCAGACCTTGTTTGTACTAAACTGTCAATCAGTTACTATTCACGATACCAGACGTCTATGTGTCTCGTGGAAATACACTGCTTCCTCAGGACTATGATGTCCATACACTGTTATGCCAGATACTTGTGGAATAGTAGTAAGATAGCTACTAATGTATGCCAATAGCCATATCCTGATGATTCAGAGAGAGGGCAATATACAGCATGTAAAGTAATCTGTCCCCCAGGTAGGGCAGTGATGAGGAAAACAGCCTGTAGAATTTACCCTCCCCTCTGTTAGAGGCACAGTGTTTCTGACTGCTGTACAGAGGGAGTGGAGGATGAGAGCAACCATTGCAGGCTTCTTCAGAGGAGCAGTCATCTGATTGGACACTGCCACCCTGGATGACCTCAGCAACCATCTTGAGTGAAGGCAAAGCTAATAAATAGCAGTGCTCTGCTGCAGTTGGTGCGCAGTTGCAAAGTGGATAGGGTAGACAAAGGCGCCACACTGGACAGGGACAGATTGTTTAGCCCTAGGGAGAGGTTTCTGATGAGGAGGGACAGACTAGGGACACTACTGTCGGCTCTGCTATTTCCTGGACCCCAGCACTGTGATAAGAGTGGGTTTAGTTCTTCCTAGAGCCGCAACAACACTGCTCTGCCTAAAAGACACCCCCTCTTCTCAGATGCTGCTTCAGTATACGTAAGCCTTACTTGAGTGAAAAACCTTAGTGCTGGAACTACTGCAATTTGCCACTAACATTGCTCAGAACTTTTGCATCTGTGTTGAGTGTTTAATGCCGGCCATACACGGTTCGAATTTCGAAAGATTTTTCTTTCAAAAGTCGTATCTAAGAATTTTCGTACGAATTTCGCACCATTAGTGTGCTGCAGCAACAGCTGATTTTCGTGCAGAAATTAAATTTGAGGAATCGGACATGTTGGAAATTTTTTGAAAAACGAACGATTTTCTAATCAATGATGGGCAAATCGTGCGAGAAATGTAATAAGAAAAGAAAATTTACAGAGAGAAAAGAAGATTCCCGGCAAAGAAAATTCTTCTTTTCTGTAGCAACATAAGGTGAAATTGAAGGCTTGGTCAGCCGAATTTCGAAAATCAATGGTGGCACAATCGGATCACAAAAAAACAAACTTTCTGATTTTGAAAAGAAAATTTGTTCGAAATTCGACCATGTATGGCCTGCATTACTGTGATGCTATGCCAAAGTGCTGGAACTGTTAAGCCAAGTACTTTGCTACCGTTCTCCACATGTTATTTGTTACCTCAATCTAACAAAATAATAATTATGCCATTTTATTTGGTCTTCATATGCCATTCTTCTATATTGGGTACCGACTAACTGGTCCCGCTCACAAGCCTAAAATGAACTTAACCAGACCAATAGAAGGCAGAGTTATCCCATGAAGGGAATCTTCTACTCCTTTCCAGAGATTACCATGCTTCCATCACCAGTGCATTTCTTGTTTGATACCATAATGGAATGTTGTTATTCTAATAAATCAAATCTGCAACATTTGCAAACTCTACTGGGGCTTAGATGCTTACATAATACTAGTAACATAATAAATATTGGCATCGGATTAAACTCATATTAAGCTTACTTAAATTATATATACCTTCTTTTTAGCATGCCTCTGCAGTAACTTGTGTCCTCTTTACCATTACTGAAATGGATTAAGAACAAAAAAGGATGCACATCATATTTCAGTGCTCTTAAATGATTGAAAGTGCACAGTCTTTTATCTCGCACCTATTTCTCTATCTTTATCTGCAGACATTGGAGAGGAAAGTAGCACATTGTCATTTGTAACGGAAAGCAGTGTTTGGATTTCGTCCAACTCCTCCACCAGCTGTTACTATAATCTGTTTTATTTTCATCTAGAAGTTACAGAGAAAGATGCAAAATATCTATATCTGTGGTTCTTGAGCAATTTTGTTGGCCATAAAGGCTGATAGAAAGAATGCTTGTTAAGTTTAAGGAACAGTACACAAATTTGGAATGGATTAAATATAAAAAAAATGCATAATGCAGTTTGTTATTCTTTAAAAATCGTAAAATATGTGTTTATATATTATTTTTAGTTGTCACTACTTAAAATTCCAAAATCAGAGCCTCCTGCACAGAAGACCAGGTAGAGGGAGGTTCAGTACTTAAAACTAATCAGGTGTCGTCCATGCATATGCGCTGCCAAGGAACAAGCTTGTAAGTAGATGTAGTTAGTTAGTCTACTACTAGGTGTCTCTGTCCCAAAACAGTGTGTTAATAGGGAGTTAAGTAAATTGGTGTTATGTCCCCTTTTAAATAAAGCATCCCTGTAGTGATGTAATGGGTAGAGCTGGTGCCCATATACAGTAAATGATATGGTGGGAGAAACCTTAGTTAAGACGGGGCATGCGAGACAAACAGTCCTTTACCAGCAGTTTTGTTCCATTTGAGATAAAGATTTTACAACAAAAATTAAAATAAAAGCTTAACATTTTACACACCTCCGTCAGTGGTAAATAGTTTGTCCCAACCCTCTAATTACCACATCTGCAAGATAACATGTTCTGTTGAAAAGCAACAGATGTACTGGCCAGATCACCAGGTGAAAATAAAAGAAAAAGACGTTTAACCACTTCAGCCCCGGACCAATTGGCAGCCAAAGGACCAGGCCCCTTTTTGCGATTCGGCACTGCGTCGCTTTAACTGACAATTGCACAGTCGTGTGACGTGGCTCCCAAACAAAATTGGCGTCCTTTTTTTCCCACAAATAGAGCTTTCTTTTGGTGGTATTTGATCGCCCCTGCGGTTTTTATTTTTTGCGCTATAAAAAAAAATAGAGCGACAATTTTGAAAAAAATTAAATATTTTTTGCTTTTTGCTATAATAAATATCCCCAAAAAATTTATAAAAAAACTTTTTTTTTCCTCATTTCAGGCCGATACGTATTCTTCTACATATTTTTGGTAAAAAAAATCGCAATTAGTGATTATTGATTGGTTTGCGCAAAAGTTATAGCGTTTACAAAATAGGGGATAGTTTTATAGCATTTTTATTAATATTTTTTTTTTTACTAGTAATGGCGGCGATCAGCGATTTTTATTGTGACTGCGACATTATGGCGGACACATCGGACATTTTTGACACATTTTTGGAACCATTGTCATTTATACAGCAATCAATGCTATTTAAATGCATTGATTTCTGTATAAATGACACTGGCAGTGAAAGAATTAACCACTAGGGGGAGGGGAGGGGTTATGGGCTGTGACGCGTGTGTTTTTTTAACATTAGGGGGCAGGGCTGACGTCTGACGTCATTGATTGGCTTTCCCGATGACAGGGAACAGCCGATCAATGACAGGCAGAGTAGGAAGCGCGGGGAGAGGTTTGTTTACACAGACCTCTCCCCGTTCTTCAGCTCTGTGACCCGATCGTGGGACACCAGCGGCGATCGGGTCCGCTGGTCCCGCGGCCGTGGTCACGGAGCTCCCGACCGGGTCGTGAGCGTGCTGCCGGCGGCGCGTGCGCGACCCACGGCTAGGCTCTTAAAGGGCCACGTACCTGTACGGGGTTTTGCCTAGCTGTGCCATTCTGCCGACGTACATCGGCGTGAGGCGGTCGGGAAGCGGTTAAAAAAAAAACAAATGCAGCCATCACATCTAAGAATTGGTAAGCAGCAATATATTAAATGTTTGCTTTTGGGCTTAATACCCCTTTAACAAGAGAGGAAACAGTCCCTTTAATGAAATGGAAAAAGCTCATGCACCCCTCAGACCTGTAATTGCAAAAGAAAAAATAGCAAAATGTTAGGGTAATTTACATGGGGAGCTTGACTGCATGCCCTGTGCAGATCCATGTTTTCCCTGCACGGGTGTTGCGTGCATCTCAGATTTTGTAACGGAAGTGATGTTCCGTCACGACCATCTTGGTATACCCCGCACTCGTCCGCAGTAAGCCTACAGCCAGAAGGCATCAAGCGGACATCTTTTTACACCCACCCGAGTCTTGCATTTCACACTTATTTTTAACAGTAAACTGAGCTTATATAGTGAAATACAGTATTTTGAAATCCGTCTGACTGTTTTGATGTTGAATTTTAAAAGCAGAGGCAAGCCTGCTGATCTCAAAGGTTTGCTAATTTGACAGTATACTGCTGCTTTTAAAATTCCACATCAAAACAGTGAGATGGATTTCAAAATACTGTATTTCACTATATAAGCTCAGTTTACTGGTAAAAATAAGTGTGAAATGCAAGACTTCAGTGGGTGTAAAAAGATGTCCGCTTGCCGCCTTCTCACTGTATCTTTACTACGGCCGAGTACGGGTTGTACCAAGATGGCCATGACGAGCATGACGTCCCTTCCATTACAAAATCTAATGGGTCACCTAATCTGATGAAAAACCGACACTGTATTCTTACTGCGGTGTGTACCAAGATGGCCATGACGGAACGTCAAATCTGTTACAAAATCTGACGGGTCGCCTTATCTGATGAAACACCACCAGTCCAGAGAAGTCTATTGGGACCTGTGGCTGCATGGATAGAGCAGCTGTGTCCCAATATGTCATATGGGTGCAAATCCCTGAACTCACCCTATGTTCATTCGGGAACCTGCATATCATATTGGGACACATTGGCTCTGTCCATGCAGCCGAGTGTCCCAATAGACCTCTGTGGAATGGGATGCATGCAACACACGTGCACCCCTGTGCCAGAAAAACACAGACCTGTGAATGGACCTTTACAGGGAAATTTCTTATGAAAATAAATAGACAGTAACAATACAGGACATGATTGAGTTTTTACAGTTATTCTACATTTATGCTGCTGTAAACCAGGTGATTGATTTCCCAAGCTTGATCTTTGGGACCATGTTTAAGTATTTTTTCTTTTACAGGGATCATTGCTTCAATAAGCTTCAATAAGCAACATGCATGAAGTATTCTTTAACACAGTGGTCTCCAACCTTTTTGGCTCCAGGGACCGGGTGACATGCTGGTGCTGAGAGAGGGTGGTGGTTGTGGTGGATGGGTCAAGGATGGGATATTCATGAAGTCTGTCCTCAGCCACCTTAACACCACAACCCCCCTTTACAGCACAGCCAGTGTCCACAGTCTCTCTTTACATCACAGTTCCCCAATTAAAGTATTCACACATTCTCCCATTAATGTAATGAGGACTGCTCTGTAAAGGGGGCACTATAATGTAAAGTGGGCACTGTGATTTAAATGGGAATGCACTGTAAAGGGAGCACCGTTATATAAAGGGGACTGCACTGTTAAGGGGGGCTGTGATGTAAAGGGGGCACTGTGATATAAAGGGGACTGCACTGTAAATGGGGCACTGTAATGTAAAGTGGGCACTGTAATGTAAAGTGGGGCTGTGATGTAAAAGGGCACTGTGATATAAAGGGGACTGCACCCCCTTTACATTACTGTGCCCCTGCAGTCTGCCCCCCTCCTTTCCTCTCTAACATCAATCCCTGGCTCCCGTGCTCAGGACTCTTACCTGCAGTCCATGTGTTCTCTCCCAGCTCCTCCGCCTGCCAGCCTGGCTGAATATGTCATCCTATCAGCAGGGCAAGGAGAAGGAAGAGCTCTCCATTCTGACTTGCAACTCCTCCCACCCCCAACATTGTCAGCCAGGCGGGCGGAGAAGCCGGGAGAGAACACACGGGCATGGTCGCACAGCAGAAGATGAGCGGTGACCACGGTCCATGATATCCCCGTGCGGACCGCGGTCACTGCTCATCTCTTGCTGTGGGGCCCGGTCAGCATCATTATGAGCCCATGAAGTTTATAATTATAGCAATTATGGAAAAATACCAAAAAACATGCATTTTACTAAATTATTTTGGTTCGGTCTTACAAACATTAGATTAATATTTTAATACTGACATTCATCGATTTTTTTTTTAATTAATGGATGTATATATTTACTAATGAGCTTTGTACAGTAGAAGTCAGACTAGGAGAAGGATGGGCATAACTGGGAGTCAACCAGGCTCTGCTGGATGCACATGCACTGGCAAAGAATATGCTTAGCGCTGTTCCTTCTAATGATCCAAGTACAGGCTGGGGGCAAAAAGTTAGTGCACTGATTAAATTAATATTAAAGGCTACATTTTTGTACTGCTTATAGGAAGATTTACATGTGCACTGCTGCTTGTTCTTCCATAAAAGGATTTTTTTTTTCTCTTGGGTGGACTTGTCCCCTGTGTGCTGCCCCAGCCTGCTGGTTCTAGGGTGGCGCCTTTCCCCTGCAGGGTTCCCTGGAGCCACTTGTCCTTCTTCCAGTGGACTACAGAGGAACGTGCTGACACAGCCTGTGATTACACGCACAGACACCTCAAGAATACTACAAACAAAAGAAAAACACGGGGGAACATGAGCACTGGCGCAGGGCATGATGGTACTTGATGGTACTTGATGGTAGTTTTCTGCATGGCCTAGTAATAACAAAATGGGTAAAGCAGCACACAGGAGACTAAACAATGGGGCACTACACTAGAAAAAAGTGTTCGGAGGGAGGTGCTCAGGGTAAGCACCCCCAAGACCATGGTTTTCCACAATTCCTTAAACAAATGTTCACCCAAAGTCAGTGGGGATGCAATAGGTGATCCAGGGCACCCAAACTTTAGTAACTTAATGCAATTTATTGTGGAATGCAGCTGAGAGTTTTTCATTTCTCAGCTACCATGACATTTTTCTTTTGACCTGTGTTATGGTTGGCATAGCCAACTTCCAGGCTTGTTCCAATGTCTAATTAGCTGCAGTAAAAATGAAAGTAAGAAGTTGGAATTGGGTGTTAATATTATTACTGGCTTTAAGTTCAGAAGGGCTTTGTATAGATTTTTCTGGATAGCTTTGACAAGAAATATGTAAATAGGTTGATAGAAGCTGATGCAGTGGCTTTTGGTTATTGGGCAGTGTACTGTATATGGGAACTGTTTTCAGTGCATTCTATATAGCAGTGAACATAGAATTGAGTTGTAGCTAGTTGCCACTGGAGAATTTTTAGGACAGTTTGCTGCTGTATCAAAAATTTGAGTCCAATTGTTTGTTGAGATCCTTTCCCACATCCCACTAGAATATATGTGATGAATAGACCACCCCTCTGAGAGGTGTATTTAATACTTTCATGATTCCAGTAAGAGGGTGGTTAGGTAAACCACTGTCTATCTAATTTCTGAATCTTTTGGGGTCTTTAAGTCCTAGGGAGGAGAAGGGCCGGTGCTAGACTATTTTGCGCCCTAGGCAAGACCAGCTACTTGCACACCCCCCCCAAAAAAAATAAAACTTACAAATTTTTAAAGACAGTAGAAAATATTTAAACAGCCTATAGCTCAGGTGACACAATCCTGCTTCACCAGATATGCGTGATGTTTCTCTGGACATTGGATTTTGTGTCATGCCCAAGGGGTTTGGCTGTGTACCGCACTGGGATCACAGAAACCTCAGTCTCTGTATGTCCTCAGTGCAGAACCCTGACATCGGCTCTAACATCCTGGGCCTGTTGTGGGAAGTGCCGGTCCTACCACTTTGAGGTGCTCGCAGTCAGGGAGGCTCTGTGTGACAACCTGGTCTTCTGCAAAGACACCATGTACTATGGACCATTGCTGCTAAGGTCACCACGTCATCTGCAGAGCAACACCTGGGCTCTCAAGACCTGGTGGAGGAGGAGGAGGATAGCACCCACTAGGGTGCCCCATGGGATCGGGATCAAGCTCGGTCGAGAGCCTGCATTGGAGGTACCATCCATGGAGGCGATTAAGGCACCACCACTTACAGCAGCACACCCAGCAGAAGAGATTGGTTCTCTAGGAGCATCAAAGGTAAAGCCTTACCTGCCAAGAAACCACCACAGTTACTGGTGATGTGGTGGTGTGTGAGCATTCAGCCCCTTGCGAGGAGCTTGAGGCAAAGCCTGGGACATCCCTAAAGATACTGCTGTGGCAGAGGAGTCAGAAGGATCTGGGGCTTCCATTGCTTCACCTGCAACATCTTCACCAGTCACCACTGCTGTTTTGCCTGTGAGGAGGTGCTATCACAAGATCCCCAACCCCTGGGAGACCTGGCACCCTCTTTACATGGGGTCAGAGGAGGAGGAAGGGTAGGCAGCAGTGTCCCAAAGCCAACCATCCTACCTGCACCCAGGACAGGGGCAAAGCCACCACTTTACGCGGTTATCCAGTGGCGGATGATCAGGGATGTTAGGGAAACCAGCGGCCGTGGGGCAGTTCACCTAGCGGTAGTGCCGGTCCTAGGGAGGAGGGATTATCAGAAAATATAGGAAGTATAGGGACATTCTTTTCCTGGTATATTTTATGCTGTCCAACATTTTCAGAAAGTG
The DNA here is from genome assembly GCA_028564925.1 of Lithobates sylvaticus. Taxonomy (NCBI): domain Eukaryota; kingdom Metazoa; phylum Chordata; class Amphibia; order Anura; family Ranidae; genus Lithobates; species Lithobates sylvaticus. The sequence continues at coordinate 359,801,474 of CM053026.1, read as the reverse complement.
CTTTAGGATAGGATTATCATTACATTTGCATTGTGGTTGTGGTACCAATAACAGGGTATCAATACCCATATGTACATTTAACTGTATATGTATCTATTTGCCTGAAGTTAAGATTGAAGAAAAAAATATTTCTACACTATAATTAGTAAAGATATCCATGTGTATATCACATAATATTCTGCTCCATAATTCATTCCCTGTGCAACAGAAAAGCAAAGTAACACTTTAGGGGAAAAAGTAGCTCTTTATGTGACAAAAACTGCTTTTTTTTTCAGAGAATAGGTACAGGAACTCCCCCCTTCTGAGTCACTTCTTGTCTCTGCCCCCTACCCACCTCTGAGCACCATTCCTTGGATCCATCCCCTACTCAAATCCCGAGCATCACCCCTTTTAGAGAATACAGAGCCAAGTATCATTTTGCGGTGCTAAGCAATTTGTTTGGAATTTGTTAATGATAGCAAGAAAAGTGGAAAAATAGCTACCCCACAGCCAGCAGCAATATACCCCCCCCCCCCCCCCAGCAACAATAGATTCACCCAGAAACAATAGACCCCCAGCCACAATGGACCTCCACAAAAAATACTGTGCTGTCCTACTATCCCTTAGCTGACAGCCAGTTAACAAAACAGACAGAAATTGTGTTGTGTTCTATTCCAAAACTGAATTTACTTCTATCAATAGTTCTGTAAACTGCAATACAATCAGATAAAATTAGAATTACAATATGTATTACATGTGGCACTTTGCAATAAGTACAACATTAAATATTACTATACAGAAAGCTTATATTTAAATCATATATTAAACACATACCGGGGAAGTCAAAGTGTAAAATGAACTTTGGGAAATAATAAATAAACTTACAGGCATTTGTGTATCTAGAGGCAAATTTGAAGATCTTCAGTTATCTGCATCAGAACAAAAATGGCTTCTGTAACTGAGGTAAAAACTTTGTTGTGCAATAAGAAACTTTATTAACAAAGGCAAGACTTCCTGTGAGGAACTGAACTGCAATCGCAACAGGTACCCACCACGTGTCCTCAAAATGACAATCCTATATTGACAATCCTATGATAGACAGCACAAATACCACCCCAGCAGCAACAACAAATCTCCTAGAAGCTAGCATTAATACACTCTACAGCAGCTAGCAACAATAGACCCCCTCTGTCAACAGGAATCTCTTCCAGCAACAATTGACCCCCCCAGCAACAATTGACCCCTACCAGCAACAATAGATCTCCACAGCAACAATAGCCCACCACGCAAAAATAGATCCCCTCCAGCAACAATAGATACCCCAGCAGTCAGCATTAATAGACCATCCAGCACACCCCAGCACCCCTTTCCATTACATACAGTCAGTGCTGGAGGTGCTGGAACTGCGTTCCCCTGCATTTCCCTGCATTCCAGCTGAAAAAAAGCCCTGAACAAAATAAATGCTATGTTACCATGATACAATGGGAACCTTCCCTGATCTGTTTCAACACAAACTACAGATGCGGAAGAAATATTTATAGCTTCCTCTTCTGACTCTGGCCCCATTAACATCAGAATACAAAGTACTGTGATGATGAATGAATTGTGCAAGCTGCATTTTTCTAATTCCAGGACATGGTGGGTTGAGCATTGCGGAGGTGTGTTAAGGTTCCATTCAAAATAAACATGTACAAAACATGTGTTACAAGTAGTGATGGGCTCAGGTGAGTAAGGATCATAGTCCCAACCCACCTGAGCAATCCTGTCAGGAAGCTATCACTGCACACCACCAATCATAGGCAGTGAGGCATTTCTTGGCCCGCAGCTGCACATACACAAACGCTGACTAGGCTGCCTATGATTGGTGGTGTGCAGTGAGGGCTTCCTGGTGGGATTGCTCAAGTGGGTTGGGACTATGATCCGAACATGCCTAAGACCATCAATCAAGGACCGCTGATAGGGCAGTACAACCGGTCCTGTTGTACTGGGCCCCATAAGCTTAACAGGGGCCCGGGCAATAATTTCTGCCTAAATAAATGCAAAGGATTTTGCTAACCTAAACCACACTCCCACTCCTTGCTTACTAGGCAATAATTAATTTTTTCTGGGCCCCATCAGGTCAACAGAGGGGCCCAGGAGATGACAACAGAGAAGAGACTTTTTTCCTTTTTCAGGCCACAGGCTGACAAGCCTGCGCTGCATATTGTGCTGCCTCTGTCATAGTTCTGGCTTCAGTAAACTGCTTATGCATTCCCTGGCAGAGTGATTCTCTTGTACACCGCTCCCTCAGTAAGTGCTGCGGCTTGAGGGGAGACTGACGTGAGGCAGGCAGGGGGCTGAGAGGGCATATCATGCTTAATCTGGTGGCGGATGGTAGTGCACAGCTTCAAGCAAGCAGCGGCACAGTGTCACAAGGAACCAGCAACAGGGGACATGAACACAGAGAGGGGACCAGCAAGTCTGCAGTCATCTTGTCTCCATAAAGGTACAGTGAGTAGAAAAACACCCCTTCACACCTATGCCATGTCACTATTGCCCATGATTGATACAGCTAAACTTGATCATTATCACCTTAAAAAGGCACACAGTGCATGTGCATTAAACCAGAGCACCTGTACTGTATTGTGTGATTAACATGAAGATAACGATAATAAAAGGACAGTGAAATGCATCCTTTGACGTAATTTAGGGCCCATTCACACATGGCACTGCAGATATGCATCTCCTGTGCAGGGCCGACTTTTACCAGCACTGAAATGCACAAAGTGTTGCATGCATCCCCTTGCCAGTTTACCATTCATTTCTATTTAGACACAGCCACTGTGTCCCAATATGTAATGTAGGTGTGCCTGGGTCTCTGAATGCATACAAGGCAGTGGGTGGGAACAGGGGGGCGTGGTCAGTGGTGGAGGCGGGGTTGAGGGGGCCCCATAAGATAGGCTGTAGGGGGCCCCGTGATTTCTAACAGCGGCCCTGCCATCACTAGTTACAAGGCATTGTGTATTTACTATGTGTTACGGCAACTTGGGTAGCATTAATGAACCCTGACTGTTCTTAATATCTTTAGGAGGCCTCTTCAACAAGAAAGGACCATGAGCAGGGACTGCATTGTATGATGGAAAAAGCTTGTTCAACCTAAATACTGAGTCCCCTCCTGAGCATCAAGTTTGCAGGTTACATTTACTGATACCAGATGCTGCTAATGTGTATTTTTACTAGCACCAGAAGCTGAAAATATACGTATTAATTGCACCAGATGCAGGCAATATAAAGAACAGTAAAGGTTGGATTTACACCCCACATGCTGTTGAACCAGTTTTGCCATTTGTATTAACGCTTTATTATTTTTTGGATTTACAAGTATTTTGAAAGCCTACTGCTAATCATTAAGCTATTGGTAGATAATGGCCAAACAGGATGTATGCATTTTAAGGGAAACATGTTATGAAAGAAATTGAGGGTTACTACCTACATCTTTCCTTCAACTGTTAGTTCCCTCACTGTCATGTTGATCCTCTGGCTTCAATTCTTTCTGAATAAATGATTTGTATAGCGCTGCAAATGCGAACTGAATCGCCTCATACAAGTTTCTGAGTCACTGACCAAGCGTATGTATGCAGATGTATTGTTCTGGCTCACTTGCAGTATGTTTTGAGGGAGGTCAGCAATAGTATCCCACAGATGATATGACGTATGATGTTTCCCATAAGACTGAACGGCATAACTGCCATTCTCATGACCTGCAATGATTTTTTGCTTCTTACTACAACACAGGTGTCTTCATTGCTGAATCCTTGTGAAAACATTTATCAGTTCATGGAAATCCCATAGGAATTAAAGTGTGAGCCATTTTTGTTCATGCAGCTGTGCGTAAAAGATTTCTTCTGTATTGCACAGAAGACTAGATGAAATCTAAACATTTTAATTAGAAGAAACGTAATCCTTGGCGTAATGCTAATTAAATGTAGTGCTTGGTTGCTACTAGTAACTAACATCCACCATGTCACCCTGCAGCCAGACGTCCATCTATCACTTCTGAGATAATGAACAGTCATTTGTGTTTTTTGTTTTGTTTATTGGGGATATAGCTTGGTTGGGGGAAAGAAGATATGGGATGCCCATAGAACAATTGCTTTGCCATCATATTTAAGAATTAGAACGAACGGTTGAGCCGTGAAGTACTGGTGTGCACATAATATCTACAGCAGGGGTGCCCAACCTTTTGAAGAGCGAGGGCCACTTAAGCGACTTGGTAACCGGTCACGGGCCACAATGAGCAGAGCAGGCGGATGACAGGTCCCTGCAGAGCGGACACGGACACAGCCCACTCTACTCTATGGGTCCACTGATCTGATCTGCCCAGACGGAAGGGGTCTGATCCCCTTCTGTTTTTTTTTTTTTTAGCAAATCAGATTGGAAATAGGTGGGTGTAAATGGACACAAATCTGTTTACATCTGCCGTTTCATAGAGGTGAATGGAGGGTCCGACTGGGTCGGACCAATTGTGTGAAAGGGGCCTTTCACACTGTGCAGCACAGTGCACCTGTGTCTTTCCTGTGGGTTAGCTACACTTTGCCATAGACTTCTATTATATCCTGCAGGTGTGGTGCACTTTCTGAAAGCACACCAAACCCGCAGGTAATAACAAAAGTCTATGCCTCAGTGCAGGTAACCTGCAGATCAGTTTGAAGGCAGCCCAGTAACCACTGTGCAGATATGTCCATACATACACTGCAATTTTAGTAATAAACTGACCTTTAATAACAGTCTTCCATTCAGGTATCGCCTGCTGTTGCTGTCCCAGGCAGAGTGTGTTTGGTATCACTCCGCCTGTGGCAGGAGACGGAGCTATACAGGAAGCATCAGCTTATACAGCTCTGCTCCACAGCCGCTTGCTTTGCCGGCTTCATTAACAACACAGATGCTCTGGGATGGCAGGTCTGTAACCCATGATCTGATCATGATCCGCCATCCCACAGAAGGAGGTCGCACGCCACATCAGAGGGCTCCGCGGGCCACTGGTTGGGCACCCCTGATCTACAGGCACTTCCCCCTGCATAACACCATGCAGGCTATTTCTCCTCCTCTGCGTATCTACTGCAGACTGATGCTCCCAGGACTTCCACCCTCCTGCACAAACTTTCACTGTAGATCATTATTCTTCCTGTCACATCATCCTCTTTTGACAAAAGAGACCACTCTGAACAGTCTCAGTTGCTGGCTAGAATTGGTTTCACTTTTACTAGGCCACAGGTCTGCAGTACCTCTCCCCAGTGGCCTAATAATTTAGTAACATGCTGATTGGTGGACTACTGCTCCCAGCTAGTCCGGCCTGCAAATCATGTGCCCTCAGGCCGCAGCGATTTGACACAGATCCCCTGGAATGCCTCATCCAGATCTCCACTGTGGTCCACTCACCGACCTTCTCCTGCCCCGAGTCCATGATGGAGAACTTTAACTGGACATACATTCTAACCCCTTTGTTCAGGAACACTTCATCCATGACCTTGTAAAGATGAGGTGTGCCCTCCCAGCTCTCATGGGCTCCTCCGCTAGGCCTCACCCCCCCCCCTCCTTATATAGCTTATATGGGAGGCCTGCCCCTTGCCAATTCCAGTTGGGGGTTGGTCAGAGCTCCTCACATGAGCTGCCACTCCAGTCCTAGGCCCTGTCCCCCATGCAGATCATTCTCCCTGGAAACAGGGGAGGCGCCTCAGAACTAAATCACAGGGGGTCACACCCACTTCTGCACTAACCACTCCCTGCCCCCCAGATCAAAACAAGCAGGCCTAGCCTGAAGCATAGGCCTGCCCAAATTTACCTGCACTGACAGCTTTCCTTACAAAATACTCACTCTAGCACCTACCTATGGTAGAGGGTGCTACATAAAGAATTATTGTGCTGCTCTGAGCTACCATTGCTGTTTGTACTAATTATTAGGGCTGTGGAAACTAAAGATTAATTCCTCAATTAATCGTTCATTTTTTTGACCGATCAAAATTATTTTGATCGGTACTCACCTCTCCTCCCGTTTTCTGGTCTTCAGGGAGTTCCGTCGGAGATCCGGTGACGTGACAGACATCGACGTCACCGGACTCCTCCCCCCTTCCCCAAGTGCCTCCGTCTGCTAACGAAGGGAAGGGGGTAGGAGTCCGGTGACATTGAAGTTCTGATTGAACGTAACGTGTATGGGCAGGAGCTACGCATGATGTCACCCACTGCTGCCCTGTGGAAGTAAAGCGATTGTCGGCTTTACATGCTATGTTTCTATCATCTTTATATGAGTAGTTTGTGTTTCAACACAAAAATTAAATCTTATACTTAAGCAGTGAGCACTTAGATCTTTTCTTTCTACCCATGACCTGGCGTCCTTGCTGAGATCTAAGTAGATGTGCAAGAAGTTTATGGTCCGTGTTAACCCTTTTAAAACCCGCTTGCATGACCACCTGTTTGCACAGGGGTTCATGCCATAAGGTGAGAGTGATTAGTTAGACCGGAGGTGGAGGAATTGTCACGCTACTGTGGGAAAAAAATTACTACAGTTTGAATTTAAAACGTATTTGTGTGAACTGTGAAGTTGAGTCATGGATTGTGGAAACTAACTAGTGTTGGGTGATTGTATATAGTGTATACCACATTTACCACTGACTAATGCAGAGTTGCAATGCAAGGAGGTCAGCTAAAAGTAGTTGGATCTGTATGTGCGTTATAATTAATCAAAATTAGTCGATTAATCGATTTTTAAAAAGAATCGATTAATCGAACACGAAAATTTTAATCAGTAACAGCCCTACTAATTATGTGTACTTACCATGAAGCAATGCTATGTGGCGTACATACTGAGCCACACTTGATCATAAAGTATATGTCCAAACCAGGGAAAATAGCTGTAATGTTCAGTCAATTTCTAGCCATCATTTTTCTAAAACAAATTTTAAAAAGCATCTTACAGAGTTACATAGGTGAGGTTGAAAAAAAGACACAAGTCCAACCTATGTGTGTAATTATAAGTCAGTATTACATTGTATATGCCTGTATGTTGTGGTCGTTCAGGTGCTTATCTAATAGTTTTTTTAATCTATCGATGCTCCCTGCTGAGACCACCGCCTGTGGAAGGGAATTCCACATACTTGCCGCTCTTCCTGTAAAGAACCCTCTACGTAGTTTAAGGTTAAACCTCTTTTCTTCTAATTTTAATAAGTGACCACGTGTCTTGTTAAACTCCCTTCCGCAAAAAAGTTTTATCCGTATTGTGGGGTCACCAGTACAGTATTTATAAATTGAAATCATATCCCCTTTCAAGCGTCTTTTCTCCAGAGAGAATAAGTTCAGTGCTCGCAACCTTTCCTCATAACTAATATCCTCCAGACCCTTTATTAGCTTAGTTGCCCTTCTTTGTACTCGCTCCATTTCCAGTACATCCTTCCTGAGGAATGGTGCCCAGAACTGGACAGCATAATCTAGGTGCGGCCGGACCAGAGTCTTGTAGAGCAGAAGAATTATTGTTTTACCTCTGGAGTTGATCCCCTTTTTAATGCATGCCAATATTATGTTTGCTTTGTTAGCAGCAGCTTGGCATTGCATGCCACTGCTGGGCCTATCATCTACTAGGACCCCTAGGTCCTTTTACATCCTAGATTCCCCCAGAGGTTCTTCCCCCAGTCTATAGATTGCATTCATATTTTTGCCACCCAAATGCATTATTTTAAATTTTTCTACATTAAACCTCATTTGCCAGGTAGTTGCCCACCCCGTTAATTTGTTCAGATCTTTTTGCAAGGTTTCCACATCTTGCAGAGAAGTTATTGCCCTGCTTAGCTTAGTATCGTCCGCAAATACAGAGATTGAACTGTTTACCCCATCCTCCAGGTCGTCTATGAACAAATTAAATAGGATTGGTCCCAGCACAGAACCCTGGGGGACCCCACTACCCACCTCTGACCAAAATCTGATAAGGTTTCTTTTTTTAAAGTTTATATTAACCAGGTTTGTTTAATGCTTAACATAGATTTTGCTAGTTAGCCTAAGGTGTATCTTTATCCCAGATGTTCTGTCACATTGCACTTTAATTAACTAAACTGAGATTTGGTTATTTGGGCGGTGTAAGCAGTCTTGTCTCTGCAATTAATTAAACCATTTTTACAGTGATCCTTTAGGGACTATTTACACTATTGCCCTGCTTTATAGCACATGTAATAATGCGCATTATGAGCACACATAAACCATAAGCTGACATATTGTAAGAGGCCTGTCCTTACCATCAATGCCAGACAGGTATTAGACTGACCCCAAAATTTAACTTGAGGGCATAGCCCATTACAACAATGTCAATTGCTGGCAAGGTCAAAACAGCCTATAAAGCTGTGACAAAACATCAGAGCGGATGGGTGGGCAACTCTTCTGTCAGCCGAATCTCTTCATGTCAAAGGGACATTTCTCAGTATAAGTTTTCTAGAGTTCAGGCTCCACCCCATCACCGTGTGTCCCTGTAGCCAATCCTAACAAAGCCACTTAACTGCCTTGATTTAGATCAACTCCAACTGTAATGCAATGCTTCCATCAGTCAAGGTTCCTTTGTTTTCAGAGTATTGAAATAATGTGCTGTAAGCTTCTTGTATACAACAATATGCTTTACTTTCATGGAGGATATTAGATTATGTCTTACAGCATGGAAACAGGAATATGAAACAGGAAGCGAACACAAACAAATACAAACAGTACATAGACAGAACATCCTGTAATCACATTCCATAGATAACACACTATAACACTGCAGTGCCACCTGCTGAATAGATAGGTATAATGTATACAGTATATAGATCACAGTACTTTACATTACTTGCTGTTGTCCTTTCAACACCCCTTCTCAACAGCATGTGCTTTGTCAAATTACATTCAGCTTCTTCTGGATATAACTATGACCTTCCTTTGATAAAGGCTTGGTGAGGGCATCAGCAGTCATTTCCTCTGGTGGGCAATATTGAATGTCAATAACACCTTGCTCTTGATTGTCCCTCAGTAGGTGATACTTGACGTTGATGTGTTTGGTCCTAGGATTGACCCTTTCTGATTGCGTAAGCTTTATACATCCCTGGTTGTCTTCAAAAATGGGAATTGGTTGACATGTCTATTCCAATGTGCACAAAAAGTTGACAAATCCATATTGCTTGCTTGCTTTTGACTAGACCAACTTCCATACTGGAAGGTGAATCCACTTGTGGATTTGCGGCCTGTGTAGTCACTGGCCCAATCAGCATCCACCTATCAGACCAGTTTTGGATTGGATGTTGCTGGTAACTTCCTCTAAATTGTTTATTTGAGGTACTGCATCACTCTTTTTATTGCGTTCCAGTTACGCTGACTGCTGGGAGCTGAAACCTTCCTGCATAGTATGCCCACTGCTGCAGCTATGTCTGGTCTGGTCACAGTGGAAACAAATAGCAGCTTACTGATTGCTCTGCGATACATATCATTGTTGGGTAGAACGTTTTCTGCTTCATTGCTCTTTAGATAGGCTGGTTCCATAGGAGTTTTCACTTCCTTTGCATCTTGCATATGTAATTGTTCCAAGATTTCTGAGATTTTCAGAGATTGGTTAAGAAGATAACTTCCATATTTTTCTCTCTCTATTTGGATTCCCAGATAGTAACTAATGTTTCCTAGCTCTTTGATTTCAAAAAATTCTTTCAGCTTGTAAATCTGATTATTATTTCCCTTCTTGCTCAAAACAAATTATAATGTCATCAACATAGATAAGGATGTATATCCATGTGTCTTCTTGATTCCTGGAGTAGAGACAGGTGTCTGCTTTACTTCTTGAGAATCCCTCTCTAGTAAGTACTTTGTTCACTTTCTCATTCCACATCCTTGCAGATTGTTTAAGACCACAGATGCTCTTCTGAAGTTTACACACAAGGTTGTCTCCTTGTTCAAACCCTGATGGTTGCTCCATGTAACCTACGAAATGTGTGTGTGCCGCTCAGGCTCGGTGGTAAGGGGTATGTAATCAATGCTTCCGCATCCGCTGCTAGAGTGCTGACAGGGATGGAACTCGTTCTGGTTCTTGTAAGTCTTCAGAGAACAATGGGGTGCCCCCTAAAAGTCCCACATCTAGGTGTCCTGGAGTGGTGAGTAGAGTGGTAACCTCAGCCTGGACTCCAACCAGGCCACGTCTCCAACGCATTTCACTACGCATTTCACTAATTTATGCTTGGCTCATTGAACGAAATAACATACCACCGAGAAAAAAAAGAAAAAATATACACCATAGCGTAATTCTGCTACACTTAAAAAAGTGCAGTTTAAACAAAAAACACTCTTCACAAAAATGTAAAAAATAAAAATAAAAAATAAAAAAACACCCAGTGGTTAAAAAACAAATGAATATAAGTGTACCACCACCGCACAGAGGGCCTTCTTACCAGATGCCAAAAAAGGAGCACACATATAGGAATATCCCTCAAAGGCTCTCCCACATAGGCCAAACAGGTGTAAAGGAAGAGTATACATGGATAAAAGCCCAGTGATTGAAACACAAATAGTGTATGCTACCACCACATAAAGTGCCTCTTTACCAGAAAACAAAACCAAAGTATGCCAACAGCACTTTATAAGGAAACGAATCTTCCGCAGTATATACTCTATGTTGATTGATGGATTGTTTGATACTCTCAGCAGATATCCATAGATCGCATATAAACCCAAAAAGGAGGATATAATGACCATAGCGTTATACTGTACTAGACGTTTTATTAAGGTATAAAAATTTGCACTTACAAACAGACGTTTTCATAAAATTCATAAAAAGAGCTACAGAGCCGGCCGGCTGCAAACAGACACTCCCATCCTAGCATGGTGACGTTGGCACGTTCTTCCTCAGACGCGTTTCGTCATAGCTAACATTTTCAATGGGGAACGCTAAGAAGTGCTCTGATGGGGGAGTGTTTTATGACAGGAGCGAATGTTTCATCGTAATCTTCACCAAATTTCTGGGAGTAACCCTTGGCAACTAGTCTGGCTTTGTATTTGTAGACATTCCCTTCTGCGGACTTTACTTTGAAAGTTACTTCCTATAGTTTTGCGGTTAGGAGGGGGCTCTGTGAGTGTCTAGGTTTTATTTTCTTGAAGTGACTTTAATTCTTCTTCTGTTGCTTTTCTCCATATATTGGCTTCACATTTTGGCAGTTTTATGTCTTCCCAGTATGTTGGTTCAAGTATGCAGTGTGTTTTGGCAATGTATGACAGCTTGCGGCATTGTATACCCTTTGTAGTCCGAGTGGATCTTCTGACTTTAGGCAGGTCAGCAGGATCTGGTGGGGAACTTGATTTAGGCATTGTGAGTTCCAACTCTTGTTCTGACTCCTGCACAGGTTCGCTTTGGTCAACCTTTTCTTCTGGTTTGCTGGGCATATTCACTTAATAGCTTTCAGGGATCAGTGTTTCTGATGATGGGCTCTCATCAAAATAAACACTATGGCTTATTGTCACTTCGTCAGTCTTTGGGTGTAGGGTTCTGTAACCCTTAGTTTTCTTGCTGTAGCCTACTAGAATGCCCTCTTTGGCTGTGTTCTCCAACTTGGATCGCTTGGAATATAGGCATATGCTTTACATTCAAACACTCTGATGTGCCCTATGCTAAGCTTTGATCCATGCCACATTTCAAATGGAGTACTTTTAATGGATCTTGAGGGTTGTCTGTTCTTTAGGTAGGTTGCAGTCATGACTGCTTCCCCCCAGTACTTGTGAGGTCGATTGGCATCCGACAACATGCATCTGGCCATTTCTATAAGAGTGTGATTTTTCCTTTCTGCTACATCGTTTTGTTCAGGAGTGTATGCCTGTGGAAGGGGAGCACGTGTGGCTTTTGCTTCAATACAGCACTTTCATTTCATGAGCACTTTACAAGGCGCTATTGTTAAATCTTCTGATAAACCATTCTCTCTATAATGTCCTGTATAGCTTCTGGACTTCTGTGCCCCAGCCGCCTGTGCCATAAGTGAATACATTTGCTGTGCATGTCATTAGGGACTATATTTGCTTGCTGGTCTGTGGTGATGAGCCTGTATAGGTGATCATCCAGTTTTCCTTTTGCGAGGAATCGCTTATTATTGTGAATTGTGCATTCATCACCCTGAAACTTAGTTGTGAGACCGTTGTTTGCAAGACTCACTGATAGAAGGCTGCCTTTACAAGGATACGCTGCTTGCCTTGTAGTGTAATGCAGTTCAGGAAGCCCTGGCCTTTTCCCTTCGGAGGGGACGCTTTTCCTGTTTGCGAGAAAAACTTTGCACTTTTGCACTGTAATCAATGTTTGTGAAGAAGGTCTCATCGCTAGTCATGTAGCTTGTCGCTCCTGAGTCTATGCACCAACTGTGTGGCCAACTGTGTCACTTTAAAGGTGCCACTGCAGTTTCCTTTGTGGCTGCTTTGACTCGTTCCTTGTGGATAGCTCTAGCTTTCGCTGCTTGACTTTCCAGGTAGAGCAGTCCTTTTTTAAGTGACCAGTCCTTTTACAGCGAAAACAGGCTCTGCTTTCTTCAGTGCTTTGTGCATTTTTACATCACAGTGCGCATTTTCTTTCCTTCTGTCATATTCATCAATTAATTTGCCTTTGATATATTCTAGTGTCAGCCCCTGCTCTGGTCTGGTTTCTCAAACGTTAATAAGAGAAGTATATGTCTCTGGAAGGCTGCAGAGGAGCAGGGCAACAGTATGGTTATCTTCAATGTCCTCTCCGAGAGCATGCAGCTGCTTTATGATTTCTAGCATAACTTTCACGTGGTCACACATTTGCTGGCCTTCCTTTAGTCTCATTTTATATAACTTTCTTAGCAGAAATAACTTACTGTTTAGACTTGAACGCTAATGCAGTTTCTGTAATGAAAGTCCACATACCTTTGGCTGTTTTCCCTGTTCTTATGTGGATAAGCTAGTTTTCTTCCACTAGTAAGCTTATAGTCGCTTTTGCCTGTCTATTCTTCCTGTCCCAGTCCTCTGTCTCTCCATTTGTGGTTCTCACTGTATTCAGCACTTGCCACAAGCCATCCTTTTTAAGAAACATTTCTAGTTTAAACTGGTAGTTGGCATTGTTCAGCTTTGCAATTGCAAACTTCACATCTGAACCACTTGCCATCTTTCAGCAGCTTGTATACAGTACTCAATGATTTGCAGAATTCGTTGTTGCAGTGCCTGCTGGGTGCCAGGATCAGAGTATTGAAATAATGCGCTGGAAACCACTTGTATACAGCAATACACATTACTTTCATGGAAGATATTAGATTATGTCTTACAACATGGAAACAGGAACAAGAAACAGGAAGCAAACCCAAACAAGTACACACAGAACATTGACAGAACATCCTGTAATTACATTACCATAAATAACATACTATAACACCGCAGTGCCACTTGCTGGATAGATAGGTATAATGCATACAGTATATAGTTCACAGTACTTTACATTACTTGCTGTTGTTCTTTCAACATCCCTTACCCTAATGCCACATATACACGACCAGACTTTCCGGCGTAATAGGTTCAACAGAATCATTGCGATCGTGTGTGGGATAATCCGATCGTTTTTGTAAAAAAAAGTCAGATGGACCTAGAAATAGAACATGTTTCAAAACTTTCCGACAGACTCAATTCCTATCGGGAAAACCATTTGTCTGTATGCTGGTCCGATGGACCAAATACAACGCAAGGGCAGCTATTGGCTACTGGCTATTGAACTTCCTTTTCTAGTCCCATCGTATGTCATCACATTCAAAAAGAACGGACTTTCGAACAGACTTTGGTCTGTTCATGTGTGGGCAAGTCTGTTCGTTCGGAAGTCCATCGGAACTCCGTCGGGAAGACCGTCAGACCTATTTTGGCAGAAAGTCCGGCCGTGTGTAAGAGGTTCAAGGGGCCTTCACTTTGGGATTGATTTACTAAAACTGGTGCAATCAGAATTTGTGCAGCTGTGCATGGTTGCCAATCAGCTTCTAACCTCAGCTTGTTAAATTAAGCTTTGACAATAAAACCTGGAAGCTCCAGTTTTAGTAAATCTCTCCCTATGGGTTAGCTACCCAAGTGAGGTTAAAGCTCAACTCCAGATAGGATCCTAATTGCATACTTACATTACTCAAACTTTGACCAATGTAAGTGTGCATAGCTCATACCTTGTGTTTTTTTCTCAATGACGCTGTGCAGGGGCTTTGACATTATAATCATGCTTGGAGTTCAGCATTAAAGCAGTATTTTGTTGAGCACAAACAGAAACAATTGAGTACTGTCCATGATACTTTTTTTGCACTGACATACAAATTTTCAGGACAAGCTATCGGGGTATGTCCCCTTCTTCAGTAAGCAAAGCAATGCTGAAGTGTAATAGGATGCATAACTTGCAAGCTGCAACATACACATTGTCATGCTATCCTTATTGATTGCAGGAGCCTTGTAAAAAAAAATCTCAGCTTCCCATTTGCAATCACCTATGCAGTACTTATTACCCAAAACGCCAATTGCCAGGCTTAAAGTTGTTGTATAGGCTGAAGGTTTTTTACCTTCATGAAAAAAACCTTCAGTGTGCAGCTCCCCCTTACCCCCCCCCCCCCTCTCGATCCAGCGATATGCACAAGAACCGGGTCTCTACCTCCTGTTGGCTGATATGCAGCAGCAGCCATTGGCACCCGCTGATGTCAATCAAAGCCAGTGAGGTGGGAGCAGGGGGCAGGGCTAAGCCACGCTCCCTGTGTCTTATGGACGCAGAGAGCCGGATTAGGAGTGAGCAAGCACAAGTGTCCCCACAGCAAGTGACTTGCTATGGGGCACTCTGCAAGGGAGAGGGGCCCAGAGCACCAGTGGGGGTCCCAAGAAGATAAGGATAGGGGTTGCTCTGTGCAAAACCTCTTCACACAGTGGGTAAGTATGACATGTTTGTTATTTTTTTTATATATATTTTTTTCCTTTACAATCACTATAACCACAGTCAAATGGGACTGTCTGGACCTGTACATTGTTATGCTAATACCGACTTTCAGTATTTGCACTGGATTTTAAGTCATCTACCCCACAGAGTCAATGTACTTACTTTGTTCTTGGTATGGATTTGCTTTAAAGCTGAAATTTTAGTTATATTTTATTTGATAGGAGCCCAAGGCAACAATGTAAGAGGGAAAGAAGAGTCAATATTTTCCAAGTACACGCAACAGAACTGCCCTAAATATGTAGAGACTGACTGATCATTAAGCAAGCATTTGAACTTGGCCACTATGTCAGAGCAGGAGATGGAAAATAAAAAAAAGTCAGTTTATTATGTCAAGAGCCAGTAATATTGAATGAACATACAGAACACCATGTAAGTGTTTTTACTGGACCACAATGCAAAGAGAGAGACAAGGCAGATTTGATCACTGTAAAATATAAATTTGAATGTGTTTTTTCAGAACCACAGCCCAGAAAAACTGAATCGTTTAGATGGACAATATTTAATCCTTACTTGGCAAGATGCTATGTACGGGGGAGATCCGGAAGATGTGATCTGGGCTAAAAAAAAATCACAATATATTTTTTTCCCAGATCATAGACCCAAACAATTATAAAAATAAATAAAAAATAAGCTCTTTTTTTCTATTCATTAATCCAAAGCGAGAGAGAGGGAGAGATCACGCTCGCCCCACTTGCCGCCCCCCCCCCCCCTTCTCCTGTCACAGGGTGGGGAGACTCGCAGGGGATCGGAGTGGCTGTGCTGTGGGCGGCCGCAGCTTAGCTGCTGCCACTGCAGAAGACAGAATGGTTCTGTGTTCCTACCTGTCCCCCCTCCCTTATCCTGTCAGCATCAGGAAAACCAGAGAGAGAGGGAGAGCTGGAGTAGCTCTAATGGAGCTCGAGGAGGACTGTGTGCTGGATCACCATTGACTACAGGGGGGACCAATCAGCTGAGACCAGAGGAGGATCTTGGAACATGTAGTCCCAGAAGATAAGTGGCTCTATGGTAGAAATGCTGGGGAAGACTACAGCCCCCAGCATGCCCTGCTGGACCTGGGAAAAGAGAGAACCTGGAGCCTGGGGAGGAGGGGGAAGAGTTACCAAGGAAGGGGAGAGGACACCACATGACCCTACATTACGGGAAGTGAGAGAGGACCGTGTGAAGCAGGATTTGTGTGCTGTAATCGTGGTCTGGACAGAGCGGAGCGCCAAAGGTGCCACATCAGCTGTGTGTTTACTCAGGACCACCTTCATATACGCCAATGCAGACATCGCTGAGCCTCTGGATCATCAGGCTGCCAGTCAGGCATCCTTCACCTGACTGCAGATCCTTTAAAAAAAAGTAAAAATACTGTAGCTGCTGTCTTTTAATATAAGGACACTTGCCTGTCCAGGGATCCAGCGATGTCCTCATCCGAGATGATGTTTCAAACGGCTTTGGGTGCAGGTTCTAACATCTGAATTAAGGGAAACAGGCAGTGAATCCTTGTGTGTAAACCCTATTGTGACAGGGATGATTGCGACTCCTTGCGATCCCTCAAGCTCGGTCCATAAATAGCACTGCGGGAGGGATTCCCCCATCAACATCGACTGTGCTGGAAGGAAAGAAAATGTCATAATCTATGGCCTGCCTTATGTTTTTTCCTCCCTGGATGGAAGAGCAATGAAGACATCTCTACAATGCAGCATTCTCAATCTGGGATGAGCATAGTGTTAAATATACCAGTAGATTAGAAGAACTTGAATAGCAAAAAAATAAAACTCCAGCTAACACTTTTTAAGTAGTTACAGAACCAGTTTTTTTTTTACTTTTGGGATTACAGTTTTACATAATATCAGTAAATAAGGGATCAACAGGTGAAAATAAAGGAAGAAAATAAGCCACCACATATAAGAATTGGTAAGCTGCAATATAATACACTTTTGGTGTTGGGTTTAATACCTCTTTAAGGAAGCTATCTTGATACACAGTATCGAAAGTATAGAAAGCTATCAAGTTACCTATCCGCAGACTGATTGCTGTGTGGAGCAATGACTTGTATATTTAATCAATTCGCTGACAGAGCTGTTTTGATTTTTTTAAATGTACATTTTAGGCTGAAGATTGGTTAAAACCCCCAAACAGTATATATTTTCTGACAGCAGAGACCATGGATATAAAATAATGGTAATTCCAATTGTTTATATGACATATCAATGCAATGTTTTCAGTATAACTTTTAGTGCACACAATGGGTCTGATTTACCAAGCATTTGCGCCATGAGTTGTGGCGCACGCCGCCGCGCAACGGCCGTTTTCGTATTCACAAAGCATTTGCGCCTGTAACTCAGCGCAATTCCCCATTTACTATAATGTTGCCGGCGCACGGGCAGCCGCGATCTGTGCGCCGCTATAGACTTGGCACGCGGCATCTTCAACTCAGAAAATAAAAGAATCTGGAAGTGGCAATATTATGGGGGTGATTTGGGTGATGTGAGGAAGTATAGATATGACTGTCCAACTAACAAACATGCCAAAAATAGAACGGAAAACTAACTTTCTCTGAGCAGCCTTGCTGCGCCTGCAAATACACTTATAACTGGAAGCGGCATTTGCGCCCGTTCATGTGCTCTGGTTCACTGCGCCGGCATGCATCAGAGGGGGGCAGGGTCACTGGGTGGCCCCCGGCCTCCGTTATATAAGACCTGTCAGAAGAAGAGACGCATCACACAGCGGGAGCCTCCCATTGCGTGGCGTGGCCCACTAACGAAAAAGATTAATTTTTTTTTTTGGCACGGGGTTCCCCTTAATATCCATGCCAGACCTGAAGGGCCTGGTATGGATTTTGAAGGGGGCCCCCCAGCCATTTTTTTTTTTTTTTTTTGGCACAGGGTTTCCCTTAATATCCATACCAGACCTCAAGGGCATGTTCTGCTCTTGGAGGGGAACCCATGCCGTTTTTATTTAGATTAAATTAAAGTCGCCTGGCCTGAGGGTGACTTAAAGTCGCGTTGTAAGTCGCCCCAACTCATGTTGTAAGTCGCGCTGGAAGTCGTGTTGTAAAGTCGCCCCAAGTCGTGTTGTAAGTCGCGCTGGAAGTCGTGTTGTAAAGTCGCCCCAAGTCGTGTTGTAAGTCACGCTGGAAGTCGTATTGCCGTGTGTGAATGAACTGTTAATGATAACGGCGTGCGCTATTCGCGGTGCGACGGCATATTATGTGCTCCGCTTATGTGTGCGCCGGTTCATACGCTCAAGTAATAATTTATCTGGCGCACCAATTGTGGTCTGAACCGGCGCAGCGCATTCATCTTGGTAAATCAGCCCCAATATATTGCCCAGCAACATGCCAAGCCTTAAAATTGTACGTGAGCATTGAATGATGACAAACTTTGATACATAATATTGTTCATAGAGGGCACTTTAACTGTGTCAATACCAGACACTTTTACCCCCTGCCTACCCACGTCATGCAAGACTGTATCCAAATACATTTTTTACCATTTCTTGAGACAGATAGAGCTTTTTTTGGTGGTATTTACCTGCTCCCCAACCACCCGCCACAGTTATACTGTGGCAAGGTGGCTGGATAGCACAAATCGGTGTAGGTGTACGTCGGTCAGTGCATGTGATATAGTGGGCGCTCTGCGTGCCACGGGTCCAGCGGACTCGATGTCCGCCGGTGACCCGCAATCGCTGTATACAGAGTAAACAAGGCAGATCCCCGTTCTGACAGGGGACATGATGGAGATCTGCTGTTCCCAGTCATCGGGAACAGCGATCTCTGTGGTGTTCCAGGCAGCCCATCAGGAAACACACTTAACCCCTTGAAGTCCCTAAATCTATCCCATAGTTTGTAGACGTGATAACTTTTGCACAAACCAATCAATATATGCAGAATGTGATTTTTTTTTTTACCAAAAATATATAGAAGAATATATATCTAAACTGATGAAAAAAAAATGTTTTATATATTTTTTGGGGATATGTATTATAGCAAAAAGCAAAAAATTATAATTATTTTTTCAAAATTGTCACTATTTCTTTGTTTATTGCGCAAAAAATAAAAAATGCAGAGGTGATCAAATACCACCAAAAGAAAACTCTATTTGTGAGAAAAAAGGACATCAATTTTGTTTGGGTACAACTTCGCAAGGCCGCGCAATTGTCAGTTAAAGCGACGCAGTGCCGTATTGCAAAAAATGGCTTGGTCAGGAAGTGGGTAAATCCTTCTGGGGCTGAAGTGGTTAATCACTGCTGAATTTTTAATTGTTTGCTATATAAACCAAAAGAACACCAAAAATACCCTAGGGCACTCATGAGGCGTACAACTGTAGGACATCAAATTATGTCCACCAGGATAACAGTGCTCCCGTTCAGCCATCATTTTACAATTGGCCAGTTGGTAAGTGGTTAAAAGCCCTTACAGGTCATTAGTTTAGCGTTTACCATGGTCGATGGCCTTAGATATGAAGCATCTATATGAAACATGAGTTGCATGCGTTTACAATTGTATGTGTAAGTACGCATGGGGGCAAGGGGGACCTACATTTTTTGGGGGGTAAATGTTTGGTTTTAACTTTAATGTAATAACCTTTTTTCACTTAACTTTACTACAATCACTAAGGGGGCTAACAAGCTGACATGTTTCAGCCCAGAAGAGCCTTAGTCATAGTTACGACTAAGGGCCCTTTGGGCTAAAACATGTCAGCTTTTCCTGCAAGGCTGTGTTTATAGCCCTATGTACTAATAAAACATGATTTATTTATTTTTACTAGAAATTTCTGTGATGCCAACTATATATTACTAATATTTCATATTTACTTTACTAAAAATAGTTTATACACCGTTTTAGTCCTGAGAATAATAAAAAAAAATAAACAAAAAATTTCATTCACTAATGGGGTGGGCCATATCCTGAGTGGATTGATAAAGGTTTGATGTTTTCTCTTTGTGAATATTTCCTCATACATACAAAGTGACTTGTTTTAACAATATGTTAGCATGTACATACACTTAGAAAGCTATTGTGCTATGTGTACATAGTTAACGAAACCTCTAAAAGTGTTAGCTGTTTATGTAATTCAGTTCAGGAGCTTTTCTTTAATATAAAAGAGAGCCTTAATCACTGTGGTAGCAGCTAGCAGGTATCCACAACTGCTAATTAGAGGGACTGTATAAAGCATTTTTCAGGGCACACAGGAATTTCTCTGCTCAGAGAGACTTTAATGCTGAGGCTGGAATAGAAATGACTGATGACTCATTATTATATCGCTAAGGGGGATTTCTGGAAAAAAAGTATGTATGATAGAAGGAGGCCAGTAAACAGAATAAGGATTTAGCAAAGTCAATATAAAACACAGCCAGTAGTTGTATTAAAAAAGAAAGTGTTGTTTATTGCCAAATGTTTCATAAAAACCCACAGAAATATTTTTGAGCCATATTGTAGTTGTATATGTTAGAGCAAGCAATGCATACGTGCTTAAAGTGCAGCAAAAACCTTAAAGCCTAAGTGTAGTCAAATAAAAAAACACAAAACCCTTGTTCTGCTGTCATCTTTAAATTAACCTCACCCCCACCCCTGACCCCAACTGCTGCAATCTTCAAATGTGGTGAGGTTTAACAGAACTTTCTGCCCAGCTTCTCCATTTATAGAATCCAGCACTACTGCTTTAATTAATAAAACATGATCTATGAATGGAGGGGGGGACCTTTCAGTCATTCACCCCTCCTTCATTCATAGATCATGTTGCATTCACTAAAGTCGTAGTACCTTCTAATTTCTGTGAATGGAAGAGGCGGGGGTAACTCTAGTCCCTGCATGCAAGGGTGGCTCCATGGGATGCTGCAAGAGAATGGAGCCACCCTGAAATAAGAAACCTGGGGCAGCGTCAGCGGTCATGGGACCTTAAACAGTTTAAACAGGAATGTAGGCAAGGATTAAAAGATAAAGAAACTGCATCCTTAGTAAGTGAATGAATTAAGCTGCTGAAAGTTTTTCAAAACTGAGTTTTTTTTTATCACTTTAAACAGTGATCATTTTTTAGGGTGGACATACTTGGAATGACAGATTTTCGGGTAACTTTTATCTTCTGTAATCTTACAGGATACCATTCCTTCAAGGTGTGGGGGTGACAATCCCCTCCTCTGCTGTTTACTGGGATACCCCTGTTCTTATCCTCCATCTTCTTCTGGCAGTATGCTACAAGTAGTCCAAGCTGTTCCACTTTTTGCTAATACCTGATTGGTTTTGTGTGAAGACAGACCTCCCTTTCGCATATGCAGCTCAGTACATCCATGTGAAAGCAACAATAGGTGAGCTGCTTAATGTCAATTTGACCAATCAGAATCTGTCAGTTTCCAGTTCACACAGGGAAGACCTGAGCTGTAAATGTACAATAGCAAAAAAAGAGACCTAATCTGGGAACACTCATACCTATGATTAGTCTCGGGCATATCAAAGCATATGTAGCACCCTTTAGTATGTGTGTGCTAGAATAAGAGCAGGCAAACTATGCTCTGACTCACACTGTAACTATGTGAGTCTTAATTGGGTCAGGGTTCATGGGAGTTCAGGGCAAGAATACTCATGCTGGGAGGTTGGAGAACCTTATAGAACTAGAGGGTGGGGGTTCGGAGGAGCTGCCATTAATAGTTATGGGGCCTTATGTTGAGGAGGCTATCAGTGGCCCTAAGGGGTACCCCCTAGTCTGGGGGAGGGGGGGGTGTCCTGCCATGGTGATGGAAGGATCCTGCCAAAAACACACGGGAGGAGGTCTTTCTGGAGTCACAGGAGCAAGAGAGGACAGAGTGAGTAGTTCAACACTATTGGTCCCCGCTGTGTCCTGGGAACTGTGTTTCCCAAGACACAACGGGGCATTCTCGGATAGAGGCGGGGCAGCTCGGATAATGCGTCCCGGAAGTGGGTGCAGATACCTGTATTATACAGGTATCTGCACCCCCTCCCCCCTGAAAGGTGCCAATTGTGGCACCGGAGGGGGGGAGGAATCCGATAAGCGGAAGTTCCACTTTAGGGTGGAATTCCGCTTTAAGTTTTCTATCCTTTCCCTGGGAGATCTCCTGAGAGTCAGCCGAGTGGGCTGAGGAAGAGTCAGTTGGGTGGACTGCTGTAGAAAGGCAGCAAGGAGGGCTGGTGAAAGAGGGAGCTGCAGCCAGGTGGGCTGGCAGGGCCTGAAGAGGTGGTGCTGGGATCAGTGGCCACAGAGGGAGCAGGAGGAAAATTTACATGCTGTTTCACTACATCTGTGCTACACATAAGGGACTGTGAGTTCCTGCTTATAATGGGTCATTTCTGATCTAACAAGGGGTCTGACCCTTGTCAGATCAGAGTGAAGAGTGAATCAGCAGAATCTGGCAAGTGTCTGCAGGAGGAAAGTGAAGAGGAGATTGTATATAACTGTATATAGGAAGTTGTCTCTAAAGTTTGCTGAAGTCAAGTGGGCATACCATAACCTATCCCTATCCAAGTTGTTAACCCCCTAATAAACAACAAAAACAAAGCTACAGACTGTTTTATGACTCTGTGTGCCTGTGAAGATTTGGTGTGCCTGGCTGTGCAGTAGTGGAGGATCCCTGTTCATCTGCAACTCCTACATGGGGTGTGCTACACATACAACACTGTATTTGAAATATACATAACTCAATTCTCAGCTATTGTAGCCTTGTAACTATAGACAAAGTCACTTTCTCTCTTTCTAGTCTACTGAGTTTGGTCTGCTCCGATTTTGTGTCAAATTATCTACAGTATGTTACCCCCTGCCCAGGCTTCAATTATGTAATCATTCTCCTTGTACTGAAGAACTTTTATGTTGTACTTTCAGAACTACTTATTCACCCTTTTCCTGCCCCCATATGCATCCAAATTTCATGTCTACAGCCTTGTCTATAGAATCCAACTCACTAATTGACACCATGCAGTCTGGTTTTCTTACTACATATCAACACAAACTGTACAACTAAAATTAGCTTGTGACATTTTCAGTGACAGATAATGAGTTTTCCTTGATTGTCCTCCTTGGTCTCTTTTCCATAACTGTCGCTTTTGGCTACTGAATTTGTGCAGTAATCCTGATGACTATTCTGGTTACGACCAAATCCTTTTTTTTACCTTTTGTTGCTTGCAATTCTGCTGCCTGCTTTGACCCTTTGTGTATCATATGACAGTAATATATACGCTGCCTGTAAGCCACCTGCCCTGATCTCTGCATGTTTATAGACTACGCTCTTACCTGAACATTTCACACTCTGTTGGTTAATTTTGAGGGCTGGGATCTGAGGAGATAGCCAGACTTCCTTATGTTGGTCTCTGGTAGACAACTCTTGTTGCTGCATTGAGCCCCAGTTTGGTAGAAGGGCACCTGTTCAAGAAACACAGCACTCCTCAATCAGCACGATAGCCCTGGATCAGTTGCACTTATCTCACCTCCCTCTGGCAATACACACCTCATATGGTTTGGGTACAATGTATCCTTCTAACACTGGCAACATGGAATTGCTTTGGCAATAACAGCATAGATATCAAGGCTTCAGAATAGGAGAATGATTTGCTCAAAAATAAGCCATTTGGGCTGTTACTAAAGAACAGTAAAGCTTCTTATTTTGCAAAGGGGAACAGCAAACATAGCTGGAAGATAACTGCTTTATTGTTGTAATTTTTTTTTCACTTATATAGCTAACATTTTGCTTGTGTGGAGGTTCAGCAAGCTGCATAACTGTGTTTGGCCTAGTCGGCAGCAGCGAGAAGTGATACATTTAGCAACCGTATTACTATCGCTGCTAAAGGTGACAGCTTCTCCTCAGGCTAGTATCTGGGGACCCACTTATTGTTAAAAGAGGGCTTCCAGATTGCGATAAGCCCCCCCATTTGAATT
Source organism: Lithobates sylvaticus (assembly GCA_028564925.1). Classification (NCBI taxonomy): domain Eukaryota; kingdom Metazoa; phylum Chordata; class Amphibia; order Anura; family Ranidae; genus Lithobates; species Lithobates sylvaticus. The sequence goes on along the minus strand of CM053026.1, from coordinate 359,777,657 downwards.
TGTACATAGCTGTCTTAGGTTCTTACCTTCTGACTCTCAGATCTGCGTCAAAAGAATACAGGCTTGCTAATGAGAGCTATGTACACAGAACCTAAGTTGTATGTGGTCTGCAAAGCCATTTTCTCTCCCCTGGAGACCCTGGAAAGACTTGCACTATAAAAAATTACAAAAAAAATCATTTCACTTAAGTCAGGTGAACATATATTGCAGGTGTAACACCGAAAGCTGTACTCTGCAACTTTTGCTGAGTCATTTACCACTATGTAATTCCCTACTTTTCAAGTCTACTCATATTGCACAAATAGCTTAAAGTGATATTAGAGTCTAATTAAAAAAAATTAAAATAAGTGGAAACAAAAAATAGGTCATACACACACATGCTCTGTGCAATGATATTGTCTTCTGCTTCTGGCAGTTCTTTGCCAGCGCTGTCACCTTCTCCCTGCTCCTGGTGCTTCTTAGCAAGCAGGGTGCTAAGGAGTGCCCCTGAGCCCGGCTGTATGTGTTCATAAACACACACAGAGCCAGTAAGCCATTTTCTTTTTTAGAAAGTCTAGACCCGCCTGTACTCGGGGAACATGGAACTTCTAGTCAGTACTTAAGGTGATACTTTCGTCTAAAGACACCAATTGTGTGGTGTATTTCCGATGTAGGTGTAAGGTTTTATCCTTTCCTCTTTGGAAAGTAGCCAGGGCAGAATGCAATCTGAACACCATTCTTTTATATTGAAAATTACTTTCTGGGTTGCAAAATGTGTTTTTTTTTCTCTGGCTTCCTTAGTTAAAATAATTTTGCTGGCATCAACTTCTCTATCAGTTGATCTATTCGAGGCATCTGATATGCTTTGAACTTCTATACCTTGCCGAGTTTTCTGAAATCATTGTAAAACCGCAGAGTCGCATTTAGCTTTGGTATCAATACAATCGGGTTTGACCACTCACTCTGTGATTCCTTAATGATATCAAGTTCAGATATTGACCGGACTTCCTCTGACACTGCTCTCCTGTGTGCCTCAGGGATTTGGTAGGGTTTTACTCAGAATTTTACACCAGGTTCTGTGACAATGCCATGCTCAATCACCTTGGTAAGACCTGGAAGTCCTGAAAACATTTTCCTATTTCACTATAAAAACTCTTTTGTTTGTTGCTTCTGTGGCTTGGACAGGGCGGTGGATACTGGAACTAATTCCACCCCCATAAAGGGCTTAGAACTAACCCTAGCCAGGGAAACTACCTGCTCTTGCCCCTTTCAGGGTTTTAACAGACTTACGTGGTTTATTTGGTATGGCTTTCGCTTCCCAGGTAGATGTACTTAATAGCTTTCCTCTCCAACCTTTTCTATGACCTCATATGACCCCTGCCACCTGCCCAAGAACCTAATTTCTTCCACCCAATCCCCAGCCTGGAACCGTCTAAGCTTAGTGGAACAGTTGTACATTCTTCTCTGTGCTTTCTGTGCTTTACTGGGGGTATCACCTTAGTGATAATCTCTCTGTATCTGAATCTGAATCTATCTGCATTATATGTTCTATCACCATCTTATGGGGAGAGGATTCTCTTTCCCATGTTTCTCTCACCAAGTCAAGCAGTTCACGTGGTCTTTGCCCATATGTCAACTCAAATGAGGAAAACCCAGTAGTATTGAGGTACTTCTGCAGTGGCAAATATCAGTACCAGGAGTAGGCAGTCCCAATTTTTTCCATCTATTTGCACAATGTTCTTAAGTATTGACTTAAGGGTTTCATAAAACTGCTATAACAGCCCTTCCATCTGTGAGTGGTAGAAAGAGGTACATAATAGTTTCAACTAAAATAACCTGGTCCTGGAGAACATAGCAAACAATTCCCTGGCAATTGTGTTTGAAAAGGTCTTCCTCAGAGGGACCACCTTTCTATACCTAATGGCATTTTCAAGGATGTATTGGTGCCCCTGAGCTGATTTCACTACAGGCCCGACCAAATTCATCACAAAACATTTAATGTGAAAAAGGCTTAATGTAGCTTAACGTGTAATAAAGTGCCTAAACCTCAATCAATTGTCTTGAAACTTTGCACAGCCAATATTCTCAACTTTCCAAAACTATCCTAGAAGTTTCACACATTTCAGTGTTCCACAAGGCAAACTAGGGACCTTAAGTTAGTTTTTTGGTGAGCTTAATGTAGCATAATGTACAAAAAAAGAGCTTAGATGTTAACCAATTTCCCCAAACTTCACACAATAGAAGACTTTACAAATTAAACTTTATTCAAAGTCAATGGTCAGATGTCAGTTCACAACTTATTGCATAATAAACTCAAATGTACAAGTATTAATAGTGTACATTACATACATACATCTGTACAGTATTCAGCCTATATTAATATCTTATATAATGAAAGCAGAACAATACAATAGGGGACGAGGTTAACCAATTATATAAGGAACAATCAGCGCAAACCTGAAATTAATTAAAACTAACAAATGCAAGCTGAACACAAAAAGGTAAACCACAAAATCCCTCACAGTGTAATATAAAAGAAAAAATGTGCAGCGCAAAAAGTGAAATTAAGATAAAATAACATAACATAAAAGTTCATATCCAACAAATGATGCGAAGTGATGTGGATGAGAACACCCAGTGACTGTCAATCATCAATCGAATATTGCAGTGATAAATCCTCCACCATACGAATAAAATACTCTTACCAGATGTGATAAGTAAAAACGCATGGACCCAATGAGGGATAAAACGTGAGACACCGATCTGGCCAATCCGAGACTCAATCTGGAGCTGTATGCTGATCAGGAACGATCCAAGATGTCCTTAGGTTGAAGATGCAGCTTCAAACAGGATGTAGTCATACAAGTGTGATGCCCAGAAAAAAGAGAGGAATGCGATCTAAGTGCACACTGTCATCTTCATTTATTTAAAAAATGTAGCAAAATTAAACAGGAACATGCTCTCATAAGAGCAGCGCACTAAAGTGTATACTAGAAATAGCCAGTCTCCGAAGCTCCAAGAGCGCAAAGAGATACACTGAAGCGCAATGGAAATAAACAAAAAAGATTTGCCAAAAACAGACAAAAAACTTTGTGGTATCAATACACAGAACGGTGTGCAGCCACTGTATGCAGTGATGAGAGGCGGGTGACGCGGTAACTCCTCCCCCGTACGTACGTTACGTCTCCAGGACTTCGTCAGCGGTGGGTGGAGTCAAGCAGTCACCTCTCAGGCTAGATATAGCCACCTGGGCGGTCCGTAATTAGCATGTTTTGTGCGGATACAAGCCGGCGCCGGAAATCCAAGCACCTTGCATTCCCCTGCAACATTTCCACGCCAAATCACAACGGGGACACCAGATGTACAAAAGCCAAACTTTCTCATTAATATATTAAGTGGGAGTATATGAAACAGCATACAGCTGAACAACCAACCCTCTTGGAATAATACCAAGAAAACCATGCACCAATGTATATGGAATTTATATTAAATGATATTTTAAAATGTTTTATTTAAAATTAAACTCAAAATATTAAAACAAATACAGAAAAAAATCTTATTTCTATACCTGACCATTGCAAATGGGTGTTAAAAATTTTAATATATTGTTAAAAAAAAAAATATATATATATGTTTGAAAAAATTATTTTCCAAAAAAATATATTTTATGTACACCCGCGTCCATCACTGAATACTTACAAATTAACACAGTTATCACATTATACAACCTCACATTCTTTCATATATCATTCCTATTTCACCCAATAGAAACGGAAGGATAATATTATTATATATATCTGGTATGAGAAGAAGTGGGGTCCTAATTAATTAATCTAAGAAAAGGAAAGAAAAAAGAAGAATTGGGGCAATAGGGGGAGAGGGGGGGGGCTATATATTATTTATCAGATATAAAGCAATTTAAATCAAAGTCGACGTTCATCCCCCTAGGAACAAGTACCTGCATCTCATGAATCCAGAAGGATTCACGCCGACTTAACTGTCTAATAAAATTCCCCCCTCTCCAGTGTGGGGTAACCCTTTCAAGTCCCCAAAATTTAAGGCATTTTGGATCCCTATTATGATGTAACCTAAAGTGTTTAGACACATTATATGTTACTAAACCCTTTTTAATATTGTTGACGTTTTCCCCTATACGAACACTAAGAGGTCTGGAGGTCCTCCCAATGTACTGTTTTCCACAGTCACATTCAAGAACATACACCACGCCTGTGGTGTTGCAAGTGATCAAGTTTTTGATAGGATATGTGACACCAGTGGAAAAACAGGAAAAGTCTTTTCTTTTCTTTATATTATGTTTACATTGTTTACAAGGGGGGCAGCGCCCGCAGGCGTAAAAACCCGTGAGAAAAGAAAATATTTTATTATCCTTTACAATAGGAGGGTCAACCACACTAGGGGCCAAGACATCCCTCAATGTTGGTGCCCTTTTGTAAATAAACCTAGGGCGAGACGGTAATGTTTTTCCTAAGATATTGTCCTTACGAAGAATATCCCAGTGCTTCATTATGATTTTTTCGAATTTTTTATGTTGGATGTTGTAATCCAAAATGATTTTAAATTCAGATCCAACTTTTACCGTTTTTTTAGGTTGAGAATCAGACACTAAAATGGTACGATCCATAATGCCAATATTCTGAATCTCACTCAAAATGGCGTTTTTATTATACCCCTTCTGATAAAAACGCTCAGCCAGAACATCTGATTGGGCAAGATAGTCAGTTTTTAAAGAGCAATTGCGTCTCAAGCGTATAAATTGTCCCCTTGGAATGTTGCACAACCAGGATTGGTGATGGCAACTATCCAAGGGGATAAAACTATTTTGATCGGTGGTCTTGAAAAAAATTTTTGTTTTAAGGAATGTGCCATCTCTAAAAATCTCCAAATCAAGAAACGCTATGCGAACAGCATCAGCATTCCATGTTAATTTGATGTTTTTGGTATTTCCGTTGAGTTTTGACATGAATAGTTGTAAGACTTTAGGTTACATCATAATAGGGATCCAAAATGCCTTAGATTTTGGGGACTCGAAAGGGTTACCCCACACTGGAGAGGGGGGAATTTTATCAGACAGTTAAGTCGGCGTGAATCCTTCTGGATTCATGAGATGCAGGTACTTGTTCCTAGGGGGATGAACGTCGACTTTGATTTAAATTGCTTTATATCTGATAAATAATATATAGTCCCCCCCCCCTCTCCCCCTATTGCCCCAATTCTTCTTTTTTCTTTCCTTTTCTTAGATTAATTAATTAGGACCCCACTTCTTCTCATACCAGATATATATAATAATATTATCCTTCCGTTTCTATTGGGTGAAATAGGAATGATATATGAAAGAATGTGAGGTTGTATAATGTGATAACTGTGTTAATTTGTAAGTATTCAGTGATGGACGCGGGTGTACATAAAATATATTTTTTTGGAAAATAATTTTTTCAAACATATATATATATAAATTTTTTTTTTAATTTTTTTAACAATATATTAAAATTTTTAACACCCATTTGCAATGGTCAGGTATAGAAATAAGATTTTTTTCTGTATTTGTTTTAATATTTTGAGTTTAATTTTAAATAAAACATTTTTAAATATCATTTAATATAAATTCCATATACATTGGTGCATGGTTTTCTTGGTATTATTCCAAGAGGGTTGGTTGTTCAGCTGTATGCTGTTTCATATACTCCCACTTAATATATTAATGAGAAAGTTTGGCTTTTGTACATCTGGTGTCCCCGTTGTGATTTGGCGTGGAAATGTTGCAGGGGAATGCAAGGTGCTTGGATTTCCGGCGCCGGCTTGTATCCGCACAAAACATGCTAATTACGGACCGCCCAGGTGGCTATATCTAGCCTGAGAGGTGACTGCTTGACTCCACCCACCGCTGACGAAGTCCTGGAGACGTAACGTACGTACGGGGGAGGAGTTACCGCGTCACCCGCCTCTCATCACTGCATACAGTGGCTGCACACCGTGCTGTGTATTGATACCACAAAGTTTTTTGTCTGTTTTTGGCAAATCTTTTTTGTTTATTTCCATTGCGCTTCAGTGTATCTCTTTGCGCTCTTGGAGCTTCAGAGACTGGCTATTTCTAGTATACACTTTCAGTGCGCTGCTCTTATGAGAGCATGTTCCTGTTTAATTTTGCTACATTTTTTTAAATAAATGAAGATGACAGTGTGCACTTAGATCGCATTCCTCTCTTTTTTCTGGGCATCACACTTGTATGACTACATCCTGTTTGAAGCTGCATCTTCAACCTAAGGACATCTTGGATCGTTCCTGATCAGCATACAGCTCCAGATTGAGTCTCGGATTGGCCAGATCGGTGTCTCACGTTTTATCCCTCATTGGGTCCATGCGTTTTTACTTATCACATCTGGTAAGAGTATTTTATTCGTATGGTGGAGGATTTATCACTGCAATATTCGATTGATGATTGACAGTCACTGGGTGTTCTCATCCACATCACTTCACACGACGAGGTTAACCAATCTAGCCAGGAGAAGAATACTCTCACCCAGACCTGTGAGTCTTGGACAAGCTTAGGGGAAGGGGGGTGGGAGAAGGGGGAGGGAGGCAAGGGAGGAGAAGGGGGAGAAAAGACAGGAGATCGGCAGATTTTTTAAGACCGTAGATGCTCTTCTGAAGTTTACATACGAGGTTATCCCTTTGCTCAAACCCTGGTGATTGGTCAATGTAGAGGTCTTCCTTAATGTCTCCATATAGAAAAGCAGTTTTAACGTCTAGGTGTTTGACATGCATGCCCTTCCTGGCTGCAACGCCAAGAAGCGCTCTAATGGTGGAGTGTTTTACGATGGGGGCAAATGTTTCATCGTAATCTGGGAAATTTCTGTGAATAACCATTGGTAACTAGTCTGGCTTTGTATTCGTGGATATTCCCTTCTGCGTCTGACTTTACTTTGAATATCCACTTACTTCCTATAGTTTTGCGGTTAGGAGGGAGTTCTGTGAGTGTCCAGGTTTTATTTTCTTGAAGTGACTTTAATTTTTCTTCTGCTACCTTTCTCCATTTATTGGCTTCACATTTTGGCAGTTTTTTTATGTCTTCCCAGGATGTTGATTCAAGTATGATGTGTGTTTTGACAATGTATGACAGCTTGTGGGGTGGTATCCCCTTTGTAGTCCGAATGGATCTTCTGACTTCAGGCAGTTCAGCAGGATCTGGTGGGGAACTTGATATAGGCATTGTGAGTTCCACCTCTTTTTCTGACTCCTGCAAAGGTTTGCTTTGGTCAATCTTTTCTTTTGGTTTGTTTGGCATTTTCACTTCACAGCTTTCAGGGATCTGTGTTTCTGGTGATGGGCTCTCATCAAAATAAACACTATGGCTTATTGTCACTTTGTCAGTCTTTGGGTGTAGGATTCTGTAATTAGTTTGCTTGCTGTAGCCTACTAGATTGCCCTCTATGGCTCTGTTCTCCATCTTGGATCGCTTTTCACTTGGAAAATAGGCATATTCCTTACATCCAAACACTCTGATGTGCCCTATGTTAGGCTTTGATCCTTGCCACATTTTGAATGGAGTACTTTTAATGGCTATTGCGTGTAGTCTGTTCTGTAGGTAGGTTGCAGTCATGACTGCTTCTCTCCAGTATTTGTGAGGTAGGTTGGCATCCGAAAACATGCATCTGGCCATTTCTATAAGAGTGTGATATTTTCTTTCTGCTACACCGTTTTGTTCAGGAGTGTATCGTGCGGTTGTCTGGTGTACTATTCCTTGTCTCTTCAGATATGAGGCCACTTCTTTACGTATGTATTCTCCCCCATTGTCAGTGCATATTATTCCTGGTTTGCATTTGAATTTGTTGCTAGACATGGCAAAGAACTCTTAAAGTTTCTCTGATGTTTTATTCTTGTGCTTCATTGGATAAGTAGTTGTGTGCCTGGAATAATCATCAATGAAAGTCAGTAGATATCTGTTCCCGCCTGACGTTGGAGTTTTCATTGGACTGCATACATCACTGTGTATGAGCTGTAGGGGGTGGGTAGTTTTTCTTTGAGACGCCTGTGGAAGGGGAGCACGTGTGGCTTTTGCTTCAATGCAACACTTGCATTTCATGAGAACTTTGCAAGGCGCTATTGTTAAATCTTCTGATAAACCACTCTCTATAAAGTCCTGTATGTTCTGGACTTCTGTGCCCCAGCCGCCTGTGCCATAAGTGAATACATTTGCTGTGTATGTCATTAGAGACTATATTGGCTTGCTGGTCTATGGTGATGAGCCTGTATAGGTGATCATCCAGTTTTTCTTTTGCGAGGAATCGCTAATTATTTTGAATTGTACATTCATCACCCTGGAACTTAACTGTGAGACCATTGTTTGCAAGACTTTTCACTGATAGAAGGCTGCCTTCTAGTTCTGGAACATACATCACTTTCTTTACAAGGATACTCTGCTTGTCTCCTTGTGGTGTAATGCAGTTCAGGAAGCCCTGGCCTTTACCTTCGGAGGTGATGCTTTTCCCGTTTGCTAGGAAAACTTTGTCTTTTGCACTGTAATCAATGTTTGTGAAGAAGGTCATCACTAGTCATGTGGCTTGTTGCTCCTGGGTCTATGCACCAGCCACGTAGCTTACTGCTTTGTGTTACTTTAAAGGTGCCACTCCCTGATGTGTCTGCAGTTTCCTTTGTGATTGCTTTGACTCTTTATTTTGTGAATAGCTCCAGCTTTCGCTACTAGGCTTTCCAGATAGAAAAGTCCTTTTTTATGTCACCAGTCTTTTTATAGCAAAAACAGGCTCTCCTTTCTTTGTTGTGCTTTTGTCATCATGGTGTGCATTTTCTTTTCTTCTGTCATATTCATCAATTAATTTGCCTTTGACATATTCCAGTGTTAGTTCCTGCTCAGGTCTGGTTTCTAAAGTGTTAATAAGAGCAGTATATGTCTCTGGAAGGCTGAAGAGGAGCAGGGCAACAATATGGTTACCTTTGATGTGCTCTTCAATGGCTTGTAGCTGCGCTATGATCTCTAGCATAGCTTTCACGTGATTACACATATGCTGTCCTTCTTCTAGTCTCATCTTGTATAACTTTTGTAGTAAAAACAGTTTGCTGTTTAGAATTGAATGCTCATACAGTTTTTTTTGTAATGAAGTCCACATACCTTTGGCTGTTTTCTCTGTTCTTATGTGGATAAACTGGTCATCTCCCACTAGTAAGCTTATAGTCACTTTTGCTTGCCTATCCTTTCTGTCCCAGTCCTCTGTCTCTCCGTCTGTGGGTCTGTCTGTATTCAGTACTTGTCACAAGTCATCCTTGTTCAAAAGCACTTCTAGCTTGAACTTCCACAGCTGGTAATTGGCATTGTTCAGTTTTGCTATTGCAAATTTCACATCTGAACCACTTGCCATCTTTCAGTAGCTTGCATACAGTACTCACAGACTTCTCTGTACTCACTGAGTATCCTCTCCAGTGCCTGGACTTATAGTATCCTCTCCATTGCCTGGGTGCTGCTGGGTGCCTTGGACTCATAACCTATTGTGCAGAGTATTGTGATTAAGCGCTGGAAGCTTCTTGGATACAGCAAACGGCTTTACTTTTATGGAGGATGTTAGACTATGTCTTACAGCATTAGAAACATGAAACAGGAAGAGAGCACAAACGAGTACACACTTAGATACTAAGGGTACTTCCTCTCATATTATAGAATACATGAACTTTACACTATAATACTACAGCACCACCTGCTGGCATAGATAGGTATAATGCATATATATATATATAAATAGATATAGATATATATATATATATCTATATCTATCTATATATATATATATATATATATATATATATATATATATAGTTCATAAGTTTACATACCCTGGCCGAATTTATGATTTCTTGGCCATTTTTCAGAGAATATGAATGATAACACAAAAGCATTTCTTTCACTCGTGGTTAGTGTTTGGCTGAAGCCCTTTATTATCAATCAACTGTGTTTACTCTATTTTAAAACATAATGGCAACAGAAACGACACAAATGACCATGATCAAATGTTTACATACCCTGGTGATTTTGGCCTGATAACATGCACACAAGTTGACACAAACGGCTATTAAAGGTAACCATCCTCCCCTGTGATCTGTTTGCTTGTAGTTAGTGTGTGTGTATAAAAGGTCAATGCGTTTCTGGACTCCTGACAGACTCTTGCATCTTTCATCTAGTGCTGCACTGACATTTCTGGATTCTGAGTCGTGGGGAAAGCAAAAGAATTGTCAAAGGATCTATAGGAAAAGGTAGTTGAACTGTATAAAACAAGAAAGGGATATAAAAAGATATCTAAGGAATTGAGAATGCCAATTAGTGTTCAAACTCTAATCAAGAAGTGGAAAATGAGGGGTTCTGTTGAAAGCAAACCACAGTCAGGTAGACCAACTTAAATTTCAGCCACAACTCCCTGGAAAATTGTTTGGGATTCAAAGAAAACCCCCCAAATAACTTCAGGTGAAATACAGGACTCTCCGAAAACATACGATGTGGCAGTTTCAAGATGCACAATAAGGAGGTACTTGAAGAAAGATGGGCTGCATGGTTGCGCTGCCAGAAGAAAGCCATTACTACGTAAATGCCATAAAGTATCCCACTTACAATACGCCAAACAGCACAGAGACAAGCCTCAAACCTTCTGACACAAAGTCATTTTGAGTGATGAGACTAAAATTGAGCTTTTTGGCCACAACCATTAATGCTACATTTGGAGAAGAGTCAACAAGGCCTACGATGAAAGGTACGGAGGTGGATCACTGATGTTTTGGGGATGTGTGAGCTACAAAGGCACAGGAAATTTGGTCAAAAATGTTGGCAAGATGAATGCAGTATGTTATCAAAAAATACTAGAGGAACATTTGTATTCATCAGCCAGGAAGCTGCGCATGGGACGTACTTGGACATTCCAACATGACAATAGTCCAAAACTCAATGCCAAGTTGACCTGTCATTGGCTACAGCAGAATAAAGTGAAGGTTCTGGAGTGGCCATCTCAGTCTCCTGACCTCAATATCATGGAGCCACTCTGGGGAGATCTCAAACGTGCAGTTCATGCACGAGAGCCCAAGAATTTAAAGGAACTGGAAGCTTTTTGCCAAGAGGAATGGGCAGCTTTACCATCTGAGAAGATAAAGAGCCTCATCCACAAATACCACAAAAGACTTCAAACTGTCATTGATGTTAAAGGGGGCAATACATGGTATTAAGAACTGGGATATGTAAACTTTTGATAAGGGTAATTTGGGTAGTTTCTGTTGCCATTATGATTTATATATAAGATAAGAGTAAACACAGTTAATTGATAATAAATGGCTTTAGCCAAACACTAACCATGAGTGAAAGAAACATTTTTGTGTTATTCATATTCTCTGAAAAGTGGGCATTAAATCATAAATTCTGCCAGGGTATATAAACTTATGAGCACAACTATATATGTATATATATATATATATATATATATATATATATATATATATATATATATATATATATATATATATATATAGTCAGTTTATCAAAGCAGCTCTGCCGTTGTTCTTTTCAAACTTTTCTAATGTGGGGTACCTCATATGGGTGAGACATGCTACTGGAATCCCAGTAATCCTAGACCAGCTTTATTTAAAACTTGCGTGGTGACCAATATCCCAGCCATTGTCAAAAGAGAGCTACTTAAAGGGTAACTCCACTTTTGTGGGGGGAAAAAACAGCAAATAAAGAAAAAAAATTATAGCGTATACAATTATGACACAAGTCATATTGTAATTGAAAAATTACCTTTCCTTTCCAATCTGCAGATCTGCAATTTTCTGTAAAATGCCATGCAATATGGCTACCTGGAGGTGTTCTGTACATATAATGTGTACAGAACACCCCCCAGAAACATAATTTCCTGCTTGTGTGATTGGCTCATCAATTTCCCCAGAAGTCTGCACTAAGATACAAGTCAGATTTCAGGCATCCCCTGCAATAAAAATATAAAAATATAATTTATGGTGAGATAATCCCAATAGGACAATAGGAAATCATGTCTAAAGGGATGCAGGCCCAACAGCTTTCCCCATTAGTGCCTTGCAGGTGCACAGCTGATTGATAATTATGAAACCACTCCCATTAGTTTCACTTACCACATGGACACAGTTAATCACAAGGATTACTTGAGAATAACAAAAGGTAGGAATCTGCAAAAAAGTTCGAATGTACATAGATCACCCAGAGGGGAATGTTTTTTCTTAAAGTGGAGTTCCACCCAAAAATGTAACTTCTGCTTTAAAGCGGAGTTCCGCCCATATAAAAGTCAAAAAGTGTAGCTGCTGACTTTTATTAATCGGACACTCACCTGTTCCATGGTCCAGTGATGCAGGCGTATGAAGCCCCGATCCTCTCTCCCTCCTCTCTGCAGCACTGGCATTGTCACTGTGGGCGCTTGGCTGTGGCATGCGCAAGTCTGTGCACTGTGACTTTTTGTAGCTGCTGACTTTTAAATGGGTGGAACTCCGCTTTAACAAAAGTGGAGTTACTCTTTAAAGTGGTTGAAAAGGTAAATAAGGTAAAAATAATTTGTCTATATATATAGATGTAAAGCTACCACAAATCCACTGTGTTTTCTTTTTTAACCGCTTCAATACAGGACACTTTCACCCCCTTCCTGGCCATGCCAATTTTTAGCTTTCATCGCTGTCACAGTTTAAATGACAATTGTATGGTCATGCAACGCTGTACCCAAATTATATTTTTATATATTTTTTTCACACAAATAGAGCTTTATTTTGGTGGTATTTAATCACCGCTGGGTTTTTTATTTTTTGCTAAAAAAAAAAATGAAAAAAAGAGAAAATTTAAAAAAAAAATAGTTTTTCTTAGTTTCTGTCAGAAAATGTTGTAAATAGGTAATTTTTTTCCTTCACAGATGTACACTGATAGGTGGCACTGATAGGCAGTGCTTATGGGCAATAATAGGCAGCACAGATAGGCAGCACTGATGGGCAGGCACTTATGGGCACTGAAAGGCAGCACTGATTGGTATCACTGATGGGCACTGATTGGTGTCACTGATAGGCACTGATTGGTGTCACTGATGGGCAATGCTGGAGCTGCACTGATAATCAGGGCACTGATTACCTGTACTGGTCTCCCCTGCGAGGAGATGCCGCTGATCGGCTCTCCTCACCTCACACTCTGTCAGTGTGAGGCGAAGAGAGCCAATAAATGGCACTTCCGAGTTTACATGTGTCCAGCTGTGATTGGACACAGCCGATCACATGGGTAAAGAGCCGCATCATCTGCTCTTCACCGAGATCGGGGATCTCGCCTTGTCCTAGGAACACGGCACAACTGTGATTACCGCACTACACACCCTCATGGGCGTGCGATCGCAATGAAACTGGACGACGTCATATGACATTGGCCCAGAATGAGGGGGGATCCCGCCTGCCATCATTTTACTATATGGCCGGCGGGAGGTGGTTAAACTAACTTGTCTGTTTTGAATTCCCTGCTTTTAAAGTGCAGGTTGCGTGATTGCTATAGCTTCCTGAGCAATTCACAGACCTGCTAGTGGTCGTGTCAGAGTGGGGGCACTATGTCATTGTCAGAAATTAAGTTGCCACCTTTCTATTACCAGAGGAGGGGTGGAGCGGCTGGAGGCAAGAGGGATGGGCAGGGAGAAGCATCTGTAGGCAGGACGGATGGGCGGGGAGGAACAGCTGGAGGAAGGAAGGATGGGTGGGGAGGAACAGCTGGAGGAAGGAAGGATGGGTGGGGAGGAACAGCTGGAGGCAGGAAGGATGGGCGGGAAAGAGCGGCTGGAAGCAAGAAGGATGGGTGGGAAAAAGTAGCTGGAGGCAGGACGAATGGGAGGGAAGGACCTAGCTGGAGGCAGGACAGGCGAGCAGAAGGAGGCGTAGCTTTCCACAGACCATGGAATTTACAGACAAGCTACGCTCTTGCACAGCGCGCCTGTACAGGCAGCAGCATGACAAAAGACATATTGGATTGGCAGCCATAAATAGTGTGGTCCGTTTACTGTCAAGAAGAGAAAATTGAAAAAATTTGCTAATTGTCACAAAACGGTGCTAGTCTGCCCTACATCCCTGAAGTTAGACAATTGAAAAACAAGTTTCCTCTTAGCTAGCTAATGAATGTAGAAGAAGTATAAAAATATAAATCTTTTAATGAAAAATATTTAAAATATACAGCACATACATAGTACACAAAACATCATGTGATGATCATCTGGACGCTGGTAAACAAACAGATACAGTAAAGATGTACAGACAATAACCGCACAGGATCTGTTGAGCTAGTAGTGAGCACAGCAGAAGTACCCAAACTGTCAAGAAGAGAGGCACAGGCAGGATCAACGAGGTATTATTCAACACAGTAAGGAGTAAATAACATTACGTTAGTACAGACAATATTGTCTTACTTTAAATAGACAGTACCATATTGATTTTTAGAAGAGAACTGGAACAGGTGCATCTGAGCTACTACCTTCTGTGCAATGCCTGGTGGGCCTCAAGAACACAGCACTCAGCCTGTGAAGTCTCTGTAAACCTCCATGTAGTCCATGAAAAAAAGGAGAAAGGCTGGTGCCATGAAAGTCATCTTTTGATACAACTTATATACTTTTTACAATTTTAGTCAATATTTTTCATAATAACAAAATTTGTAGGTTATTCATTAGAGGGAGCTCTCAGTGGCAAACCTAAAAAAAAAATATGCAAAAAAGGAGAAAGGCTGATGCCATGGAAGTCAGCTAAAACATTGTTTTATTATTGCATGTGAACAACAGTCAAAAAGAAAGCCAGCACGTTTCGGCCATTAGCCCTTAGTCATGGCCATGACTAAGGCCTAGCGGCTGAAACGCGTTGACTTTTTTTTGACTGTTGTTCACTTGCAATAATAAAACAATGTTTTAGCTGACTTCCATAGCATCAGCCTTTCTCCTTTTTTGCATATTTTTTTTTTTAGGTTTGCATACACTTTAATTACTTGCACCGAGCCACTGAGAGATCCCTTTAATGAATAACCTACAAATATTGT